>CM046864.1:24366847-24764198 GCA_025617745.1 Heliocidaris erythrogramma
GAGAAGGCACCTCCACGATGCGGCTCTACCGGGGATCTTCGACATGAACAGCCTTCAGGTAACACACATTAAAAAAAGAAAGAAAGAACAAGGATCAGTCTAGTAGACAATTGATCATACAATAGTTTATTTCCAAAATACGATATACCCAAGTAATTCCTCTTTCATTGCATGACTTGAACAAACATAGATGCAACTATACAGGGGGTACGGGGGGGGGGGGGGGGGGGGGGGCTGAACAATCTTAAATAGTTAGTGAAAAACCATAAGAAGAGTATGTTTCCAAACTATCCTATACTTTGATTCCACATGTCGATGCGCTAAAATGGGGGAATTAAGATTACGTTTCATTTATACAACTTATTTCTATGTCTACTTTATCAACGAAAATCCCCCTCCCGCTTAAGATTCTAAGTTGAATACTAGGGGCATTCAGTCCAGTGGCATAGATACGAACGCACTTTCTATTATTAGTGGGCATGATGAATAGATCATCCCCCCCCCCCCCCAACTAACAATGGATAATTATGCGTGTCTACGCCCGTGGAATTCACACTTCGAGCAATTAGTGATATTTAAATATCGACATTTGAATTGAGGTCAGAATCTCACTTTTTCCATGTGTGTGAATTTAAAAAAAAATCACTATTAATTATAGTAGGATTCTGATCGCGATCAGAATCTCACTATTAGTAAAATTGTTCAGAAAAATCTCACTGCCGAACGCTATGTGCGTGAATAAAACTGAGCTTCAAATATCGATATTGACACGAACATCTACGAATTTGAATCGCGCGCGCGCCAAAACCACTGAAGACGGGGTCATCAGACTCGGGTACCCTTTCGGCATGCGCAATGCTGGCCTAATGATATCGATGTTATTCGATAGTAATCTGAGTGTTTTTCCGCGTGTGTGAATGGTCACGATAATAATAATGATTGCGATCGGAATCTCGCTTTTGTATGTGTGGGAATACGCCTACTCGTCAGTGATGATACTCTTGGTGCTAAATTCTATACAGTTGTTATTTCAAACCTTCAAAGGTTTGATGTTTCTATTCTGCTTGGCGTTTCGTACTAAATACCCCATCGATAGGTCAACTTTTTCATTTATCGATAACCTTCATTTCGTTCCATGCATATTATAGTCTGTATAATTTATCTTAATGAACTTGTTTGCCAAATTGAGGATTGCTCGAACCCTTGTTACAAAGAAGGCCGAGTTATAAGGTAAATGAAAATGTAAATGAAGCTTTTAAAGATAAATCATATCCGGTGGACTTTCTTATTCTGGTTTAATACAAATGTCAACCACCCCCAGCGAATTCGAGACAGTTTGTGGCATAATGCAATCGCATGACCAATATTCAATCCTCTCTATATAAAGATCGTGTAATATTATATAGCAGTGAAATCAAAATGATGATAATACCTTGAATGGAGTTGACAAATCACGTTGGATATTGCCAAGATCCCGAGCGATAAGCCCACCATATCTCGTTATATTCTGCAATTTCTTGTTAAGGGTAATCCTGATTGCTTGCCGTGAAACTAATTTATTAGTTTATATATTTATATTTATATTAAATAGTTAAGATATAGATTATGCAGTACATGATGAAGAAAGGTCATTTTATTTGTTATTTCTTTGGGTTTTTTTAAACACGAAAGATTACTAGTGCCATAGCTCATTTCCTTTCGGATTTAGTGATGGGAGAGGCCCTAAGATATTTTGTTTGTTGAAAATCGTGTAAGATCTATTTTGTATTTTCATGTCAATTTGTTTTGTTGTAGTTTAATTTGGGCTACGAAGTAAGTAAGACACAAAGTACAAAAGTATGTAATTTAAGAATAATTATGGTAACGTGTATGTGGGTTTTTTTTTTTCATTTCTAAAAAGGGAGATGTTGCTGATCCAGCGGAAGTATCGCACATTGTTATTGCATTCGACTCTTAAGTAACAGACCTTAGCCTTAAGAATACATATGTTTTACAGACCCATTTATTTATATCATTTTATATTTTAAGGTATATCAAGGTCAGTTTTGGTAAAGGTAGAATGGTTATAATTCTGAGGCTATGGCACATGATTACAGAGTGTAATAAATGGCAAAATCGCAAAGGAAGATGAATATGATAAGAATTAAGGCGCTAGTTCATCTACAGACTACATTGAGAAACTTAGAATTGTAAGTTTTACCATTCAAATCATGCGAAATGTGTTTACAGAACATTAATTTATCAAGCACTCTGACTAAAAGAAAAATGGATGCACAATTTGTACATACATTTTTAGAATGTTAAAAAGGAATTCGGCAAGGTCGTCTAGAGCCTTTCCTCAGCCCGTATGCCAGCGCTCGTACAGATATGCAACAAGCGAAGACTTTTTGATTTGTCTTTTGCATCGTATGGTGGCCTTCAGGAGTTCATCGGGGAGACTGTTCAGCAATAGGAGACTTGCCACCGATCTGGCATGTGTGCTTAGTTTACTTGATTAAATATTTAAAGATCACTAAGTTCTAAATTTCCTTTTCTTTGATTGCTTACTACAGCACTTCCATCCAGCTTGCGCACAAAGCTATGCCGATGATCAATTCTCAATTATGTCCCGGGCCAGAAGGGCAGCGCATTTACGCTTTCTGGAAGCCGCCTACATTCAATCGCACGAACCCCTTCTGTGCAGACAAAAGGAGCTTTGCGATTGTTCTGAAATTACGGCGTCTGGGTTGCGTCCGGGTTCATCCAGTGTAATATATGAAGAAGCTTGATGGGAGGAATTTTAATTTGTAAACAAATTTTAGGCATTTTACTCCCAGTGTTAACGATCGTATGCTCGATCTGTAATGAAAAGCACAAGTCAGAAAAAATTGGAACCAGCGGGATTCGAACCTGTCATCTACTGCTTGCCGGGCAGCGACTTGATTTTTTCTGACTTGTGTTTTTCATTACAGATCGAGCATACGATCTTTAACACTTGGAGTAAAATGCCTAAAAATTTGTTTACAGAGTATAATATATAATAGTTGATTTCGAGTAATTTGTTATATACCTGCGTGATAACCTGATGAGTGCATGTCGAAAAGCTTCGCTATCATGTCTCTTTTTCGTGCCATATTGAAATTTTGTAGTACCAAGAAATTATTTCATATATAATTATTCTCACAGATATATCTCAAAGCATTCGCTTGGATCCAGCTGAGGCCTGTGGCTCATTGATCATTGTCGCAGAACCCACTGACCCGTCTGCGTGCTCTAATAGTTAAGACATTCCCGGCGGAGACCTTTTTTTTTTAATCTTTGCAAAAACTCCAAAAAGGAAGGACAGCTCTGGGGAACATTAATTTAAGCTATGCAACCATTATTCACTAATTTTCTTTCACATTAAATATGTAGTTTTGATTCATATATACATACACATATATATATATATATATATATATATATATATATATATATATATATATATATATACACCCATATACATACATACTATCGAATTTAACATTTTGAGCTGTCTATTCGATAATAAAAGAGTATGCATCACGGTTACCATTCTTCGTAGAAAGGATTGAAAGATTTGTACTTTGAGTAAAATCAGATATTCCGACGGCCGAAAAGGGACTCCTTCTAGAGCTTTGCGCCTAATCCAAGCCTGAAATTCCACCTTGCCCGAAAAGTGTCAGCATTCTCAATAACATTGCATTACATCCTTTTCCCATGCGTCATGTGACTGGTTTACAATGCCTTTCCATTATTGTTTCCTTTCTTTCTTTGTCACTATCTCTTTATCGCTCTCTCTCTCTCTTTATTTCTGTCATTCTCAAACTCCTTTTCTAAGTCACCAAACTCCCATTGAGTATTTAGTGAATTTAGTTTTCAATGAGCAAGAATGGACTATAGTTTCAATTCAATAAAAGATTTTGGAACGTGCAGTTAGTTTAAACGAAAGTAGTAAGGAAAATGTTTATTTTTTATTATTTCCTTTCTTTCTCTGTCTCTATCTCTTTATCGCTCGCTCTCTCTCTCTCTCTCTCTTTATTTCTGTCCTTCTCAAACTCCTTTTCTAAGTCACCAAACTCCCATTGAGTATTTAGTGAATTTAGTTTTCAATGAGCAAGAATGGACTATAGTTTCAATTCAATAAAAGATTTTGGAACGTGTATTTAGTTTAAACGAAAGTAGTAAGGAAAATGTTTATTTTGTATTAAATTAATAAAAAATGATTATTTTTATTATTTAAAAAGTGAAATCAGTAATATATATGTATATATGTGTGTGTGTGTGTGTGTACATGTATACGCATTCAAACCGATGACATCGAACAAAGAGAACAATGGGTCACGGTAGTAACTCAATCGGTTGTCAACAATTGGTGAGGTTTATTCCGTCAATGAATTTTGGGACGCAATAGGCCAGTTTCGGCGATGCGAGCGCGATGACGTAATGCCTGGTAATAGTAACCAGGTTGGTCAAGCTTTGACATACCGCCATATTGGACTCGTTGTTTTGGTATTGCTCCGCGCCGATTTCCGTTACCTCGTATTTTTATTTCATTCGTATTTTCACTATTAGTCTACGATTACCTTGCTCAACTTTTGATTTAGTTTTGATGCCTTCCTTATTGTCTTTTGACAAGTTTAGAAGAATTTTCTTCGAGAAAGAGGAGATTATACCGTAGGATACAACAAGTAGAGACTTGTTATCTGTCATCCACTCCGTTTCGAGAGTGCCTGAATGGGAGGGAAAGTTCTTTTGAATTTACTTTTTCTTGGGATTTTATAGGTTCATAACAAAAGAAATAAGAGATTTAAAAGTTAGTTACAATATTCTCCAAATGCATTTTGTGGTACTCTGCTTTAGTCAATATTAGCTTCATTTTCTGGTACCACGCCATCGACCTCGGGCGCAAGTTTCGCTTCTGTGGCCGGGGTGCTATCGACTGTCTATATCGCGTGGACTTTGGCGGACGGCTGTAGCAGCCAGTCGCTGCTCAAGCTCCATTCCTGCAGCAGACAGTGGACGTGGTGGGAGCTCGGGTACCGGGTAGGCCCTGCTCTCCAGACAGAATGTTTTGGACAGATGTATGTAGATTGTTAATGTTATCCACTCCGAAGTCTTTTCTTCCGCATACTTTCAACCAAATTTTTTATTTGTCCATCATTGTTTTCAAATCGACATGATAACGAAGCTTTTCGACCTGCACTCATCAGGTTATCACGCAGGTATATAACAAATTACTTGAAATCAACTATATTATACTCGGTGAACCCGGACGCAACCTAGACGCCGTAATTTCAGAACAATCGCAAAGCTTGGACGAACTCCTTTTGTCTGCACAGAAGAGGTTCTTGCGATTGAATGTAAGCAGCTTCCAGAAAGCGTACATGCGCTGAGCTTCTGGCCCGGGACATAATTGAGAATTGATAATCGGCATAGCTTTGTGCGCAAGCTGGATTGTTCAGCAAGTGGAGACCAATCGCTGAATTGCATTTGGCTATCTTTGGCCTGTTAGCGAGCATTCGTCCAAGCTTTGCGATTGTTCTGAAATTACGGCGTCTAGGTTGTGTCCGGGTTCACCGAGTATAATATAATTGATTTCAAGTAATTTGTTATATACCTGCGTGATAACCTGATGAGTGCAGGTCGAAAAGCTTCGTTATCATGTCTCTTTTTCGTGCCATATTTTATTTAATAATTTGTTCAAATAATAATGCAACAAACACTGTTGTTTGTCCAACCATCCGATTACGTAATCGGATTTAAAGGTCTGTGCACAATAGCATTTTCCTAATACACCTTCACTTTACTTTTGCAGGTTTATTACATCATGCCATTGTGAATGTGAATTAATAATCACCCAGTGATACTTGAAAGCAAATCAGTAAAGTATGAATTGATTTACGGAAAAGCATGGCAATTCTCGCTACCCCAAATACGCAATTTCGCCAATAGATGGCGTTTGTCATGCAAACCACGCATGCGCAGTGCTGACAATATCCCGATTGGGTCGACAAGTGTTTGTCTTTTCGCATTGAAAATGTACACAGGTATTATAAAAATCCTCGAGTTTGAGTATAAATTAACCAACATGTTTGAAAAGATACCATCATGATGTATTGAGACGATTGGTTGTATTTTCAAAATTTGAGTGGTTTGTGTCATGCGATCCACAATTTAAGCATTTTAACGCTCGTTTTATTCATAAGCCGTAGTATTTCAATACGGACCGGAAGTGAAGTTAACGAAGATGCTGACCATTTCCCTCAAGGGGTCTCAACTCCTCTTCTGCATCCGGCTTTCCATGGGAGCATTTCCCGCGGGTCAAAAGTGCACACTGCTCCCATTTTTCATGTATTAGCCTATGAAGCCGAATTTGTTTCAGTGTACCAGCGAAAATCATATTCTGGCCTGCGCGCAGCGCGTAAAGTTATTGAAATTATAAATTTGAATATTCATGAGCTTTTATAACTAATTAACATAAAATTGAACTGTAGTTTGGCTTGTACTGTACTTCTGCAGCCAAATTAACAGATGAAGATGATGAAGATGAAGATGATGAAGAAAAAGAAGATGAAGAGAAGGGGGGAAGAGAAGGAAGGGAAGAAGAGGAAGAGGAAGAGGAAGAAGGAAAAACGAAGAAAAAGAAGAAGAAAAAGATGAAAAAAGAAGAGGAAGAGGAAGAAGGGGAAGAAGATGAATAAAAAAAGCATAAGAAAAAGATGAAGAGGATAAAGGAAGTGGAAGAGGAAGAAGAAGAAAAAAAGGGAAAAAATAAGAAGAGGAAGAGGAGCAAGAAAAACAAGATGAAGAAAAATGAAGGAGAAACAGAAGAAGAAAAAGATGAAGAGGCCCTCCTTTGATATTGAATCCTACAAACAATCAAAACAACCCTCAAAAATCTTCCTCTCCTTGTCACCCCACCCCTGTCTTTCAGTAATATGAGTAAAATGAGTCCATCAACAGAAACCCCACACAAATCAGTCTATCATCCAGTTATTCAAGGTTGCATAAGGCTGTATTTACACCAATCCACCATCACACCTCAGAACAGTAGAACACATGATACCATATTTTGCCTGCATCATCATCATCACAAAATTATGGGGAAAAACAAATAAATATAAGTTTCTCATTGTGAAATGATGTTTATTAAAATAACTCACATATCAACATAAAAGTTAATGCTCTCTTGAAATGCAATATACAGATTATAACATATGGTTCATGGACAACAAATCATGGGGAAGGTGAGGGGGCAGCATACCAATTTCTATTTTATTTTATTTTGTAAGGTAAACAAGTTGAAATCTCTCAAGTGACATCCAATATGTAGGTGGATTGTAATGTATATCCATGTACAGTACATCCCTTCAGATTATCACCAAAATATACAAGACATAAAAGTACAAAGAGATCACCTTACTGCCCAATATGATGAGGTGATGTTTGTCCAAATATCGTGATTAGATCTGAATGCACGACTTATACTTATGCTTACAATTATAAACACAAGTTGCATTTAATAAAGCTGATGAAACGAAATCATAAATTATTTCAAAATCTTTTTTTCTTAATTACAATGGAATTAAAAGGAGAATTATTTGATTTAGAACATTTATTATTAGTTATATTTAGAAATTTAAACTGCATTATCCCAAGGTGACATGATAATTGACTGTGCCTACACATTAAGTATTTGTTGAAGTGTGAAAAGACTTTAGAATTATGCTTAGTCACTTTTTCATAATCATGTTTTAAATGGGCAAATCATACCAACTACAATTTGTTTTATTACATATACATTGTCATGGACATGTAGACCTACAAAAGGGAAATCAGTGGTAGTAAAAGTCTTTGCTTTTACTTACAAATTACAATTTGGGGTGTATATATAATGGGTGTAAGACTGAAATGTCAAGTGATAGTAATAAGGGCCATTAAATAGCCTTCACACCTCATTGTGAATGGACTACCCGTCGTGTCGTGATCTTAGTTAACACCAGCCATCATACTGATGCGCTTCCTTGGACAACCTGCATAAATAAAAAAGAAAGAAAAATTAAACTTCTTGTAGACTGTAGGCTGGATTTTAAAGAAGGAAAAAATGGTTACATCTCTACTTTTATGTTACAATTTGTTTTGTTTTTTTCTTCATTCTTTATGATAGAAATCAAGAAATGTAAATCTGGGTTCAAATCTTTCAAAAGAAGTAAATATTTTTATTTTCCATTCCAAATTTGATCCTACACCAAGACCTCTAGTAAACTTTAACATGGCTTAATCAGTAAACAAAATATTTTACTGGACTTCGGAATTTTGATTTTGACTGTACAGACTAGGGGACTACAGTAAACAGGTACACATCTAGTCAAAATAATAAATATACTATCTAATCTTATAAGTTACAGAGCTACTTGTACTAGTGTCTACTACGTTTAAGCTATGGCCAAATTGAATTTTTTACAAATCAATGCTTAGAGATCTACATTTTCCAAAAACAAAGTTACCTTTCCAATTCAACCTGGGTTTCCTGTTGTGTTAGTGGATGACGAAGTCTACAGCCCAGGAGGGTCTATCACAATATTGGATGGTCCTGGTCCCCATGTGTTTCTCTACTTTGGTCCGATAGCTCTGCATTCAAAAGGGAACAAAAAGTTAAGATCGTTGTGGTAATAAATTCATAGATATAAGCCTACTGTCTAGATTATTAGATATCATACTCGCAGATCTACTACTCTTGTCTCTAAGTTAGTGTCAGTGGTAACTCGTCAATTACATGTCAATGGCTGTCACTATACACTGCTCACTAGACCAAAAGTTTTCAGTCTCTCTGTATCGTCGGTTGTTCCACCGTACATAGTAAGGGGAAGGTAAACAAATGTCAGTAACATTAAACATGTCACCATACCAGACAGATAATTCTAGACCTATTTATCACTAGGCCTACACAAAAGAAATAGTATACTTCATCCAGGCCCCAACCAGGCCAGGGATCAAACTGAGTCTGCTCTCCGACTCAGTAGCAGCCTTAGGTTAAAGAGAATGAAGAACATTTTAATCTGGGTCCAGCATGGAAGACATTGTCCTTCAAATTTTTATGTTGATCTTTCTAGACCCTAGCTATACAAAGTTCAAAATCTAAGCGAAGGGGCAAGTACCAGGTACCTGTAACATTTGCTCTCGTAGGCGTAGGTAAAGCGCAGTAGCCGGTCAGGATCGGCGCACCCAAAACTAACGGACCGCTGGGCAAGATCTTACCCGGCGCTGCCCAGATTTGCGTATGCAGTGTCATGATTAATCTTTATGTTGAACAGGTCCATATCTACTTCAGATTGTCGGTAATGAAGCCATGCGCTTTACTTTTTCGGTTTGAGCACTATCATAATACACAGATCTACGGGAAATTGCTGGTCTTTTCGAAAAATATTACCAGTAGACTATATAAATGGTTTTAGAGTTTAATCAATTTTCTTTCGTCATGCAAAAATTGCAAGAAAGGAGGGACTCGGTGGTATGTGGGATAATGCGTTTTGTACAGTGAACTCACTCGCAGCCACGACGAACACATCCCAATTATAAAGAGGAACGTTAAACAAAATACATATTTACTTACATTTCATAGCAGCATACCGCATTACTTTGATGAGAATGTCCCCGGGAGAATTTTCTGCTTTCGTGAGATTCACTAGACAAACTCCTCCTAGAACAAAAATTTCTCAAAAACGAGTTTTATGAGACTTGATGGTTGAAATGGCACAAAAGTAGCACTAACCGTACGGCCGCCCTTTTCCCTATTTCGAGTCCAAATCGTAGGGAATTGTGGGAATGAAAAAAATTAAAGTTAATATGAGCCACTAACCAATCATCGAACAGTATTTGACGTGTTTTGACGTCATTCCTCATGAATAAACATTTATTCAAATTGACCCTCCTAGCTCACTGTTAAAATCGACAAAGCTCCCACAATGCATCCAATACAAAGCCTATGGAATGTCAAAGGTCAGATTTTAGTTGACTCTCTAGCCCTCCTTCGGACGGCATACTGGTATGATCGAATCTTTTTGATTTCCATAGAGTACCTTTATATAGGACGTCTGACTTTTCTGGACAAAAAATGGCGTTTGAATTCTTTCTATTGAGAACACCCAGGTGCTCATCGGAATTGAAAAGAAATGTTGCATAGCAGTGGAAACAAAATGGCGTTCAAATCATGAGTTTTTAAAGAGAGTAGCGACAACTCATGATTTGAACGCCATTTTGTTTCCACTGCTATGCAACATTTCTTTTCAATTCCGATGAGCACCTGGGTGTGTTCTCAATAGAAAGAATTCAAACGCCATTTTTTGTCCAGAAAAGTCAGACGTCCATGTCGCTACTCTCTATATAAAGGTACTCTAGATTTCCATGCATAATATTGCCCTCTACGTCGAAAATTGCATATTTAAGGTAGCGAGAAATGATATGAAATTTATAATTGTTTTATCGCTAAAATGTAAACACTACCCATGCTCAATGGCAAAGTCGTAAGTCATACCGAAATTCTGTCGTGATTTTTATGTAGGTAGGTAGTAATTAAATTTAACCATTTCAAAGAAAAAAGGCTGAGATATGATTTCGGTATTACATTGAATGAATATAAAAAGAAGATAGGAATGAACAGAAAGGATTCAACGTTCTAAGTATGACCCTGATGGCATCAATATTTTTATTTGTAACAATATGAAATAAATTAATGTATGAAAAGACTCTATCACATAACTGTCGATGAAAACATCTGATGTACCGATAAGTGCATCAGATGTCTTCTTCGGCTTTTTTTTACATGTACGTAATGGCATTATCTATGGATGGAATCCATTTTGCATACATTAGTTGTTGCTATGTCGGGCAAGCCTATGCCACGCTTTTAAATCGTCATGAGAAATATATTTTTCAAGAGGCATGCTTGAAATTATTAAACAGGTCTATTGTCATGTAGGGAATATTACAGTTCACAATCATACAACAGGACTCGGTACTCGGATTCCAGGTCTCGGACTCGGTACTCGGATTCCAGGTCTCGGACTCGGACTTGGATGGGGTGGACTCGACTACAACACTGCCCCCAGGTATAGCTTAAAATTGTCTTTCTTAGGTTACAATAATTATGCCTATATATACTATACAAACAAGGTCAGGGTTTTTCGTCGAATACAGACTTATTTAAAGGGGAATGAAAGGCAACAGACATTACCCGATCATGTAGATAATTGTCAATCTGTTAAAAATATCTTAAAATTACCCCTATTTGATTATTTAAGAAGGAGAACAACGTCTCAAAAAGTTGCAGCTTCCTCGCTATGTATTATCCCATTGGCGCTGCCATTTTCTTTACAAAGTAATATTACAGCAGTGCTATTTGTGAGATTCCCAGTGACCTGTATACTAGCTACGATGACACTCACGACCACCCGTGGAATGCATGTCACTGGATTTCATCATATTAGATCAATTTTGTAGTCATGTACATTCAAATAAGGGATTTTCATCCTGTCATATAACCTAGTATTGTGTCAAGATATTTGGTTCAGCTGTTTCATAAGGGAGGCAGTTTTTTTTTTAAAGCAGGATTTGGCCAAGTTGTTGCTTGGTCAAATGTTTGTCAATTATTCAAAGAAGTGACAAAGACTTACATACAACTGCTCCATACAACATCACCTGTGCGAGAGTTCGGGTACCAAGATGGCTTCCTGTTTGCATTGGTGGATTTGGTTCTACAATAGTTATTTATTATGCAAGACCATATCCATTCTGCACAGGTAAATGGACATGTACGACTATGACATTACAGTTTGGGGAGAATAACTATCAAGGAATCTGCAAACTTTAGAAAGATTGTTATCCTTACTGAGCAATCAAATAGGAGTTTTTTTAATTTTGAACAGGCTGACAGCTTTTCACATGATTATTGAGTTTCATTCACCTTTAACTCTTTGTGTCTGTAGTAGGCATATTATATACCCAGTCGTTAAAAGAGAAGCGAGTAGCGTTCGCAGATTTGAAGAAAAAGCCAGTAACGCCAACAAAAGGAAAATACCGGCTCGCACATTTCCGTATGCAAATGAGCCTATAAACTACCCCTCTCGCATGATTAATGTGATACATGATATTTTACGTTAATCATCAATTTTATTCAGAGGCGTTTCTTCTCGAAAACACTTTTAAAGAAAGAAAGAAATATACAATAAATGCAAACGGCGTATCCTCCGTTCAGTGAGACAACCGTTTGAAGAGCATGTACATTATTAAAAAGAAGCCAATTTTCCCAGGCCTTTTTTTTTAATTTTCAGTTGCTATTGCAGTCCGGTACAAATATTCATGAAAACAACCTGTCCATTTCACTTTGAGGTGAGAGCGAGGAACACAATTATGTAATAAGTCAACGGACCACGGACCACAATATGAGATTCGATTCCCATAGCATCTACTCGGTTTCAAACGCTAGACTTCCCCTCAAGAGATTCTTTTAAAAAATTAACTAAACAAAAAAAAAAACACAAAAAACACAAAGCAAAATCGTAATGGATGTTTCATTAACTTAACTTGTATTATATAATTCTACTGCATGTTAACGTAATCCATAAACATTTACATTATCTCTACATATAGTATCTACACGCTGCATAAGGAACTTGAAAATCTCGACCCACATAATGGTATACTATGGATTTTACATCTGAAATATTGTTTGAGTTCATTATTCTTATGTTTCTTTGAGTTGAATATTGCATCAGTTATTCCGTGGCTTAGAGAGGTGGCACTCAACATCTTACTGAACAGTAGACCACGAAATTCTGCTGGAATTACTTTACCTCTACGGATTAGGTTTTTAACATCGTTATGAATATATTGTTAGACTTTCAGAGGCTTATTGGAGATTGTCAGAAGTCTGAGCAAAAAGTTTATGCGAAACACTAACCTGGAATTTGGTTCATGGATTATGATTGCTTTTATGCCCTCATTTTTTATGTGCTTTGTAATCCGTATATAAAAATCTAAACACAAACATACGTTTGAAGAGCTCAATTCCCAAAAGTACTAAATCAGTTTTTGACTGACATTGATTTTTAAACATAATTATGTGTATCTCGATCATAGAAATCAAATGCAGTACATGTATATCGCTTTAATTATTTTTTTTTGAAATTTGAAGAAACTATTTCATTCAAGAGCGAGCTAACTCCACTATGGTTATCTAGGAATTGTTAATTTAACATGTTTAAACTCATTCCTTAAAACTATGTATTGAGGTTTTAACGCATATGGTAAGGCTTGAAGTCTAGATCATCATCAGCAATTTTCTAGTTTTATAAGATAGCGAAGGTTGTATTGTATTGGTATTTTCTTAGACTTCTCCAAGGCCTTTGATACAATTGACCATAAAATATTATCAAAAAAATTATCTCACTATGGGATAAGAGGTAAGGCCTTGGAGTGGTTTCAAGACTACCTTTTAGATAGAAAACAATTTGTTATTTTGAATGGCGAAAGGGCATCAATGCAAAGTCTTAACTGTGGAGTTCCACAAGGCAGTTTACTTGGACCTCTGCTTTTCTTAATTTATATCAATGACATTCAGCATTGCTCTCACTTATTCTCCTTCATTTTATTTGCAGACGACTCGAACATCTTCTTGTCAGATCCCGACCCACATAAACTTCTCAGAGCTGCAAACTGCGAATTGGAAAAATGTTTCTCAATGGATTAAATCTATCAAATTGTCAATTAATCTACAAAAAAAAAAGTTCATGTTATTTAGCAACACTCTTCATAATCTTCCTGGTGACTTGACAATTGAAAATACCACTCTTGAGAAAGTCAACTCTACTAAATTTTTAGGTATAATAATTGACGAAAAATTATCTTGGAGAATTCATATAAACGAAGTGTGTAAAACAATTTCCCGTAATGTTGGAACTATAAATAAATTAAAACATGTATTCCCACCTTCCACCCTCCTCATGCTCTATTCTACACTAATCCTACCCCATCTTACGTATGGTATTCTAGCTTGGGGCAACGCTTCGAAAGTTCAGCTTGAGAGACTTTATCTACTGCAGAAGAAAACGATCCGTATCATATTTAATAAAAGTTTCCTTACTCATACCAATCCAATGTTCTATGACAACAAAATATTGAAAATTCATGACGTATATCTTTTTCATCTTGCACAGTTTATGCATAAATACAATAATCACGAATTGCCAAATATATTTACAAATTTGTTTACTAGAAATAGCGCCATTCACAAGTATCCAACAACACAATCAAATTTCTTCCATACACCTCTTACCCGAACATTATTTGCCAAAAAAATATTTACCTTAGCCGGCACCAAGCTCTGGAATTCATTGGATGATAGCTTAAATCTGCCACAAAGTCTTTTCAGTTTTAAACAAAAAATGAAGAAAATGTTGATTAATAACTATAAAAGTTCCTTATATTGATTGACCTGCTCCCTCCCCTTCTCCCTCCCCTTCTCCCTCCTTTCTCTCTCTCCCCTCTCTCTCTCTCTCTCTCCCTCGCTCTCTCTCTTCTGCTTCTTTTGGCATTTCATTGTGTGTGTGTGTGTGTGTTGTCCTGTACCTTCCTTACTTTTTGTATACGTTGTCAACCAGTGCTGGGCTAATCCCATATTTTGTGTGAAAAATAAATTTTGCTAGTATAAATGCATAATCGTATTCTTTTGGGACCTAAGTAATACAAGCTTTGCTTTTAATTTAGGTTCCACCACTTTTGTTTTACTATAAGTTCCTCCACAGTCTTTGTGAATATCTCATTGAATCTTTGTACTGTACTTATGATCTAGTTTATATAGTTAATATGTTTTACCTTCTTATTATATTCTTTACAAACATTGTAATTATGTCATTTTTGTATTATCTTTCTTACTTTGTACTTCATTGATATTCATTTATGATTGTCATGTATATTGTATTTCAATTTGTTGAAGAAAAAAAAAAGTGGAAAAAATAAATTCAAATCAAATCAAATCAAAGATTAAATTAGTTTAAATATTTTTGGATTTAGCGCCTTTTAGAATGAAACATCGAAAAAAAAGGTACAAAACTGATCCGAAAAATCAAAAGTAAAAAAATTATCAACAAATACAAATCTGAAAAAATAGAAAATGTACTTTCAAAACAGTATACTTGATTCGAGTTGAATTCTAATTGTTTAAGGTCGTGAAATGTGCAACAGCAAAAAAAGAAAGCAATCGACTAAGGTTTCATTCCGAAAGGGGCTAAATCCATGGACATTTATATTGTAAGAATTTCTTTAAAATTGAAATTCATTGCTAGACTAAACATGACTGAATTAATCAAAATAATTATAGTGACAGTGGACAAGGGAAAGTGGTGAATTTACTAAAAACGCCAAATGTGGATTTATCCCCATTTTGGAATAAAGCTCCTCATTATAACCTTGCTTTAAACAATATTACCTTGTGGGAAAATAAACTAAGTAAACTGAAAATAAACTAAATAAACTGGCTTGTAACCTACTGAAAATGCTTGGTCCTGCAAAATAATTCAATTCAACCGCAGAAATTCAAGTACAGCAACAGCAATACCTGTTTATCCTTGACATCGGTAAGTTATGCACCGTCGAATAGTTTGTCTCGTTTTGATTGAATAACTGCTCAACCATAAACATTCTCTTTTTTTTTCCGGTTGCGTTTAAAAAAAAAGGTATCAATATCTACAGAAATTCATTGTGACTTTTTCCCCTGCATTTTTACTGTATATTTTTAAAATATATATTCATATCCTTATTAATTTTATTTAATTTCATTAATGTATGTATTCATGTATTACCGTTTTAACATATTTGTTTCAAAAAACCGTTAGATAAAGTCTGAGTTCTAGCCAAGCGAATGCACTGTGGAAATACAATTTCTGGAGAATATCCACAAAACTTGATAACAGAGTACATAGGAATGATTGTGTATTCGAATAATGAAAATCTTCAAAATCACAAGACATCGATTGAGTCTTTCTGAAAAATCACATCGAGCAAAACGCACTACACACAAATATTTATTTATATATTTATTTGAAAAATATTTCAGCACGGTGCCTTCCACATAAAATAATGAATAAAAGCTTATGTTATAATGACATACGAGGCAGTGATATATACAATGAAAATGTACTCGTCACAAACTAATAATGATTTCGGCAAAATTCAAAGTATAAATGGTCTGAACAGACGTGTGGATCAAAATTTGGTTGAAAGTGTAAAGCTATTTCGAGTCATATTTGGAATATAATGGATTCTCCAAGAGCAATCTTTTTTTTTGTGACACTGACAGTGATAATATTTCATATGGGGGTGTTGAGAATGAGAAAGCACAAAACATAAATTTCACCCTTGCCTCATCTTAAACTTCTCTGCAACACACTTCCCTCAATATATGTAATATTTTTTAAAAAGGAGAAAGGGAATAAAATGAAAAGCAAAGCTTTTGTCGGCATTAATTTTCATTGTATGGAATGGAAAAAGGGAAGGACAAATCGGAGAATAGTGTTAAAGAGAGGCATACTTATGCTTTTCGTCTTGCACTCATCAGAGTTAACCTCAAGAATGAACAGAAAGCCGAAATTCTTGAGGCTTACTCCGATGAGTGCATGACGAAAAGCTTTAGTATGCCTCTGTTAAACGATATTCTCCAATTTTGTAGTACCAAACATCTTTTCAGGAAGGACAAATGAAATCGGATACAATAGATATCTATAGCTCCCGTCTGCGCATGCAATGGCATTGACCTAAAAGGGAGATTGTATTATCATTCCTTTATTTTTCTTTAATATTAATGTGAAGATCACTAAAGAAGGAATGTGATCTTGTAAATGTTTGAAAGCTCTTCATTCCTGCACACTGATTTTTTTTCGTTATTTATTTAATTTTATTAGTAGTAGTAGTATTGTCATTATATATACATACACACACTCAACCGAAAAAAGCCCCCCCCCCCCCCCCCCCCCCTTGGCATTATTTCATATATCTCAAAAAATATTTGGCCGATTTTGATCTCGCAAACGGTAGTGGACGCACAATGTGAATGGTAAATGGTTGCCATAGAATTACGTTTTCTGATACAAAGTGCCAAAAAGGTGCACTTTAAGTTTTAAATGGCATATTGGGTACATTTTTAATAATATGTTATGTAATTCAGTACTGCTGCTGCATTGTTTTCAGTGGAACCATTATTCAAAAGCATACATTTTTTCTGAAACAATAGGCCTTCCAATATCAAATTGTCGAGAGGCGCGGCGGAACGTCGGGCTCGGACAATGGGAGTGGGGAGGGGGGATTTTGTTTGGCGGACAAAATTCCCCCCCCCCCCCCACTGCTCAATATGAGACCATTTCCAAAATGTAGCATACCTTAAATACACTAAAGAAAATGTGGTCCCTTCGATTATTGCCTGTTTAAAAACAAGTGCTATAACTTTTGAATTCTACAAATGTTTATATATATATATAATCTTTCAAATAACTTCTAGACATTATCTTAAAATCATATTACTCAGCTTCTATTGTTAAGCCATTCATTTGAAGGAAAAAATATGCATCTTAAGTGTAGGTATAGTATAACTTATTGTATATATCAGAGATTAAATTGTTTACTGCGTGTGTAATTTATATATAAAAGCAGGTTAATTATATCATTAATATGTAAAATAGTATGTGTTTTGTTCCTTCAATAGTAAACAAATTATGCACAACAACAATTTTCAGATTCTAGAAATTACTTATGATATTATTAAAGAACGAGAAAGATCTAGGGCATTGCGATTACGGGGAAAAGAGGGGTTCCATGTTTCATTTCACAAATCTCTTTGTTTTCCTGAAAATATACATTTGACAAAAACAAATTGGGATCATGAGAAGACTTTAAAAGATAAATTTAGAATGAGATTTTCTGAAACATCATCAAAAAACTTTAAACTTAATAGACAGGAACTTCATTAGGGAAGCTGCAAGTTGTTTTACCCCCCCCCCCCCCCCCTCACTCTCTCTCTCTTCTATCTACACTGATCCATATACGATCGGAAGATCCAATTTTTTCTAAGCAATTACAAATGAAACCAACTAGAGATCCCTGTTTATGATTACACTTGTTTTAGAAGGGAAACCATTTAAGGTATATTCTCCTGCACAGTAATAAAACAAATTCTTTCCACAATTCAGTATGTACTTTTATATTTTCCCCTCTTTTTCCACATATGTATACCTCTCTCGCTCTTTCTCTCCATCTATCTATCTCTTTCTCTGCATTACTACCTTTATCTGTATTATATCTCTCACGAGGTTCCCTGTCTCCCGCTTTCTCCATTTTCCTGAGTTTCTTCTTTCCGTATATCTGTCTCTCTGTCTCTTTCCTTTGGTTTATTGTGTTATTCAGTTCAAACTCAGGTATATTTCTTTACATAACTATTATTTTTTCTTCCATACAGAGTCGAAATCTCCCATGCACGTAATGCAAATCCCTTAGATAAAAAGGTGCGTGATACTAGACCCAGACGTGTCACATTTGACTTGATGTTGCGGGGCCGAAAATAGGATGGCAATGTTGGCAGATCTTCCAACTTCCTTTAAATTCTCAACACCATTTTCGATGAATCCTCAGAACAAATTTTAAACGTATTTCGTGGATCACTGCACCTACAAAATCAGCCGCGAGCACGAAATTCTTGAATATCATACACGTATCTGAATCAGTTTGATGAATTTCGTGCAGTTGCAACTAATGAGCATATTGTAAATATAGATGTGTGTTCAGCATTTGATTTTGAAGTCACTTTTCACTTTATTAAGGACAAACATGGTTTGTCACAGGGTCATCAGTAGTTGTGACTGTTGTGGAGTGTCAGGTTGTCATTTTGAAGTAAAGACATATTTCATTTGGGACTGTATTTGTGAGATATTGATAAGAAACAATGACTTGTAAAGAAATTGATCAAAAGAAAACCCAATTCACGGATACGTCAATTGTTACACATTTCCTAAAGACATCAGAATTTCTTTAAATATTATGTTAAAGAAATAAAAATGTAGGCCCATAGAAATTTGGCAGCATATCTGGAAATTTGAGAACTAGGTGCCACATAGCATAAAAACATCAGATCAAAATTACAGAGAAGAATAAGGGAGAACGTGGCACACCCCACCCCCCGCCGATCAGAATCCCTGGATAAACATTCTATTCTAAGTTCTAATATTAGAATATACACTAATAGTTTATTTCTAAAGATCTCCAACTCCTCATATCCATTCACTCAAAAAACAATCTAGTGAAATATGCATTACTATTTCCACGGGTACCTGCACTATTCTAGAAAAAAAATATAGCAGCTCCTGGTTTGAAGTGACCCAAATCCTAGTCAAAATGAACAGAGATGAACACGCAATTTTTTTTGTCCGCCCTTGCCCCCCCCCCCAACATTTTGTTTTGCCCCCCATTTGCCCCCCACCCCACACTTTGAAAAATCCTGGTGCCGCCACTGATCATAGTCAGAATGACCAGAAGCTGATTAAGAAAATGTAACCAGGCGATCTGGTAAAAAAACCCACCAATTTCCAAAAGGTTTGTGGAGTGTTCTTTTCATCTCCTTCTCTCTCTTTCTCTCTCTCTCTCTCTCTATTTGATTTGATTTGATTTGATTCATTTATTTATTCACGGTACAAGCCCAATTCAGCTGCAAGACTGTTTTACAATGGGGCCGTGCAAAATAACATCATAACATAAAACAAACATGAAAATATAACATATAGAAATTAACAAAATGAAATTGCCTTTGACAAAAATATGATGCACAGTTAGAATAAAAATTAAATATATGTATATAACATATACAAACTATTGCATGAATATGTTGAGGAGTGAGTAAAACTGAAATATTCTAAAATGGTTCGGAATATTTGTAAATTGATTTTTTTTTTTTTTCATGGTTTATAAAAATTCATTAAAATAGAGGGGATATTACACACCATAATATAAAACAAAACATGAAAATATAACATATAATATATATCTATAAGTTAAAAAAGAAAGTAAAATAGCACTAAATTGCAAATAATGTAAAAAATTTATTTTGGGAAAAGCACTAAAAAATAAATATATAAATACTATGTACAATTAAAATAATAATAGTAAAAAGAAAGTATATACACATATAAAAAGAGAAGAATGGCTATGTAGATATCTATATATATTATATTATATTATATTATATTGTATTATAAGTTAATGTACATTACCATCCCACTGTCGGATTGTTCAGTAAACTACAATCTATAGGTTAATAGAAATTTGAGTGAAAAAAAAAAAAAAAAAAATAACTTCATATGACTTTACTGAACTCAAAATACTACCATCTCTTGTATTGTTATAATGAATAAACACATAGATTATTTAGCTGTTCTTTGACATGATTGGCTTCAAACCACATTATACATTATTAGTATTAGCCAATTTAGATTTGAAAATGCCAATACTAGAAGACATTTGAGTCTCCTCGGTAAGTGAGTTCCATATCTGGGCACCTCTATATATGAATGTACGTTTGCCCGATTCTGTTTTCGGGCGAGGTACATCAACACAGAGATTACTCTGTCTCGTGTTATATACACGTGTTCGGTATGTGAATTTATCACTGATGTAAGGCGGCACTTGTTTTGTCATAGCTTTATACATCATTATCGCCGTGTCTTTTTCTATTTTCTTATCGATAGGGTTCCAATTGAGTAGATCAAGGTTCTCCTTTCCCGATGTAAACCAGGGTGTGTTGTTGATTAAGCGAGCACCTCGATTTTGAATTCTTTGTAGGGTGGTTAACAGCGTTTTCCCACAGTTTGCCCATATAACATCGCCATAATTTAAGTGGGAGGATACCAATGCATTGTATACCATTTTTAAAGACTCTTTGTCTACTATATTTCTGATACTTCTCAACATATGTAAACCTGAATTTGTTTTTTTCTGCAATAGTTCAATATGGCCACGCCACTTGAGACTTTCGTCAATTATTATTCCTAGATGTTTACACGACTGCACTCGTTTTATTGGATTTCCTGTTATATTAATATTAATATCATCATCTTGGATTTTTCTTAATCGCTGCCTTGTACCCAAAACAATATATTCGGTTTTGTTTACATTTAAACTTAACTTATTATGAACGAGCCATTGCCTTACATATTCCAAATCTTCATTAATGTTGTGTGATACAACAGAAATATCCCTGCCAGAAAGATATAAGACAGTATCGTCAGCATACATGCTAACTTTACAATTTCGAAGTCCTTCGGGTAGGCTGTTGATATACAGTACAAACATAAGTGGGCCCAATATCGACCCTTGTGGGACACCACATTTCAAAGATAAAAATTCAGATAATTTGCCATTTATACATGTTGCTTGGGATCTGTTTTTTAGATAGCTAGCAAACCATCTTAGAGGGCGATCTTGAATGCCATAGTATTGAAGTTTTTGAAGCAGGAGATCGTGATCTACAGTGTCAAAAGCCTTTCTAAAATCTAACATTACAGCAATTATGATCTCTCCTTCTTCTATACTTTTAAGCCAGTCATCAGTTACATTCAAGAGTGCTGTGGTCGTAGAGTGAAGTGGTCTGAATCCTGATTGATACCTATTAATTATTTCATTACATTTTAGATATTCATAGAGTTGATTAAATACGATTTTTTCTATAATCTTTGATAAAATTGGGAGAATTGAGATTGGCCTATAATTACATGTTTCCCTTTTCCCACCTTTATGCAATGCAATTACACGAGCAACTTTCCAGTTATCTGGAAAAGTCCCAGAAGTTATAGAAAAATTTATGATATGCGTTAATGGTTCCTTTATGTAGGGCATTGCAAGTTTTATTAATCTAATTGGTAGAAGGTCATTTCCCATGGCTTTGTCGTTAGATAAATTACATATCTGTTTAGAAATCGCATTTGTTCCGATTGTAGTAAGTTCAAAGCAACCATTCAAAGCAGATTTGTTTAGAGAAAATTGTGAATCTGTGTTACAGTCTTGTGTAATCTTATTAGCTAGATCTGGCCCTATGTTGATGAAATATTTGTTTAGTTCATGAGCGATTAGTTGTGCATCATTGATTTCTCCTGAGTCCGTCATTAGCGATGTAATCTTATTATTCTTCTTTTTACGAGGGATTAACATATTTAGATTTTTCCATGTTTGGCCTAGATTGCCATTCGAGATTTTTATTTTCTCTTGAAACTTTAGTCGTTTTTTGCATTTTATTTTTGCAGTTATATAATTTTTTAATTTCTTGAAAATTTCCCAGTCTTCCTTATTCCCAGTTTTGATTGCACATTTCTTCAGGTAATTTCGCTCATGAATTAAATTCAATATTTCGACATCAATCCAAGGTGACTTGTTACTCCGTACTCTATTCTTTCTAACTGGCGCATATTCATTGCATACAGAGGAAAATAAAGATTTAAACGTAAGTAATGACGAATTCACATCTTGTGCATTATAAACCGTATTCCAATCAATCTTACTCAATGCATAACAGAAATCATTTTCATGAAAATTTTTATAACTTCTGTAGGTTCTATAAACGTGTTTTGAATCCAAATGTCTGTTTTTACCCCACACGATGTAAACCAATGAATGGTCACTCGTACCTATATGCATAACACCACTTTCAGTAATTTTCGTTTCATTATTTGTAAAAATTAGGTCGATCATC
This sequence comes from Heliocidaris erythrogramma, assembly GCA_025617745.1. Classification (NCBI taxonomy): domain Eukaryota; kingdom Metazoa; phylum Echinodermata; class Echinoidea; order Camarodonta; family Echinometridae; genus Heliocidaris; species Heliocidaris erythrogramma. Next base: position 24,389,625 of record CM046864.1, read on the forward strand.
GTGGATGTATTAGATGTGACTCTTGTAGGTTTTTCAATAACCTGTACCAAAGGAAAGTAGTCACACATTGCTTTTAATCTATTTGTATAACAATTACTGGAATCCATGACAAGATAATCACAGTTGAAATCACCTAAAAATATTATATTTTTGTTTTCATCATCCGCTTTCATTAAAATCTTTTCAATTGTGTCAAATAAAGCAATATTAGATCCAGGCGGTCTGTACCAGGCAATTACTATTATTGGTGACGATTTAGGTTGTTTTATTTCAATTGTAACGAGTTCAACTTCGTCGTTCATCAAGTCTTGCCTCCATTTGTGGTTCAATCTATTCTCATTCACATAAATTAATACTCCTCCACCTCGAGTATTGCGATCTTTCCTGTAGACAACATAATCATCTACGGCAATTCTGGCATCATAAATGTTTTCACATAGACGAGTTTCATTCAGTGCTAACACGTCGAAACCATGCTCCTTAATAGTAACTTTCATTTCATCAATATTTGGGAGAAGTGACCTAATATTATGATGTGCTATTCTTAGACCATTTTTATTGTTAATTTTTATATAGTTATTTAGATAGAGTTGGTTTGTTGATGCATCTAATTCCTTATCATCGTTTCGTACAGGTAATAGAACACATCGACAATTAGAATTATCATTATTTAATAATAAGTTGTCCTCGATATTAGGATCATCGTCATCGTCGTTAGTGTCAGCATGAGAGGTTACATGTTCGAATGATTCAATAGGCCTACATTCAACCATCTCACTATCTTCCAAGAAATGGTGGTTTGGGGGGCCGAGTTCTTTTGTGTGAGAATCGGCACACTCTTCCTGGCCAATTTGTTAGTATTGGTAGATGGTTGGACAGGCTTTAGCTTTATGCCCCCATAGGAAGCATTGGCGACATTGGATCATCGTGTTGTATCTACAATTTGCTCTTTTATGATTCATCTCACCACAATTATAGCAGCCTGAGTATTCTTCAGATTGTGCTTCTCGGGTATATTCTGATTGGCGTGTTCCGTTTCGCACAATGTTGCTGTAGAGATTACGAGCGATCATTGACTGATGGATATCAGTTTCAGGCATAGCTGGGTCATCTGCATCGTCCTCCTCACCGTTCAAATGGCTGATGAGGTTTTTGGCAAACACACGTACCCCATTTCCGTTCAGATGCTTTCCATCTCCTCCAACATGTAGATCGGGACGTATGTTGTTGTTATCTATTAGTTTCCACCCATATATATCTGACATAGATTTCATCATTTTGTTGATTTTCACTACTTGATCTGGGTATGATTTGTTTGATATTATTGAACTCCAGCTAAGCCGTTTAACAGAAGGGCAGGATTTCATCAGATAGAGCCCCGTTGACTCTACCTTTGTCACGATATCCTGTTGTTCATTTGACGCTAAGTTGTTTGTCCCGACATGTATGATCATTTCCTCTGGCTTGAGGTCGTTGGCAATTGGAACAGCAATGTCGCATATCTGCTCAATTTCAGCACCCGGGACTGTTTTGCAGACTACGCGTTTAGAGTTTGAAAGTTTCGTGGGTTTGATTTTACGGATCATCGAGTCTCCGATTATAAGAACATCGGTCTTCGGTTTGGAGTTAAAAAAACGTTTTTGTTGTTTTTGTCTATAGTCACATATTTGAATGTTGAGATTCTGCTTTATGGACTGATCATTAAATATTTCATCTTTTTCAGCATTGTCCTTGTTGTTTTCAACATGTTCAGACTTTTCCGTTGTTTGTCGGGTAGGCGCTTCTCCGGTGGCAAGAAGATTTAGTTTTGAGTTGATTTCATCTATGTTCATAGCAAGGTCATTTATCTTTTGGATGATTGTGTTTTCTTTATCACTGCTGATGGACGGGATTTGTTTCTCTTTCTCATTCATGCGGTTTTTCGGAGAAAAGGTCACTTGATGCGTCCCATTACTTTCTCTTCCATTCTTTCTTTCCGTGGAGTCTTACAAAGGTTACGGCACCATGCACCATTCACGTTATTTTGGTTTGAACATGTAACCTAAAGTTTAGATAAACTCATTAAAACTAATAATTAATGTAACAACACATCTCGCATTCCTTTATGTTAATAGCTATTCACTTGGACTAGAAAGGACTCAAGTTTCACCTGAATAGTTTATTAATTAATTCAGGTAATTAGAGAAAGGAAATACGACATGATAAATGGCTGTAATTCTAATTTATGAAAGAACGTATGTTGTGTGTGTGTGTGGGGGGGGGGGGTAACTCCCTTTACAGCGATTAACAACGAAAGAAGTATGACTCTGGAAATAGAGATTCATTTTCGGTAGTAGTCTGCGACAAGATTGCAGCTCTTAATCATAATCTCGTTTGTGTATAATGTTGTTGGGTTTTAATACATCATTAAAGTTTGCAACACATAATACGGCAAGGATTGAAAACTAATTTCCAGAAGATGTAATCTAGATTTATATTCATAACACTTCTCCCTTCCCACGCTCCCCCACTCTCTCTCTCTCTCTTTTACACATACAAATACACAACACACTTTATTTCCGTTCATTTTATTATATTTTATCTTATTTCATGTTCGCTCTTAAAATTCCATGTTTTATTTGACTCTAGGCAAGATAGAGAAAGCAGATTGCATGGGCCTCTTTGTAATTTTCGGAATTTCATAAAAGTAAGAACCACACATAATTCTAAAACCTCTAATTTTATTCATTATTTTTAAATGCAAATGACCTGAGTTAGATCTCCTTCAAGGCAGACTCCAAGTGCTGAATGTAATGAGTTTTCAGAAAAACAGATGGAGCCTGTGCTTCTTGGGCTTTCACATAATTAACTATGAAAGCCAAATTTGACTCTGTTTTCTCTTTGTCGGTGTCTGTAAGAAATAGCTACAGCAATAATCGTAGGCTTTTATAAATATTCTCATGTGCTATTTGCTTTGTTTGTGTAGTCCTTTGCTGTTTTCTTTTTGTTGTTGTTGCTTTTGCTTTTGTTTTTATTTATTCACAGTCATATGATGGAAATAATTATACAAAGGCTATTTTCAACAATATCAACCCATCTCTGTAAGATATATATACATATATATGTAGAAAAATAAAGTTCACAACATCATATAGAATACACACACAAGAAGCATGTTTTTATAAAAATTCACAAGCGCTTTCGATTTAATCTCTTCAGGTGAATGAGCCATTGATAGTTTTGACATGCTTTTATATACACGTATAGTACAGTAATATGCAAATGGACAATGTGTGTGGTATTGTCCAGTAGTTCTTTTGACGGCTTAATAAGTCTTTGTTTAAATCTTAGACTAAGCGTTGTACGGTGAGAACTCTAAAATGTTAGGATTCTCAGAGAATCCTATAATCCGTACAATCCAAACCTTTGTAAAGTATTTCAATATATATCTCTCTCCCTCTCCCTTAAGACACTGCATCCTCGACACCTGTCAATATATTAGTTTATTCCATTTTCTTTCTCTACTGACTCCCATTTTTATTTGCCTTTCCCACGGTCACAGATTAATAAGAATTGTTATATAACTTTATGATTTGTTGAGTTGTACAGATTAAGACTTCCAAAGAAACTGGCAACAAAGAACTTCCTACTTTCATCATTTAATATGAGATTAGAACTAAGATTCAATACGTCGTAAAACAGATACAGGACAATATTTCAATCTTGTCCTAAGAATATCATTGTACCATACTTGTAACAAAACTATTCCTTAAAGCCTACATTTCATTATGTGTTTTACAAATACCCATCCTCGCTTACTATTATCATGTGTAGGCCTCGTGAATCATTATACGATGATCTTTGTGTGACTTTACAAAGGTTTGGATTGTACGGATTATAGGATTCTCTGAGAATCCTAACATTTTAGAGTTCTCACCGTACAACGCTTAGTCTAAGATTTAAACAAAGACTTATTAAGCCGTCAAAAGAACTACTGGACAATACCACACACATTGTCCATTTGCATATTACTGTACTATACGTGTATATAAAAGCATGTCAAAACTATCAATGGCTCATTCACCTGAAGAGATTAAATCGAAAGCGCTTGTGAATTTTTATAAAAACATGCTTCTTGTGTGTGTATTCTATATGATGTTGTGAACTTTATTTTTCTACATATTTTAACACTGCACTTTGTAGGAACTTTGTTCCTGTAAACACTTTTATATATATATACATGTATATATATATATATATATGCATGTCGATCGTTGCCTTTTAGGTATAGCAGGCAAATTGAAAACTTCACATTATTTTGGATAAATCTACATGTCGTTGATGAGTCCCAAGCCGTAATAGTGGTAGAGAATTGTGCTAATATCATACAGTATTTCTTTAAAATAAATTATGGGAGTCTCCATCATCCAAGAACGTCCACTATGAAATTTGAAATTTTCAAAGGGCTAAAAAAAATATGGTATGTCTGTTCCTCCCGTAGTAAACAGAAAGTGATTCAAAAATTAGTCATGAAAATAACAACAAAATAATAAAGTAATTAGAGCAATAAGTATAATGATAATACAAATAACAATATTAACAAAATATTGATAATAATAATAATAATAATGATGATAATGATAATGATAATGATAGTAATCATAATTATAATAACAATGAATAGATAGATTGATGGAAAAAATTTGATTAAATAGATAGAAGTATAGATGAATAAATGAAGTAAATATGAAAATTTATCCACCTTTCATAATGTCAGCAAATGAAAGCATTGCTTTCTAATACGTGCAGATTTGTTGCTCAAAACTCTTAGATTCATGAAGGTCTCATTGACCAGAAATTGCAGTGAAAGTTTATTTTAGTGTGTAAGTTGATATTGTATTTGTTTATTGCTTTTTTTTTCTTTTTTGCAAAATTGAAATGAAATGTTAAATCACTTTAGTTTAAGTATACCCAGTAAGTACAGCCAGATGTGAAAAATACAGTGTTTCAACACGTTTTGCGTTTCTCTAAAAGTGGCGCTCGGAATCTCAGGAATGTCTTTCAAAGAAGCAAGTAGTTTTACTGGAAATTTCTAACTTTGGAACAAAGGCATTCTTCTCTGGAATAGGCACATATGTAACAACATGGCTTGTTAAGGAGAAGGAAGCTTGTTCTACTTTGTATATAATTTACACAGAGTCAAATGTCATAAATAGAAGGGGGTACTCGTTTTCCAGAAGGTTCGTTTTTCAACGAACCTTCGGAAATACAAACTGTTGGAAAGGACATAACCTTTATAAACATCACTTTTTATTTCTGTGAGCCGTGCCACGATGTTTTTGTTTTATTTTATTTAATATTTTGTTGTCCTGCTTGCTAGTGTATCTCGACAGACGAAAACAAAGTTGCATATGATATCACGGGTGGCATTTCCTTAAATTCTCCACGGAATCTTGTCAAGTTCGGATTTCCAAGGCCGTTAAGGTTTCAGCATTCATTATTTCGTAACGACAGTACTATAGCTAACGATAAAGTTATTTTTTCACCTCTTAGTTTTCTATGGAAGGCCCCTTCAGAAATGTTTCTTACATTGGTTGTCAAAATGTTCAAACCTAGATATGGTTGAGCCATAATGTATCAATTAAGGTTGAAGGTGCATAATATTCTTGTTGTGCCGGTGTCACATAACCAGTGACAGACTAGGTATTTTCATTCAAACATTTATCCACAAAGAAGCAGGTATATAGTGGGCATTTTATATCAGTTTGCTTGGCATGGATCAAGCTTTATATGCATGAATGAATGTGAAAGGTTTTAAATGGGTAATTTCAAAAGTAGAAGAAATGCATAGTATAATTCCGTTCAAGTACAAAGCCAAGAAACAATATAAATGGTTAAAAACCAAAAACAAAGGTAAATGATATTTCATAATGTTTACTTGTTCATCTTTCGACAGGTATGCAACCTTGAATGAGAAGATATGACATATATGAATTAAGTCCAAACTTGACCCCAATGTTTTTCCACATGGCTGCCTTGTTTGTCCAAGCAACTGAGTGCTCGAGTCAAGACAAAAGGGAAATGAAAGCAAAGTGAGGTTTCATGAATGGCTATTCATTGTGTCGATGAATAGATCACATTCTAGTGCTCAAATCAATTAATAATAACAATAATAGGTAGTTTTTATATAGCGCATTTCATAACCGAAGGTTATATCAATGCGCTTTACAAAGGAGATATTATTACCCCGGTGATCCGATACTGGCATGCCCGCACATAATGTATGCACATTCTCCGCTCCCTGGGAGTATTCCAGCAATGGGCAGTACAGTGACACTCAAATTGCTAAACAAACGACATTAACTTTCGCGTCCTACCGGGTACCCATTTAACACCTGGGTGGAGAGTGGCAAATATAGATTAAGGTCTTGCCAAAAGACGCTAGTGCTGCGGTGGGATTCTTTTACATTGCTGGTTATGAAATTGATTTACTCTGCAATTGAACTGTTATTGTTCTATCTCAATCCGGTGATCTGGGCAGATAACTTTTTAGATAAATCTAGTTTATGCTCATTAACCCTTTATGTTCCACATTGTCTCTGTCAAGGGATAGTTATTAGAAAATTTTGATTGCTAAGAATGTTGTGATAATGTTTCCGTGGTATCAATAATACACACAGGTGTTTAAAAAGTTGAAAAGTAGTTAATCAAGACGGGAAGTGCATTATTTATAGGCAAATAGTATGTGTTGCATAGTTAATCCTTCCGTTAATCTGTGTCTATTGTTTTGTGCGGATCCGCATAGTAGGTAAACGAGCGACTGTCCCAATTATCACTGGTAGCTAATGAACGACTTAAAACAGTAGATATAAGTGGTCTTTATGCACTATATTTTGCTGCGAACGGAAGGCACGCACGGGCGTTACTGTCCCTGTTGCGTGCCAGTTCGGAGTAATTCTAAAGCGCCCGAGGGGGAAAGGACAGATACAAGTATCGTGATCGATTGGTTCGTTAAGCTTTCACCCACAGGTGTCCATGCATTATCACCTTCATTCACCTTCACGTTCATTTCTTATGCAATTATACTTTAAATTACGTCGATGAAATGCTAAGATGTATTGTTAGAATTACTCATAAATCCTTTATGCGATCTATTATTACTTCAATCCTGTTTTCCCCCCATCGAAAACCCCAAAAGGAGATCAATTTGTCAAAGGCATACTTGTTTTGTTCTTGGGAATGTGAGTAGCGAGTAATCCACACACAAAAAAGCGAATTACTTTACGGGTAAAGATTTGTTTTCCTTTCCTGTTTTTCCAACTCCTATCGATTCTTTATGCAAATGTTTTGTAGGGCGTTGTATATATTACAGGAAACGAAATTAAGATTATCCATTATTTTACTAAATGTCATAAGAGGCCCAAATTATGCACTTACTGTAGTCTAGATTACCACGATAAAAAAGTTTGGGAAGGGTCGCCCTTCGAATCAAATATATCCCATTTGGTAACTATTTTTTTACGGCAGCCGAACATGCATTGAATAACATGGCTATTGTGGGCTGTTTAGGTAGTGAAGATTATATCACTGTCTTGCCCCCCCCCCCCCTTTCTCTCTCTTTCTATATTTTTTTTTCTCTCTCTCTTCCTTTTCCCCCATCTTTCTTCCTCTTTTTCTCGCGATGTCAGGTAATATAAGTCAACATAAGTTACACTGGATCTGTAGCAATTAAAATAAAAACACATTTGTCTACATTGAATTACGCTTTACATGTGACATTTTTGGGCAATAAGGATCTGTGCGTGGTCTTAATTCATTCTATTAGCAAATAATCAATAAATGGCTTCACTTTTTCTATTTTACTCCATCAAATAGTGCAATCTTGTCAGAGGGACTTCTCAAAATCGCAAGTATTGTACAATGAATTGCATTTCAAATCAGACTTCATTGAACAACAATGTTGTTATTTTCGTGGAATTACGTTCACGTTATTATTTATTCCCTTTTATTAAACATAACAGCTTTGTATTAAGCATAATCGATTCCAAATGTATAACTGGCTTTAAAATCATAAGAAAGAGATATGCCTGAATATCCATATATCAGAATATGGTTTGTTAATCTATGGGGCATATAAACCTTCTAAAATTTCATTTATTTTAAATCCTCCCTCATTATTTTAACATGAGTTAAGGCATATGTCCATTTGTATGTATAATCATTTCATGTTTTTCATTTCATATTTTTATTGAGTAGTATTAAAAGGAGCTGAATTAGGCTGATACAAATCTATATTACTAGTAGTGTTGCTATTGGTGTTAACACCATTCGTATCAAAATATAACGTGAGTAGGATGACTGGTTTGCGCACAGGAAGGGAGTAATATCAGAGGCGTCGATTCGTTAGGAGTCGATAGAGCATTGGAGGGGCGGGTATTGTTTGTGAACAATGCTCTGCCCCTCAGGTGCGTTGTCTATTTCTAGCGAATCGACGCCACTGGAGTATAATAGTGTATTGTTGAATGTTTATGTGTAAGTTGTGAGGAAGGGCGTGTACGAACGCGGTTGGAGACTGAGTGTAAGAGAGTTTGTGTGAGTATGAGACTGCTTGCTCACTCTTGGACTCACTCATGTTTCATTTAGTTTATTATCAATTTGTAAACATACACTAGTATATAATTTGATCTCCTTTTACCTATGATCTACACACATAAACCTTGAGTTGTTGTTCTACTAGACTTTGTGTAAACAGTATATTTACCGTATTTGTTGCTTTTAAGAAGTTTTACACCACGTCATTGCAAAACTTGTGAATTAGATATACTTCAGCCTTTTGGCTGCGAAGTTCAATATTGATAAAACTTTTTCAATTCTATTCAATTCAAAATAATGGCAGATCTTTGACAAATAAAGCAAAGCAACTTTCCCAAAAGGACTATTTGTTGATGTAATATCAGGCTACATGATGACTCTTATTTATTTTTTATAAAGGCGATGAAAAGAAAATACACCAAAATTTCATTTTGATAAAGAAGGTTATGAATCACAATATAGATTATTGTAAATGAATTACGGTTAACGTTTTCATCTAGTGATGGAGATCAAATATATATGGGAAGAGGTACGTGGTTAATATATTTAACCCGGTGAATACTAAATTATATAAATCCCATAAGCTTTATACAGGGGTCACCCGGTTCCCGTAGGCAATTGGTTGACCGAAGGAGGCTTGCAAGTCCGGGATTTAATCTAACTAATCGGGCAGATCACTCTTGTGGAAAGAAATGAATCTTATTATAAAATAAATACAGAGATTCTTGACTATTTTATTAGTTCAATCTCATCCCTTTCTTTATTCCCTATCTCTTTATCCCTCCCTTCGCTGTAAGATAAACAATAATGAAGATAGAACCTTTCTTTTTTTTCAATTATCCAGATATACATGTAGATGAATGGGTTAATTTCTTCGAGTCTTGTCGTTTCATTAAAAATAACGTAACAATGAAAACAATGAATACTATTATTTTGTAATGACAAAGTAGTACAAAGATATCAATGGATTGTACAAAGAAGGTCAGACAGTTGGGGCTGATTATTGTTGTGTTTGTTTGTCTTGAAAAAATCAAAATGTTCAATGAGGCAAAATCATAATGGATGGCGAAAATAATATGAATTTACTTTGCCAAAAAAAAAACACATTAGATAATATTTTAATTTCAGGGCTATTTTCACCGCTATCTACATTATCATTTTTAAAATCATTTCCCACACTGATATGTTTGTACAATACATACATATAATAGATATATGCATGTACCTGCTTCATTCTGTTCCATTCTGTTTCCTTTATTTCAATTTTTAATTCAAAAGCAAATTCATTTTAGCAGAGGCTTGTATAGAGTAACCAGATATGCGCCTTCCGAATATTGCTTATTACTTATTTCAAATAATAAATAATGATCAATTTGCCTTGATCTTTCTGGATTGCCAATATCCTTTTTCACACTCGAGCCGAGCAAAGTCTTTAAAAATTCACCAATTCCAAGTCTATCTCAAAGTGATAGATGGCATCGCCATGTTTATATCATTGATTTCGAGAAAAGCCTAATTCATACATTAAATGTTAAAATGAATCACCCCCCCCCCCCCCTCCCCGAGAAAAAAAGGACCTGTGCGCAACAAGATATGATTGACAGCATTTATACAGATTCATACAGCGCCATGTGTCTGTTAGCAGCATACGAAGGTGCAGACATGTACTCACTCATCTCTTTGTTACGTCAATTAGTTTATTTGTTTGTGGGTTCTTTTTTAAGCAGTCTACAATATCATTTTTAATTTGTAAACAAATCTTTCGGCATATTACTCCCAGTGTTAAAGATCGTATGCTCGATCTGTAATGAAAAACACAAGTCAGAAAAAATTGGAACCAGCGGGATTCGAACCTGTCATCTACTGCTTGCCGGGCAGCGACTTAACCACCAGGCTATTCTGGTTCACGGCCAAGTCACGACGAACTAGAATCAAATACCCAAGATCCTCTTCTTTCTGACTCATTAATATTCAAACGGTCCGCCGTGGACAATGGTTAGTAAACGAAGAAGCTTGACTGGGGAGGAATTTTTAATTTGTAAACAAATCTTTCGGCATATTACTCCCAGTGTTAAAGATCGTATGCTCGATCTGTAATGAAAAACACAAGTCAGAAAAAATTGGAACCAGCGGGATTCGAACCTGTCATCTACTGCTTGCCGGGCAGCGACTTAACCACCAGGCTATTCTGGTTCACGGCCAAGTCACGACGAACTAGAATCAAATACCCAAGATCCTCTTCTTTCTGACTCATTAATATTCAAACGGTCCGCCGTGGACAATGGTTAGTAAACGAAGAAGCTTGACTGGGGAGGAATTTTTAATTTGTAAACAAATCTTTCGGCATAATACTCCCAGTGTTAAAGATCGTATGCTCGATCTGTAATGAAAAACACAAGTCAGAAAAAATTGGAACCAGCGGGATTCGAACCTGTCATCTACTGCTTGCCGGGCAGCGACTTAACCACCAGGCTATTCTGGTTCACGGCCAAGTCACGACGAACTAGAATCAAATACCCAAGATCCTCTTCTTTCTGACTCATTAATATTCAAACGGTCCGCCGTGGACAATGGTTAGTAAACGAAGAAGCTTGACTGGGGAGGAATTTTTAATTTGTAAACAAATCTTTCGGCATATTACTCCCAGTGTTAAAGATCGTATGCTCGATCTGTAATGAAAAACACAAGTCAGAAAAAATTGGAACCAGCGGGATTCGAACCTGTCATCTACTGCTTGCCGGGCAGCGACTTAACCACCAGGCTATTCTGGTTCACGGCCAAGTCACGACGAACTAGAATCAAATACCCAAGATCCTCTTCTTTCTGACTCATTAATATTCAAACGGTCCGCCGTGGACAATGGTTAGTAAACGAAGAAGCTTGACTGGGGAGGAATTTTTAATTTGTAAACAAATCTTTCGGCATATTACTCCCAGAGCATACGATCTTTAACACTGGGAGTAATATGCCGAAAGATTTGTTTACAAATTAAAAATTCCTCCCCAGTCAAGCTTCTTCGTTTACAATATCATTGTTTGAGAAAACTTTATAAATTCATCAGTATAACCCCCAAAGAATACCGATTCCCTTAGAAATATTTGCCGTTCATCCTCGACATGTACATGATCACCTATAGCCCTTTCTTTTCTACAGGCTGACATTGAAATACAGGTATCTATAGCCAATAAATGTGACATTATGTTCGTTTGTTGGACATGACGAATAGCGTCATCAACTACGTCGACCGCTCTGTAAAAAAATGGACACAGGATGAACAAGAATGAACAAACGATTAAACAGTTTTCTGTCCGTTACCACAAACAGACGCTGCTGTTTAATATTCCTTGATGTGTTATCATTTTCTCATTGTGTGGGGTGTAAAGTATTTCTAAAAGTATAAGTGACGGCAAAGATCACCGTAGGTAAGGCCTGTGTTCTGGAATTCAAAGCAACTCGTTCAAAACAATTTTGTTAAAGAAACCTGAACCCACTTATGACGTGTTATTGCTTTTGGTACACATATTTGTATATTGTACGCATATTGCTAGTTATTATAATAATCTTTCCTGTGCCCTTCATTAGAACCATTCAATCCCATCGACTCCCTGCACAACCATCTTGGTGATTCTATTGGAGATAGCGTAGTGTTTCTAACACACACAACCCTCATAGGTCTTCATGTGTGTGTCGTGCACATTGATCAGTTTGACGTTGTTTTAATTTAAGTCCCAGGCCGGGCATCTAATGTACTGTGTACCTCTAATTTGATCTAGGTTTTACTTTAGGAGGCTAAATCTTCACAACATCTTAGTATTGCGAGCATCTTCTCATTGATCAACTAAAATCCTAGAAATCTGACAAAAGGTTTTAAGGGCTTACCAAAACGAAACATTACCTTTAATGTCTTGCCAAGGGATGTTAGTATCGTGACAAGGATTTGAACTCAATGACATGGCAGACAGGTGACTTATCAAGAAGAGCATGACACCTAGTAAGGAGCGTGTGGAATAGCCGATAGAAAACGAGCATGTATGTTATAATAAATAAATACGCCTAAATGATTAGACATTAAATAAGGTTATCATTTCTCTATCCTGTTTTCCCCGGGAAAAGGGAAAACAAATTGGTCTGGTCAGACTTCTAAATGTGATATTCTAGAATCGTCACTCACTGCCTTCCAGGGTCAGTTATCTTACTCCAATGGCTTTTCGTCTCCTGCAAAATCAGTAGCATAGGCGTAAGTTTACTATCGTAGCATCCCATTAATGACATTGTTCTTACGGATGTCCACTACAAATTAAATCAAGGAGTTATCACAAAACACCCCTTGATAAAATCAAGCGCGAAACTAAGGTTACGCAGCGCTAATATTTCGGACATCCCCTTGGCACCTTGTGCCAACTAGACACCACGTTTGTCAGATGTCGAGGAAACCGTGTTTTCTGGAAGTGTGCTGTCAGGGTTAGTTTTCCCCTGGGACGTCCTAATCACTGAGGGTAAATCCAGCTATAAACAATGCCCAGAGAGCGGAAGCAAGGTGTGTCCTTCAATTACAGTGCAGCTACGGTCAGCCAAAAGATTTACTGGCATACCTTATGGTTTGTTTTTTACCTAAAGCGTACAAAGAAAACTACTATTCTGTGAATTTCCCTAGTGTTGTGTTATATAGCCTCACTCCCGTGTCATAGAGATATTTTTTTATTAACTAATATGTTTTCCCTTCCAATGTTTTCACGTGTGACACTAATGAAATGACAAATGCCTTATTGATCGATCTTTCCCGAAGAACACACTATTACGAAGGAAATTTTGTATTTATATTGTAAAACTGTTAATTGTGGCTGTTCTTTGTAGCCTGTGTGTTCTATTCAGCTATGTAGCTTTGAATATTTGAATATCATTCATTTTAAACCATTTTACTTTCAATCCAATATGCTGACATTTTTTTTTTTAAGAGGACATGAGTGATGGTGGTTAAGATGACGATAAAGCCACATGCCAGATAAGACATTAGATCTATGTTTACCCGTACGTTACGTACAAGTATAATCTTGTGTAATCTTGTGCAGGAAATCAATTTTATTGATTCCTTAAATATCATATCGCATTTGATTTATATTCTCAAATATAAAGTGTATATTTTCTTGACACAGCTACTTGGTCTAATGTAGCATTAAACCTGTAATTTCAGGTTAAACATGTCTATTATATCTGTCTCGACGATAATTGCCACAAAAATTCAACTCTGAATGCTAATCAACGTTATGATTCCTTGAAAATGCATTTTTGTCTTTAAATTTATTCATCCAAAAGAAGTAACGTCAAGATGATTGAAAGGCAGTGGAGTATCAGATTAAATATGCCCGAATATCTCTTGCCATTATTTGCAATAAAATTTCTACTTTCGATGTTAATGAGGGTAATTGATTTGATGAAAATACCTTTTTATTGATTCATCTAAAAGGCATGACGTCACAATGATGAATAAGATGTAAAATATCCGATTTAATGTGTCTGATTGTCCATCTCGACCGTATTTGCTAAAAAAGAAAATCAGCTCTTAATGTTGGTATAGGGAATTAATTTGTTGAAAAGGCACTTTTTAAATTGATTCATCTCAAGGCTTTAACGTCCCAGTGATAAAAAGCCTCATAAATTTCTATTTGAATATGTCCGATTTATATATTTCATCTGTATTCTCAATAGGTTTTGTTTGATTCTTAATATGGATTAAATTCATACATTCATTTATGATGCATTTCTATTGATTTCTCGGAAAATATCGAACGTCACAATCATGTAAAACCTGTAAAGTTTGAGATTAAATATTCGTATTAACCAATCGGAAGGTATTCACCCTTTGAAATCCCCTTTATGTTTCATTTTGATAATTTGACTAAGAAAATCTTCTTTTTTTTCTAATGACAGCCATAGAAGATATCAAACGTTTAATATACTAGTTTTGTTGTTGTTGATGCATTACTATTGATGATTTGGATCTAAAGAAAACTATGCAGTTATTTTCATGAAGCCAAATTTGCATATTTCATCAGTGATTTTGTTTTTGTCTAAACAAAGAACATGACTTAATTATTATTTACAATATGGACCCTAAATCTGACTGATTCCGCCCGTATTTTTGCCAATAACTGAAATTTGAGGAGAAAAGGGTATTTAGGGCCACTAAGAATTTTTTTTTGACATATACAAAAAACAATCTACTGGGATTTCATTTTACTTTTAGGTTATTAGATTTCTGAATCTGTAGTCAAGTGACCATGTATTATGCACAGGGGAATGACCTCTAGCTCTGTTTCTCTCACTTGAAATATGTCTGTGAGTCAGCTATTACACGTTTTCAGCAACATAGCTTGGATGAAATAGTTTTTATATAGATTTCTTCATTAAGCTTGAGTTCGCTGTAATGATATTATTTTGAGGCCAATATTCAAACTAATTATTACCTTTAATGACATTAACCCATCAGCAATAATAAAATTATTGATGATTATAATAATAATAACAATATAAGTTATAATAATAATAATAGCCTCATCAGTATGTTATACTGTTCTCTCTAAGGGCCCTGTAATCATATCTTTAACTTGGCTTTAGCCAAGCTACCATGATAAGGCACTGAAGCATTCCAGGAATTTCTTCCTAGTACCCGGTGCCCATTTACTTAACCTGGGTGGAGAGTGGCAAATGTGGGTTAATGTTTTGCCACTTGAGACAATCATGAAGTTCATTGGACACAGGGAAAACAGTCCGATAAACAGATTTGTTTTTATCATCACTCCCAATATCGAGTATGCCTTTTATTCCCAACTACCCAGAAGTGACGGGTGTCGTTATCGGCATCTACTTCCAGGATACTTTATCATCGTCTTGACAAGGGGGGAATCGGTAAACAGCGACTTTAGTTTTGATTTTATAAATACATTATAATCCCCGCTTTCTCCAGCAAGGTGACGCTACATAAATCACGCCAATTTTGAAACCATTAATCTCCATTAGCGAGGAAACATTCGGTTGAAAAATAGCCAGAATTGTTTTTTGCGGTATAGACCGATTATTCAAGCATCCCTGGAAGAAGTTGGTATTTACTGGGTGCTCCATGACGATTGATGTGTAAATCACAATAGTCAGTCCCAGATTCGTCTCATCCGTCTGCTTCGCATCCAATTTGCTTCGGAGAAGTCTCGGGGAGAGTCGCGTACCCATGGTCGTGTTACCGTGTAAATGGTCATTACGAATAACTTAATGAAAGGAAGGGACGCAAAATGGCATCGAGGAAGTCATGTAAAGCCCTTAGGCTCATGGGGTTTTCGTATTCCGTTTTTGTCTCTTCTCTTTTTAGGTCCATGGCTCTTCTTACTCTCGTTACAGTGTTCGTCAGTTAAAAAAAAAGAGGCGTGAGCATAAGATGTAACATAGGAATGATAGAGGGTAATTGTAGCATATCCGATCCATATATTTCATGTCTTCAAGATACTGGGGTTCCGGCTTTCGTCGCCCGGGGATTATGTGAAGTGAAGTATTTGAAGCGTTGATTCAGCGTTGATAAATGAGTTTACTTTTGTATTGTCATGATTAAGGATCAAGAAGGGTTTATGTCTAATATTTTCAGATAATTTGGGTTTGGCCTTCCTAATATCAGATCAGCTAACCGTCTTTTTGATACTTAAGTAATACATATATACTTATATATCATTAACCAATGGCGTTATCCAAAAAGGAATGTATAAAAATTAACAATAGATTCAAAAGAAGGCACGAGTGATATAGATTTCTCATAATCGTTGTACATAATGGGACTATTTCCTTTTGTCAGTGATGTAGTGCTGTTTTGGGCCTACTGGCTGGATATCCTTATCTTTCTTTCTCTGTAACTATTATCATCAATTATGTATTAACTTTATTATTCGTCTATCAATTATCAGTACATCTGAACAACACTTATGACCTTTAAAATGGACAATACATTAACCATTTCTTCTTGGACCCTACCAAGTTTTTTTATTTTTATTTATTTATTTTTTTTTGGTCGCGTTTCATAATTTTATTTTTTCCATTTTTTCCTGAAATATTCCCGGCCCTTTTCTTCACTCATACTGGTGTGATGTTTCGTGTAAAAACTGCTACACGGCAGGTAGCATTACCTTCATGATCCTATTTTTAATTCTCATATTTCGCTCTAAATCCATACAGCTCTTGATTCATTCAGTCAATAATCAACCGCTTTCTATTCCATGCATCCCTCACAGAAATCTTGAAATGCTGTTCTCCTTCGATCTTGTCTCTGTATCAGGCTCTGTATTTTGTATCTCGCAATGTTTGTCCCTGTTTCTGTCTCTGTCCATATTTCTATTTATATGTAGGTATGAATCTCTTTCTTTCTTTCTCTATCTATCCTTTTCTCACCCTCTCATCCTTCGAGAACCTTATTTTTATATGTCTTGTTATCTCCCTGCCCCCCCCCCCCCTCCTCCTCTCTCTCTCTCTCTCTCTGTTTCGCCCTCTCTTCAGCTATCCCTTGGCAACCTCTTGCAGTTTTCTAATACGCATTTCAAGCATATCTATTCTTTCCCTAAGTATTGGTTGATATGGTACAAAAGGGCAGGATAAAATTATTTCATGCTGAGATATTTGGAAAATAGAAGAATGTGGAGTAACTGGCCATTTATTCCAAATTAAATTTCCACCTTTACCATTATGTTAAACGGCTTTGGCTTAAGTCTCTTTTGTCCAGCTTCTCCGCTCCCCCCCCCCCCCCCCCCTCTCTATCTCTCTCTCTCTGTCTCTCTTTCTCTATTTTTTTTCCAAAACACTTTGTCCCGCCTCTTCCTTGTTCTTATTCTCATTATTTCATCAACCCGAGTTGTTGATACATTTTCTTCTCCTCAAAGTGCACATCAACAACTTGCTCACGCAGACACCGCGGATCTTGGCCATCGAACCACATTTCTATCTTTCACCGCATAAGATCTATCCGTGCTCTAATGGAATCTCCTCCTTCCACCAGCACCCTATTTCCTTCCCACCAGCTCAGATCTTATATCACACGCTCACGGTCCTTCCCCCACACAAACACAAACTCACACACACGCGCACCCACATATGCACGCGCACTCAACACCTACATATTGAATCACACTCGCAGCTTCAATCCGCCTCACGCTCGTTAAATCGTGAAAATCCTTTTTGATTGCCACATTACATCGGATATAGACTGACAACCTTCAAAGGACTATCGCGTGTCAATAACTCGTTTTCTATTCGCCCTTTAAAGCGGTGTCCATAGCTAAGCCCTGTCTTCTAGCTTCTTTTGTCAACCTTTAGATGAACGTTTTACACCAAATCTAATGAATAAAGTCCTAAGTATTTTGCGGCGTACAAAAAGAAAACTATATGTGTTAAAAATATATTTTAAAAAGAAATCTCACACAATATAAGAACAGACATATAATTGCGCTTTTTGTTCAACCGTTCCTTCATGTCATTTATACGGATTTGTTTTACATGATTCCCTTGTTCACATACGTAAACCTCATATTTACTTTGGTGTTTGTGTTGCTTTAGAAATTCAGTTATATTTGTGAATGAATTATATCATCAAATTACTTGGTAATTGGGGACATTAGAAGGGCAAATGTAGGATGGTCAAAAAAGAGGCGTGCGGCCAATTTATGCAATATATCAATATTTCTTCAGAGTGTGACTGCAAACATGCGAATAGCTCCCCACCCCCCCCCCCTTCCGAGGCCTAAATAGGCAAGAGAGATCAGGGTCCCCTAGGTGACAATGTTAGCTGTAATATATATATATACATATATATATATGGTATTGCAGAAACACTCTGGACTATCAATTCAAAGTGCATTTCACAGTCATTATTCTTAGCCATACAGAAATGAAATGGTCCTACAAGCATAATAAATACAGACGGAGTATTGACAAAATTAATAATTTCTTTTATTAATATTACATACTACTAGAAGGACGAGAAATAGGAGGTTTCTTATGACACAAATAATCGTAATAATCATAACAGCCCCGAAAGTCATACTGACTATCTGAATACAATAATAAAGAAATAGTATCATTATGCAGTATCAAAAAGATTTATTAATCGTGAAAACAATTATTCCTTGCCTAGTATCCTTAAATGATACGTGTTTCCATTATGGAGTAGTGGAAAATCGATTGCGTTGCGTAGGAAGTTGATTTTTTTGTCAAGTGCATCGTTTTAGAAAAGTGACCGCAATTTCCATAATATTCGCCGTCAAAATTGTAAAGATTGACCTCGTATTACTGATGCATGCATGGTATGATAAGAAGGGGAAAAATACCGAACAAAGGGAACATTTAGTGTTTTTGTGAAAGCTGCAAGCGTGAATACTGGTCGAAATACGACAACACGCAATCATTACAATGACAGGACGACCATTGGAAAGGTTATTTCCGTATAAGCAATATTAGCAACTGAAATACTGTCATCACATGAAAATCGTCTTAAAAGCAACGGTTGAGTTTCAATGGGCAGTATGCCCAGCTATACAAGACAGCAACGAGATTTTATGTTCTATTTCCTTCTTGTTTGGGAGTCCATTTATTGCACTTATGAACAGGTATTACTCTTCTGATGTGGGGAAATGATCGTATGAGATCTGGAAAACATAATACGGAATACATTATTGTTTCTCTGATTCTCTCTCTCTCTCTCTCGCTCTCTTAGTTTTCATGATAGCAATTTCAAATACATTCATGAATCAAAATACAACAGCTTGTCTCTTTTGAAATATAACAAAATGATAATTTACATTTGCACATTTACTTATAAGAAAAAATGCCTAAATTCCGAAGATTCATAATAAAGATTTAAAATGGTATGTGATCTTGAGATTTATTTCGTGGTAAAGTGTACATAAGGGTCTGTCTGATGATACCTTATTCATAAATTTGCTGGCTCGGATGACTGAGCACCAAGGTCGTGTCAAAATCTTTTGTACTAATACTAGTACTAATACTAGTACTTAGACAAGGCGTGTGTTTCAAAACCCATTCAAGCCACAATGCAGTAATTATTTCAGTCTGAAAACAATTGTGAACCTTTGTCTAAGTCGATTTTGAGTATCTATGCCCTGTGAATGCATGCATACCTTAAACAATTTTAACAATGAATCATTGAAAGCACGAAAAAAATCAAAGGATTTTAGAATGAAGCATAGTTGCTTTGACACCTATTCGTTAGATCAGCCCAAACCTTTAACAAGGAGCTTTTGATGACTCGTTTTGCAAACCATGGTACTCAGCCACCAGCAAAGCTACGAAAAAGATATCATTATACAGATAATTAGTTATTCTTGACCATGCAATAAACATCAAGGTCATAGAGGAATTGGTTTTTTTTAATGAGGCTACCAAGGTTAGGTATACTTTTTTATACGAACTGTACAAATCTGCAGTTATGTGGCCATTCTCCAAACATAAGCCATTGCATTTACTCATAAAGCTGTTCTAAAGTTACGCACGACTTTACGAATGACTTATATATGACAAGCCAGTGGGATGCTCGATCGTTTTTAACTTCATCAACTAAAATTGACCTGTGCAGATGTAGATTAACATTCTTATTATAACAAACATTTTTAATGCAAAGTATATTTTTTGCAATTTTTTAGTTTAGGTTATTGGAAATACAGTCACGCTTTATAAATGCATCAAAAAACAAAACTTTGGGCATCCTATCTGGCACTTCATATTCAAGTCGTTGGTAAAGTCATGCGTAACTTTACGAACAGCTTTATGAAACACCCCCTGAGCAATTATAGTGCATTTGCTAAGGATATTTTTTCTTCAGATCCTACATTTCATGAAAGTGCAGATCAACCTACTTCAAGAAGAATCTTCCTGCATGATTTTTCATTTTGAAATATAAATCACAATTGTGCCACACATTGCCATAATTACGATAGAGCATACATTATTTATTCAATACAAATGCATTTAGGCTAAAAGACTTTGTATACTCAATACTCTTTATTTCTTCATAAGCACGCCATATCCAGCCTCAGCTTGGTTCGACTCACCTAATTCAGACATGATAGAAAAATATGTCACAATACCCAATCTATTTTATATCGATATTTGTAACAGAAACATAGCTGCAGTCATGAGGTTTTAGAAGACAGATAAAAAAGAGATGCAGGAAGGAGAAAGGACACAAATCATATTCTGCTGAGTTATCAAGGGCGAATATCTAACGTACCACTTTTGTTTCAGTGTCGCTTTTTAGCGCTGGCTTTTCCCCTCTTACTACGTGCACTCGATAATACTTATTCACTGCAGCTTTCTCGTTATCTTTAAGTAAGAGTATTTGAAATATGTGTTACGTGATACGTGAATGGTAATGACATTGAGCTGATATTCTATTCTTTTCGTGAGTAGCCAGCAGTAGAGGGAGAAAGATGAAATGTTCTAATTTAATCTAATTTATTTATTTCACATTTTCAAAGGTAATCTGGAGCTCAGGAAATGACACTGCATTTCGAGAGCATCTGTCTAAAATCATTTCTCATTCATGCTTATGATTGTGTAAAGCATTCTTAGACTTGACATTTTTCCCCCTGAAAGTCTTTACCCAATCACGACTGATATTTGTCATTCCCATAGGATTAATACACGGACTTACTGGTTCCCATAAGCAATGGGTAAAAAAGGAAAATTGCTGGAAACTATATGCACAGTATGGTTATGTATGTACATTATACCTAACCAACCAGCTAGCGGCATCTTTAGATAAAGTACAATGTGTGTTTGTGTGTGGGGGGGCTTTTTTTTAATTCTGGGGTATTCTAATTTTTAATTTTTAATTCCTCGTCAATAATGTAATTATACTAATTTGATATTTTTATAAGGTACAAAAATCTATTTCTATAAGGAAAGTGTAAGTTATAAATGGACGAGTTTAGCAATTTTGGAAACAGTCACATCGAGATATTCTGAATCTTTGAAACATTCATGTAATTCTCTATTTCAGATTGTGAAGTATCTTGTCATGTAATATAACGATGTATAGATGACAGAGAAAAGAATGTAATCAAGTTTATTATGTCATAGGTGTTCCAGACAAACAAAATAAAAACCCGAAACAACAAACAAACAAACACAAAACAACGAAAATAAATATAATAGGCCGTGGTGACATGTTTGTTCTGTCATTTAAAAAAAAAATGTCCATCAAAAGGGTTTAATTGTTATTACCGAAACTTTATCTCCAGCAGCCATTACCAGCGGACAGTAGATTTCTATAAATAAATCCTGCCAGGTACCAATTTAACATCTAGGTAAACATGGTAGAGAGAGAGACAAGTGTAGATAAAGTGCTGCCTTGTCTAAAGACATGGGATCTTCTTCTTAATCTTTAAGATAGATCTGAGGATTGTAAAATAACTTCAGTAAAGATTCAATTTCGCTCACAATGCATCTCAAGTTTTGACTTATTTCATTTAATATCAATTTGTTTTAAAAAGGATTTGAGCCGCATATGTGGGTTAGTTTGTGTATGGGTGAGTATGTTGTGTGTGTGTGTGTGTGTGCGTGAATGTGAGCGTGTGGGCGGTGTATATGTCATGTATGTGTGACGAGAGGAGGTGAAACGAGTATCACCCAGACACCATCCAATTCATCACAATAGGGTATTCTCATATCCGTGTGTCACGGCGCCGATTCCCATGGCATTTCAACTGACCTAATAACTTTTTCTTAGAATACTGCCTTTGAAATTTACAACGAAAATATTCTCGCCAATATATAATATCACATATATTTAACCACACAGAGTAATACTGCACTTCTCTACAGATATAATTCTCAGGATGATGCAATTAGGTAAAGTGCACAAAAATCATCCATGACAATATTTATTTTTGAGAAAACATGGCTACCCGATTATGAGGGCTAAGGTTCCCCCCCCCCCCTCTTCACTTACAATCTAGTAATGTATATGCATATCCTTTAGATGTCTTGTTTTGTTTAAGTTTTATGTAGAATGAAATACAACAAAAATAAACATCATTCACGGTATTATTTGCATTTCTATCTTATTAATGAGAACATTTGGTTTTTGCTTGTTTCTAGTTCTTTCTTGTTTTTCCATTGTCAATAGCACGACTCCCAAAACTCTGACTCTTCATCCTGTAAACGTCTCGATTAGCCCGTGGGGATTACATAAAGCTTTTCGTAAAGTTACGTATGACTTTACGAACGACTTGAATATGAAGTGCCAGATAGGATGCCCAAAGTGTTTTCCCGATGTTTTAACAAAATGTGACTGTATTTCCCATAACCTCAATTAAATTATGGCAAAAAAATATTTTGCTCCAAAAATGTTTGTTATAATAAGAAATGTTAATCTACATCTGCACAGTTCAACTTTAGTTGATGCAATTAAAAATGATTGAGCATCCCACTTGGATTATATTTAAAGCCTCTCGCATACATGCGGGAATATTTTACGAATTTGGATACGAATGGTAACGATGTGAAAATCCACGAATGTTTGCGATTGACTGCGATACTTACGGAACAGTTACGGAAAAGTTACGGAAAAGTATATAACCGGAAGTGACGTATTTTCCGCGCGTTTTCACAGCGTTTCACAATTCTACAGCAACTTTTCATGACATTCTCTCCACATTTTTCCAATTGTACACTGTTCACCATGGATAATTTGCAGATATTCGTAATATTCGCATTAATTCGTATCAAATTCTTGGCTGTCAAGTCATTAAGAATGAGTTACGAAATATACGAATGAGTTACGATAGATACGAATGAAATACGAATATGTTACGTTACATTACGAATAGTTACGTTTCCTGAAATTTTTGAACATGTTGAAAAAATTCTGCGAAGCCTGCACTCGGCTGCGAATTCTTACGAACATTTACGAACGTTATCGTTAAGTTATTCATGAAATTGACAGGTTTTTATTCTTTACGTCAAAGTTGTTTTTCACATTGTATCATTTATACTCATATAAGTAAATGACTTATATATGTTTTATTGAATGTGACGTTATACACTACATTGGTCATAAAGGTATAGAGTATATTTGGAGTGGTCCGTGAATACAACCAATGGGAGAATGATGGATACGTCACGGGACTATCCTTCTCAACCGTTCCTTCTCGATTGTTTATTAATTGTATTATTTATATGTTGTTATGATCATATCATATACACGATATTTAATGATACATTACATATCGTAACGTGTTTCCTTTTGATTTTTTTTTTTTTTTTTTTTGGGGGGGGGGGTACTAACAAGTACTAACATGATTAAGAAAATGGTCATAATTTATGAGACTTGGCATCAATTATTTATACCTTCAAATAATTTCATTGTAATAACTTTCTTCTTCTTTTTTGTGGAATGATTGAAAGTTTGTGACGGAGTGTTTGATTCCTTGTACGGGTTAAAGAAATCATTAATATGATCGTGATATTGAAACGAATTATTAAGGTAAAACTTAGCAACACAATTACTAAAGTGGTATGTTTAAGATAAAGGGATTTAACACTGGTTTTAAGTTTCAGTATATGAACTGCAGTACCGGTGTGCTTTCCTTTGAGTGAAAATAAAATAAAATCAGGAATATCGTTACGTTATAAAATGTCGCTATTGTAGAAATACCAACGTCTGATGGATTTCCTATCGAGAATAAAGATAATTTGGCTGTCAAGGAGACTGTCGTTTTAGAGGACGATAGATGTCCTTCGATACCTACAAAACTTCGGCATCAGTAGAGCTGGATGACTTGCAGTCGCACTGTGTGGTGCATATACATTTTAAAGCACAGGCTTAACCTATTCGATATTTCATTTTCAAAAAAATGTCCAAGGAAGGCTTTCTCTAATTTTCCATATACCGAAGTAGATGCTTTTTAGTGGACCTCACCATTCCATTGAATATTAATCAAGTTTCATACGTAATTATTCCATTCACTTTTCTTTGCAAAGGTATTGAGCATTGTATTGGTCTATCTTAGTTTCAAACGTAATGTTTTGTATAATTTTGCATTTTATGTTGAATTGTTATAAAAATTTTATTTTGTATTTATATTTAGTTGGAATTGAAAAAAAATAAATGAATATATGAAGTTGTAGCTGTATAGATCCCGGAGACAAGTTTTACCTGTTAAATGGCAATCCAACCTTGTTAGTTAATAAGATGATTTATGTGGAAGCAGAAAAATAACAAAAACAGGATGGTGACAGTTTGATAGAAATCGGACAAGGACTAAGAAAGTTATGGATGTTTGCTAAATGAGATCACATCTATGCGAATCTCAAATTGGCAATTTGGTGAGTCGATTGTGACATTTTTGTGGGCAAACTCTCCCGTTTGTCGTACACAAACATATCATTAATTTGCGGTTTTCTTCAAGGCGCTTTTACCCTCGGGGCAGTACTCAAAATATATTGTTATAGGTCCTCATGAAAGAAAAAGATCGTACTGAGTAATACATTTTGAGAAAAAGTGACATTTTAGTCATTTTGTGTGTTGGAGCGAATGGGGGAGTAGTCCAAAGCTACATCACAGTGACATTACCTATTCGGCCAATTTGAAATTCCCATATGTATAGTGATTACAACTTTCAACAAATCATAACCGGTCTTATTTTGTGAATGAAATGCAAATTAGCAAGTTCAATTATTAGAGGCTTATAGAAAGTGGTAGGAGATTATCCTTTTTTCTGTGTTTTTTCTGTGTTTTTTTAACGTTCCCTTTACATCCGTCGCTTATCTTCTCCCCTTTATCTTCTTTTTTGTAATCTACATAATTGGTAGCTACACAACTGTAAAAACGGTCGGAAACATTACGAGAGAAACAGCCTTGATGGCGCAAACGTTACGAAATGTCTACTGGCATGTGCCAGCATTAGCACTATTTTCTTTTTTTACATAGCGGTAGGCAATACAGCCAGTCATGAGATAAGATGCCCCAAGAGTTTGCGAATCGATGACAAAACAGTTTGGTATTAGGGCCAAACTAATTATATATGTCATGTTATAAATCATTTGTAAGGCTACATGTTGATTCAGCAATTGTAAAGTTGATGTGGAATGATATGGAAGTATCCTTTTCATTTAAATAACAAAAATCGTTCATTTTTTTTTTCACAATCCTGTGCCGGAAATAAATCCTATTTGCTGTTTTAGTTTTCTTAATAATTTAATTGTTATCATATTTTTAATATCTTTATTTGTTGCTGTTTTTTAGATGTTAACCCGTTGACTACTGAATCATCTAACACCGATAGGCTTAAATACAGGGAGCATCCAGTTCCCCTAGGCAATGGGTTAACACTTATGTGATGAGCCAGACTTGTGATTAGAAAGGTGTCCTTTATCAATGGATAAATTCATGTATCAGCAGATTCATGTAGTCTAACAATACATGAATGTTTAACAAATCCGCAGAGAAGAAGCGTTGTTTATCATGAATAAAGTTAACTGGCCCTCTGTGTTATTGTTATTTTTTATAGAAAAAGAAATCGAAGAAGAATGGAACATTCTGTAGATGCTTATAAGTGTGAATGTGTGTATATTCTACAATTTGAGGGACGATTTGAAGTACTTTTTTCACGTAAGTTTGAGAAGAAATATAAGTCTAATCAACAGAAATAGGTCAGAAATCTGAAAGATAATAAGCCAACGGATCGAGATTTGATTTTTAATATACATATATTTTTGATTGATATTTTAAAGTATTTCCATAATTCAAAATCCATTAAATATATATCGTAATCAAGATAATAATTATTTGAGAAAAACTTGTAATTGGCTTTGACCTACATAATGAAACAAGATATATCAAAATATTGTTGAAAGAACTGGAAGATATGGCAATAGTGTTTTTTCTCTAATATAGAATAAACTTTAAGCAATAAGTCATTTCATGTTTTGTTAAAAATAACAAGCAGTTGTAATTTGACATATAGGCTTACAATTATGGGAGTTTATTCACATGGAATGTAGAATTTGTATATATATAGTTTAAACAGAAAATATTGCAGTAATCTAGGCTCACTGTGAAAAAGTATACTGTGAATTGACATACCAAATTAGAGTTATGGGGTCTGATAGTGGTGGACGAATAACACAACCACATGAGGAAAGTATTACATATGGGAAAAAAGCTGAGTTGATTCTCTGCTTTCTTAACATTGTTTTGAAGAAGAGAAAGCAAAAAAGAATGGAACATTAGAAAGGGAAATTTTACCCTGATTACAATTTGATTTTAAAAGGAGAAGAAAATTAAAGAAACAGATCAGTGAAGGTTTGAGCAAAATAAGATAAGAAATAAAAAAGTTATAAATATTTTAATTTGTAATCAATCAAACACAAATTTTCAGATGACGCAGCTCCGTGACGTATCTTGCAAGCTCCTCTCCCACTTGCCCTGTAACCCCAAATTCAGTAATTTCCATTTTCGCTAAATAGAATATTCAATCATTTTCATTTTTTACTCAAAACTTGTAGGATCTATTCCTTCATCAAAAAATTAGAAAATGAAAATTTATGAGATTTTCTGTACTGAGGAAATGGGGGAGAAGCTCACGAGATCCGTCACAGAGTTGCTAATTCTTGTTTGATTAATTTAAAAAAAAAAATCTTATTTCTTGTCGGATTTTGCTGAAATTTTCACTAATCTCTTTCTCTCATTTATTTTCTTTTATTCAAATCACCTTTATTCCAGGGTGGACTTTCCCTTTAAAGAGGCAAATACAAAAGCGTAATTGTAATACATTTAAGGGACAATTTTGGTATACGAAAAGGTCAGACATGTAGAAAATTATAAGCTGCAACTAACCAAATACGAGTTTATTTCATTTTTTTTAAAATTGGAATTGGGAAATATCTCCAGAGTTTAAAGAAGGGAAAATGTACATGAGAAGAAGTAGGTGTTAAAAAAGCAGTGGACACTTTTCAAGCATGTTTTACTCCATTTCTCTGAATACTTTTCTTATATCTGATATTTTTACTTTTTGAAATATCAAAATCGCCATTGAGTGTTGCAGCTGTCACTTCTGCCAACCTGTTGCTGTCTAGTTTCATTAATGATTCATGACTCTGGGCTGAAAAGATGTGCTTGAATTTCAGCTGCAACGCACAATGGCAATTGTTGTATTCTGAATTAATTGATTGACTTCGACCGACTTTAATAGTAAAACAAGAAATGTACAAATTTCTAAAATGCCTAAAATGCCTAAAAATTTGTTTACAAAGAAATGTACAAATATTTGAAATATTTTGAAAATATTGAATCAGGTGAACTACTTTGAATAACCGCGATCTAAATAAGTACATGATAAATGTCATGCCAAATATTTGCCTATGATTTTAAGATAAAAGGCATTTTCTTCTTTTTTTCAAAGAAAAGAAACGAATCCACAGAAGTGGAAGATTTTTTTATACAATATGCTAAAATAGGTTTTCTTTATTACTGCAAATTAATTGAAATAGTCGGAAGTACTAAAAAAGCTGCAAACAAAAACAAAATTGTAAACCATTGTTCTTTACATATTTTTTTTAGGAATAATACTACAGACGTAAAAAGGGCTAGTCTGTTGTATCAGGGAAAGGGGGCACTCACAGTAATACCGTGACCGAGGACGCAGATTAAAAATTAATTAACGTGATATTATTGTATTTTGATTAATGATATGGTTATTGATATTATTATTATCCTCATCGTTATAATATTAATCATTATTTTTAATACTGTTTTCATTGTCATCATCAGTATTACTATTACTATTACTGTTTGTTATACTATATTTTTGATGTTGTAATTTCTGTAATTTCCGTAATTTCTTATCTGAAGAGAGGTTTGGATAATGGTCGCACAAGTGCAACCATTAGAGACAAAATAGAATAATAATTATAAGTTATAAGTATCATTCTATTTTGTCGGAAATGTTTCATTTTTATATCATTTATAATAATGATTATTATAACATAACAATATGGTGAATTGGCTAGATGGCCCACTCAGCTGATATGTGAATGTTACAAAGTTGTTCCCTGGCTTCCCTGGGTTCCGGATGAATACACGGATAAAACATAAATGTATATATACATAGAATAGATACAGAGAAACAAAATGACAGCATTAATTTAATAGTCACGAATGAAGAATATACAAAACAAAATACATTGAGAAAAAAAGGAAGCGGAAGAAAAGAACAATTACCCCCCCCCCCCCCACCCCCTCCTCCTCCTAAATTCTCAAAACACAGGTAAACCGGCAAACAATGGAATTACTGTGATTTATGCGGTTTTGGGATCTTTAGAAAAATAAAGAAGTGTTCATGATTAGTTAGTTAATGCTCATCAGAGACAGAGAAACACATTGCAAATCACAGAGTCACTTAAAAAAGAAGGAACTGGGTCCATTTATGAGAATCCGGTGATGTTATTAGGTGGATGCAACGTAAGGAAGCTGAGTGACAAAGTGTTTTGTAGGGGAGGTGTCATCGCGCCATGTCTAATCCCCTCCCCCTTTCCTTCCCTCTCTCTCTCTCTCTCTCTCTCCCTCTTCGTTTGGCAAAAATACTTTTCAACACTTTTTAAATACCTTTTTTACGGGAACTACATGCGCAAAAAAAAGGTAAAATTAATTCACGAGTCAATCCATAATCAGCTACTAATGTTATGTTCACACCCACTATATTTTATTTTCTGTTTTTGCGATATTTACACAGAAGCAAAAATTAAGGACACTTTCAAGGTTTGTAAGATCGACTGGGGCATGGCGTCTTCTCAATGGAAAAAAAGGAACTTGTAGCTTCCCTTCATTTTCTTGATATCTGTCAATATTATGCATAATCTTTTTAATATATAATTTGTATTCACACTCTCAGAAATGTTGGTTAACAATCATGAACCTACCAACTGTTGGTTAAAGAAAATTGTATGTAAAACATAATGCTGCTTTTTTTTTACCAACAGTTGGTGGATTCATATTTTAACCAACCTAAAAACTTTTCTGAGAGTGTATACGTATTATATATGCCAATGTTAACGTCAATGTTTTCCATAATGTAAAAAATATGCATTGCAATGTTATAACAAATGAAATAAACTTACCCCCTGCCGCTTTAGCTGTTCCTGGGAATTCACTTAGAAGGAGTAAAACAGCTAGGACGCCACATATGATGCTTATCCTGGTGGATACCATGATGTGTATGTGTTTGTGTGTTGGGAGGTTCCTGGGGTAGGACGGGAGGGAGTGGAGGTGAGGGTACTAGAGCCTTTTCTCTACCACTTGTTTCGGGATCTGACTCTTTTACCTTACTTTTTATTAGTCTATTATCTTTCTTTTTGCCCCTCTCTCCCGCTCTCTCCCTCCTTCTCTCTGTGATTCTCTTTGCTCAGTGGAATAATTCTGGTGTATGACCACTGTTGGTTCCTTGCTAGTGTTCCAGGGAATTGGCTGCTAAGAGTCGGTTATTCCCAAGATAGACGTGGCCCTTTATCGCGTTTCTTGTAATCGTATTAAGTTTGCACTTTTCTCAGCCAGATGATGGACAGTGGAAGAAAGGAATGAATGTGTGCGAGGCTGTGGAGATAATGAAGCTTCTTTGCAATTGCAATCTGATGAGTCTCCTTGCGCTTTTTTCTCTCGATCCTTTCCTAATGTGTATTCTCTACCTAAATGCGACCAGACTATTTTCCGTCGACAGCTAATAATTGACGTTTTTTTTTTCTTTCTCGCGTTGACTCGCTATCCCTTAACTCCTCGATCGTTCAACACTTCTTTTCTTATCCCTGTATAAGCGTCTCCTGCGCAGCCGTGGATGGAGAAGTTCACTCTGATTGGGCGACAATAGCGATGTCGTCATCATGATATCATCACGCATCTCTCGGTGGTCATTCTTTAGTGAATGTCTTTCAAAAGCTGAATCCCCAATTCACCGATTTACAGATGACGCAACTGATCCGACGGGAAACGATCCTCTCTCTAAGTTAAATCTAGAATACCATATTTAGAATGACTCCGTTAACCTACCTTTGTTTATTTCTTTGACCACGACATATACATGAACCAAAAAAATGAAACCTGCTGATATACATCCATTCACGCGTAACCCACGTATTATATCCATTCTCATTCCTTTGCATCTCAAAAATCAAGGGGGTGTTTCGAGAGATGCATGGATATCATATTGATTTTTTAAGCTTGTATACATTCCTTGCTGTATCTACTGTATATAGTGGCGGAAATCAGTCGGTCAAAGTAATCTTTCATAAGGAAGATAACATATATTTGGTATCGATGTTAACGCTAAGTCAACCTTTGCTCTCTTTTCTATACCTTGTATATACGATGCCCTTTTCTAATCTTCTAATTCAATAAGTACATCGGTTTGGAATGAATCGCAACATTTTCCTTAAGCTGGCAGAAGGTCAGAGCCATACTTTTCGCGTATTTGGGTGATTTGGGGCGAATGATTTGATACCTATAGGGAGCGGTATTCTCGGTAAAAAGGACAACAGTTTGGAAGAGACGTCATCATAGTCCTCATTGTTGGCCTTTCAATAAAACCAATGATGAGTCTAGACTGAAGTTTATGCATGTAAATATGTCACGGCCACACTAACACGCATTTTCTTTGACAGGGGTGCCTCTGCAATTCACGGGGGGGGGGGGGGGGGGGGGGGGGGGGGG
Organism: Heliocidaris erythrogramma; assembly: GCA_025617745.1. Taxonomy (NCBI): domain Eukaryota; kingdom Metazoa; phylum Echinodermata; class Echinoidea; order Camarodonta; family Echinometridae; genus Heliocidaris; species Heliocidaris erythrogramma. The sequence continues at coordinate 24,420,940 of CM046864.1, forward strand.
GGGAGTGATATAGGTGGTTAACTGACAGGGGAAAGGGTAAAATAGAAATGAAATAACAATTTTCATACCGAAAGAGGACATTTTTTCTTAATACGATTACAAAAAAACTAAACACAGATGTAACTAAGATTAATAGACTGTAAGATGGTAAGGAACTTGCTTCAATTTTGGAAGGGGTGCCAAGGTCGATCGCACACATGTATTTTGGAGATGCTATTTCGAATTTCGTATTGTCATACATTATGCGTACAAGGCTTTGGTATTGGGGGCTGTATGCCCCCCCCCCCCCCCCCCCCCCCCCCCCCCCCTCCCCCTCCCCACCTCATAACTTAGAACTTTGCATTTTCACCTCGGATTCGGTCAGGGAGATGGTCTATTTTCTTTACTTATATATTTTCATTCAAAATATACCATCGTTAATACTTTAGTTTGTCCATATTCCTGCATCCTCTCTTCACTTTCCCTCTAAAGAAATATGTGTGTTTTTTTCCAAATCAATGCTAGATCGCAACGCACACCTGTAATACAAACAACATGTCGAAATTTCGCAGTCGTGAGTTTACAGACTTTTCTATCGAACGTTGCGATCCATTAAAGGTATGATAACTGCATCAATTGCAAGACACCAAAGTATCCAATAAGTTTGTTTCTCTTTTTATTCTGAAATATGATGAATTCTTTCATTTTTCTCTCTCTTTCTTTGGAAGAATATCATGATAGGAATATTACTTGAAAAGGATTCGCTTTGTAACCCATAGACTACGGGACCCGGGTGGCTTCTTTATTAACTCTTACTGTGCCAAGGGGTTTAGCTCTCTTCAAAATTTTACCAAAATGTAATCAATGCTTACTTTTCAAATGTCTGCACTTCATTAACCATCTATCATTTCACAAAAATATTGGGTACAAAACTTGTAAGAACTTTATTACCATTTCTTATGATACCAGACATTATTCCTTTACCCAACTTTATACATAAGAATTATTGAAAATTACATGTCATTTTTTTGTCCATTATGTTTTGTTTTCTCATTTCTTTACTATTATTTAATGTTGAAATGAGGTAATATTTTTGCTTAGAATGTGTAATTTTCTCTGAAAAACTTATTGTAGCATATAATTATAGTCATATATTTACAATTATTGATTTATGCCCAAAATGTTGATACACATTGACCACCATATATACCTTTCCTGTGGTCGAGCAATTGGTGAATGAAAATGACAACGTCTATCTGTGACATATACGTGACATCGGCACTGAAGAGTTAAGCCTATGAGAGTTAAATAATTCAGCAGTCAACGGGTTAAGTACCATCATATTCACAGTCCAAATACCCATTTCTCTGTTCAGAGCATGTGGTTTTAAGCAAAAACTGAGTCAATCTCCTTTCAAAAACCCTCATTGTATTCATCAGTTCTTACATGTATGTACTACATAGCTAATCTTTCAAAATATAGCTTTCAGACAGTTTCTTTAAAAATGTAATTGTATGACCAGTACTCAACATTAGCTTTGAAACGTAACATTATAAGGTAATTTGTCTCTCTGAATCTGACATTTTTGCTTTTGAATTTGTCATATTTGTCCCATTCCGAATTATTTAACAGATAGATCTTTGGATATTGCTTAATTTAAATGCAGTGAAAAACAAATGCAGCATCTTCAAGGTTTGAACAATGATCATTTGTGACAAATAATTTCCTCTGGCGCCGTAAATCCCGTATATCTTATTATAAATCATTACATCATATACAATTTTAATCTGACTTTTTAGCTTCTGCTATTCGAGAGTTCACAATCATTTAGCTAACGAACGAGTTGATGTTGTTTGGACTTGCATAATTACTCAGAATATGCAGCACTGAATTAATTAAAGGGTAAATCCAGCCCAGATCGCATTAAGTTTGATTAAATAAAGAAATGTGAGAGTAACAAGTAGAATAGGATGGACAAATGATAGACAATGAAAACGTAATTTATGGTCAACCATCCAGATTGGTTGTCAGCGTCCCAAATCAAGTCGGCGTAGTCATGGTGAAAATAGACAACTGATATGACACAACTGCTTAATCAGCCCACTGTGGTGTCTGCATTATTATTATCATTTACTTCCCCTTCTCTATAAAGAAACAAGGAAATTTTCATCCATGTCCTTGCTCAACAATATTTACGAAGCAAAGTATTGTAAGATGTTGATTAAAGGGACATTTATACTGCTATGTACATTTTGCAATAAACGATTAGTTACCAACACTGTAATATACCGTGTAGGTGCAAAAAGCGATGTGTTCATTCCCGGCGTCTCGATATTTGCAAAGAAAAAACACACACACACACACACATCTATGTTTTCTATTGTTCGAATTTCAACCGATGACTCCACTATTGAATTGCGTCACAAAATTCATTGACGGAATAAACCTCACCAATTGTTGACAACCGATGACCTATTGAATTACTACCGATCACCCATTGTTCTCTTTGTTCGACGTCATCGGTTTGAATTCGTAAACATGTACACATACACACACATTCAAGAAGTACATGAATAATAATCTTACTTTGAACAGATGTATAAATGTTTATCACAGATAAACTGATAAAGAGATGTTCCAAAGATGATGCATGACTTTATTTCCCATCATGTTATTATTGGTTCTTTGAATGTTTAACATCCATTTTGCTGAATGATTTCATGATCATGGTTATATTATTGCACGTGTATATATTCAAGATTTGTAGATTGTGTATAAATCCCTTGAGCGATTGTTTCGCATGCTAATAACAACTCCATTTCTTGCTGAAGCATATTTATTAGTATTTTTCTGTCAAAGCTTTCAGACTCTCCTTTACATTTCGAAAATTTGTTGCTTGTTCATCATCCGCATTATTTTATAGCCCTCACATTTTCTCAAAATTAACAACATGATAGGGGCAAAATAGGAGCAGGAAAGGAAAAATTAGACAGGACGAGAAGTATGACCGGGCACGTGAAGAAAAAGGAAATACGAAGAAACAATGGGGGGGGGGGGAGACAGAGAGCGAATGGGGGACAAAATATTAAAGGAAAAATCAGAAAGGAGACAGATAGGAAGAGAGAGAAAATAGAGAAAGAGAACAGGAAAAGAAAACAAAAGTAAAACAAAACAAAAGAAAGAGGAAGGAAGAAAGGGGGAATCAAACGAAAGATATTAAACAGACGGAGATAATTGACATAAAGAAATCAACAAAGAAATACAATATGGATTAAACAAAAATGGAATTTCACATCCAAAAATAAGGCAAAGAAAGAGAGACTATGAAAGAAATGAGGAAAGTGAAGGAAAGAAGGAAAGAGAAATCAAATATAAAAGATTGAGAGATATAGACGAACAGAAAGATAAGAAAATAGAAAGGAACAAATTACGAATGATGAGAAAGAGAAAATTGAATTGAAAGAAATTTATCTTTTTATTGTTTCATTGTCCATATCAGGTATCAGGTATCACATAGAGGGGGAGAGAGAGAGAGCAAATAAAGAAAAAAAATGCCTAGTGAACGTATGTATGACAGACGTTTTGTGATGCATCGGTTCGCGAAACCCAAACTCCTGCAGCTCGCATAAGGTAATTGTCACGTCGTGGGGGAGTATCTTGTCGTCTAATCTCTTTCGGAAGTGATATATAATCGAATATAGATGTTTTTAAAAAATGGTCATCAACTAATAAAACAAAAAGTATCGAGAAATTTCCAATTACGTCTGTTCGCGAAACCAGCGACGACTTTATTACCTCTCTTACTAGTAAACAGTCCTTTATCTTTCTCCTTGTAAAACCACTTATCATGGTATTACCTTTCAAGAATTGTTATTTTTTATGATGAAACATCTATCCTATCCCCATTAATACGACTTGAAGAACGGCGAGGTAGGGCATCATTCTGAATGCATGAAATTTGATGGAAAGGATATAATACCAATGCATATTAATTATTTTAAAAAAACCTTATATGCCTCGCTAAGCATTACACCCATAAAAGTAGGCAACTAAGAAGCACTATTAGTGTACTCAAATTGCAATTGCTTTTTTGCTTTTATTGCTTGATTTTGTTTTGTTTTATTTATATTTTAGGGGGCTGTTTCAAATCTCAGGTTCTGATGGATCGACTTTTGGAAAGAAAAAAGGAAATGCAAATTTGAGAAATACGACCCAAAAGCCCTTTTTACCGAGTATGAAATATTCAGCAACTGAAAGGCACATTTCTATGTTGTGAAATGCTATCTTTATTAGCTTTCATGGGCCGTGCATCAGTGAACACCATTGTTTTGTGTGTGTGTGGGGGGGGGGGGGGGGGAGTGCCAAAAGAAATTACAGTTGGACAATGTTCTTGTAACCAAAAGGTGACAACAATCAGCGGCGAAGGGGTTAAACTACCATTTAACTACCATTATTATGGCCACTGTCTTATTGTGGTCACATAGTATGTCTAATTCCAGGATGAAAAGTGATGTAGAAACCGTCTAGAGAGGCCAATAATATACATTGGTCATCTCCTTTTCCTTTTTTGAACGGTTTCACTGTATTTTTCTTACGTGATTTAATTTCTTTCCAAGCAAATCTATCAATTTACAGAGTGCACGATGTGTACAAAGTTTGTTGAATACTTTCATGCGATTGGTACAAGTAAAGATGTATTCAGGTCAATTGACTGTGTTGTAGCGTTCATTGTGCATTATTGCCCATACATCGGGTATCCGGACAGGTTAGCTATCCGGACAAGTTGGTTATCTGAACAGGCCAAATATTCGAATTCTAATTAATAATTAATGATAATAATAATTATGATATGGATAATAATAAAAAATTGAATTAAATTAAAGTAATAATGATAATGATGACAATCCATCTCATGATGGATACCGGCGCAATACAAATGTCCATATTATTATTATTATTATTAATAACAAAAATGACATAAATAGTAACAACATTAAAAATAATGAATAATAATGATGATAATGATTATACTAATGCTAATAAAAATTGTAATAATAATGTTGATAACGATAGTAATGAAAAATAGAAACAAAGAGTTATCTGTATTATATTCCACACCTGAGACAAGAAATATGTAATTTACATTTAAATTTCAAACATTTAATATAGCATGAAGAAAAACGTTCTGATGTCATGCAACAGAAGATCTAATCGATCGAAAATAGTGGACTCTAAATATAATATGTTTAAATATAACGATAGTTTATATACCTATAGATGATGTCCTTTATATCTTTGACCACAGTTTTTATATTTGTAATTGACGTCCACATCTTTTTTTTTTTCAAGTGACTGAGGTGATGAGGATTATATCTAATGACAAATGCTGAAGTGGGCAACTACAGATGATTTTCCTTTGAAATTTCGAGATAAGTACTGAAATTAGTTTTACTTTATTGTTTAGTACTGAGTGAAACTACGAAAACTATTTAATGACGTATCCAGTATCAATAGATGATTTAGAGAAAGAAAAAAGAGCTTTATTCTCGAGACGTGGCTATTATTAAGAAAAGCAATTAGAATTGTAAAGAAGAAATAAATAATTAAATATTTCGCACTTGTTGTAATTGTCTTTAGCAGGAAAGTGAGAAGTGGATGTTTCTGTTCATCTTGCGCGTATTAAATGATTCATTTAGCACTTCAAAATGTTCTACATACCCTCTTCTTCGGGGATTTCTTCAATAGTGCTGATTTTTTTTTTTTTTTGACACTTGAGTGCGGAGAAATCATTCTGTTAAAGGGATACGACACCAGGCGGCCGTTGGGAAGGTCTGGATTGCGTAAGCCCCATTCACTCGTACACAAAGTATGTGCGTCGAACGCGTCCGTCGGACTGCTGGGATTATATTTCGGACTGCACGAAGCCGGCCGAATCTCGCATGAGAGCTCAAGCTCAGGGGAACGTGTATTTATGAAAGGTAAAGTTTTCGTCTAAATCGAGTATGAAATGACATGCGTATGTTTTATTTTTTTTTAAATTCAATCAGGATATCAAAATTATCCATCCGATTTTTGTTAAGTAGTTTGTATAATTATCTAAAGATGATTATTTAAGATCATGTCCTTTTTTATTCGTACACAATTTTACAATTCGGTCATCTGTTTACTTATCAATTTCCCAATAAGCCATTACTACTCCTACTACTATTACTATAACAATATTACTGCTACTACTATTGATACTACTACAATTATTACTTTTATACTGGTAATACTAATACCACTGCTACCATAACTTATACTACTACTACTACCACTAATACTATACTACTGTCGGTGCTGCTGCTATTATTATTATTACTGCTACTACTGCTACTATTGATACTACTACAACGATTATTTTTATACTGATATTACTACTACCACTGCTACCATAACTTATACTACTACTACTACCACTACTACTACTACTACTACTACTATCGGTGCTGCTGCTATTATTATTACTGCTACTACTACAGCTACTATTGATACTACTACAATTATTATTTTTATACTGTTATTACCACTACCACTGCTACCATAACTTATACTACTACTACTACCACCACCACCACCACTACTACTACTACTACTACTATCGGTGCTGCTGCTATTATTATTACTGCTACTACTACAGCTACTATTGATACTACTACCATTATTATTTGTATACTGCTCACTTATAACCTCGCTTTAAAAATGGCAAAAAATATACTTTGCATTAAAAATGTTTGTTATAACAAGAATGCTAATCTACATATGCACAGTTCAACTTTAGTTGATGCAGTTAAAAACGATTCAGCATCCCATTTGGCTTATATAAGTCATTCGTAAAGCCGTGCGTAACTTTACGAACATCTTTATGAAACTCCCCCAGGCCTTATATTCGAGTTCAAATTAATAACTAATGATGAGAATAATGATGATGAGAATAATAATAATTGTAATAAGAATGATAATGATGTTAATAACAATTTTAAAAATAACACAAATGATAACAATATTGATAATATTGATTCTACTAATGCTAATAAAAATAATAATAATAACGTCGATAATGATAATAATTAAAAATAGAAACGGAGGGTTATCTGTATTATATTCCACATTTGAGACAAGAAACATGTAATTTAAATTTGAATTTCAAACATTTAAAGTGATAGTAAATTGAAGCTCCTAATGGCGCCATCTTTCAACAGGATTTGATAATTTTCTATGCCTCTAATTTTCTCATCATGCCCCATTCTAGCTTGTAGATGCTTAGAATGTATCTGTAGGCAATTTTCCACCTGTGCAACAGAAGATCTAGTCGATTGAAAATAGTGGACTCTGAACATATATTCCTAAATAATAACGGTAGTTCATATACCTAGATGATATCCGTTATATATTGACCACTGTATTTTGATATATGTAATTGACGTCCACATCTTTTTTTTTCAAGTGACTGAGGTGATGAGAATTATATCTAATGACAAATGCTGGAGTGGGCAATTACAGATCATTCTCCTCTGACATTTCAAAATAAGTACTGAAATGATTTTTACATTAGTATTCAGTTTTGAATGAAACTACGAAAACGATTTAATGACGTATCCAGTATCAATCGATGATCTCGAGTTCATTCAAAGAGAGAGGGAGAAAAAAAAAGAGCTTCATTCTCCAGACGTGGCTATTGTTAAGAAAAGCAATTAGAATTGTAAAGAACAGATAAATAATTAAATATTTCGCACTTGTTGTCAATGTTTTTAGCAGGAAAGTGAGGAGAAGTGGATGTTTCTGTTCATCTTGCGCGTTTTAAATGATTGATTTAGCACTTCAAAATGTTCTACATGCCCTCTTCTTCGGGAAATTCTTCAATAGTGCTGATTTTGTTTTCGACACTTGAGTGCGGAGAAATCATTCTGTTAAAGGGATACGCCACCAGGCGGCCGTGGGGAGGGTCAGGATTGCGTAAGCCCCCATTCACTCGTAGACAAAGTTTGTGCGTCGAAGGCGGAGCGTGCATGTTGCGCGGCGACCAGTCTGTCCGAAGTTTGCGATGCGCTCTTGCAGCATAAAAACTTCTACAATCTGCGGCTGAGTATCCATTTAATTAGAATCCACAGGAGAGGACGAATTTTCACCTAAATTAGGCCATCTGAATATTTTCCAATAAGCCATTACTACTACTAGTACTACTACTACTACTACTACTTCTACTACTACTACTGATGCTACTACTACTACTACTACTACTACTACTTCTACTTCTACTACTACTACTACTGCTACTACTACTTCTACTTCTTACTACTACTACTACTACTACTACTACTACTTCTTCTACTACTACAACTACTAGTACTACTACTACTACTACTACTACTACTACTACTACTACTACTACTACTACTACTACTACTTCTACTTCTACTACTACTACTACTATAACTTCTTTTATAAAACGGGTTCAAGAATGTAGCCATCCTGATTGGTCAAATAACACCACGTGACCGTGCAAAAAAAAGTGATGACACACGGTAAAAAGGCGCTAAAGCACGGCTGAGTTGCGCGTACGCGTACCTCTGGTCCTTGCAAACTTAAAACGCAATGAAATCACGTAGTTTATTTTTCATTTTAGCGCAGGGATTACATGCGCACACTGAAACGCGCATGACTTTTGTTGGCTGCGCTTCTGTGATGTCATCCGGGGAAGCAAATGGCAGCCTCAATGACTGCAAGGCTGCCACATCTAGCATAATTATGCTTTTTAGCATAATTTTGACCCTCTTGGAATCTAGCATTATTCCTGGCATAATTTGGCCAAATCTAGCACATTTTCAGTAGGATCTAGCATAGTTCTGAATTTCGGACTTTAAATAGAGAATTTGCTTTTAAGAACAGATATCTAAGGCTGATCTAAGAAACTAAGTCTGAAGACCCTTCTTCTTTTTTTTTTTTTTTTGCTTGTCAGAGAATTGTGGACTGAAAAGGAGACACTAAAATGCTGAGGACCTTTTTTTTTTTTTTTTTTTTTTTTTGCTTGTCAGAGAATTTTGGACTGAAAATCGTTCCCAGGCGCCTGAGTTACGCTTCAAATGGATAATTTTTCTCCATTTAGCATAATTTGGGACGAGACTTGGCATAATTCCGATTTTTAGCTGTGGCAACACTGAATGACTGTGCGACTCTTGGCTTTCCTATGGGGTTCGTAGCCATTTTTATAGACTTCATAATCATATTGCCGACCCGTTTTATAAAACTATTAATACATGGTTGTGAGTTCGTTCGTTAGTGCGATCTGGGAACACGCAGGTTTTTATCGTGATGTCAAACACACTCGGCTTGCGCCTCGTGCATATAGTACAGCACGATAAAAAAAACTTTTTGTTGCCAGATCGCACCAACGCACTCCCAACCATGTATTAATAGTATACTACTACTACTACTGCTGCTGCTGCTGCTACTACTACTAGTACTACTAGTACTACTATTTATAGCTTAAATTTCGGACAACTACACATAAGGAATGAGACACATTACTGCGAGTAAAGACATCGAAATCAAATGCCAAATCATTGTGAGTTTGTGAAGCTGAACTGGGTGACGTGCAGCATTAAAAGGGATATGTAATCACCCAATTGCATTAGCACTATTACCATTACAACATCAAGGCCGCAAGCGGGCAAAACGTGTTACAGTGGGCGAACGCAATAAGGTCGAGTAAAGGGGGTTTACAATTGCATTGACAACACTAACTACTCCCTCGACTTTCCTTGGATCTTGTCAACAAGTCAAATTATGCATAGGCATAACTTTCATTATGATTGGGATTATTGACTGGATAACGTTACAAAATATAATCTCCGAACGGAGTGGACAAGATCAAGTGCTTTTTTATGTGGGGATGGACAGTTCCTTAGAATGCACCGTCCATTTGTACACATTATATATAATATAGTTTTGTTCGTGCGTTCACTTATTTCAAATCTAAAAGAAAATACAATACATAACTTATAGATAAAGACACCACGTTCTTGCACCGAAAACTTGTAATTACAATAGGTAAACACTTAATGCATTTATAACCTGAAAGTGAATATTAGAAGAAGTGGAACTTTAAGAAGTCGTATAGGTTTTATCTGAAAAGTCTTTTAAAAAAAAAATATTTTAGCAGGCTTTGGGAACACGACAATTCAACTGATGTAACATATTTTGTTAACGTGTTTGGGTTTTTTTTAAACTAGAACATATACTTAGGAGGTGCGGGTGGATGGGGGCTGCAGAGCACGTGTGTAATTGGGTTTGTACATACGTGTATCAATCAGATATGATTATTTACGTCTGGGACCGACCTTTAACGTCACAATCCGAAAGACGTGCCTCTGTCTCGAACCTGGGTCCGCTGAATCAGTTTATAACTTCCACTGGTAGCTGGATTACAGGCGCACGCCACAACGCCAAGTTGTGGCCCAGTTGTGGCACGACAATTTTGAAACTATCAATGTTTCGGTAATCGCAACCTCATGTTCAAAGGGGTCCGCTCGCTATTCATAAGGAGCGCTATTCATGTAACACTTGTTATGAAGAGCGGTCCTTATGAATAGTTATGACTAGCGGTCAATATGAATGGAGGTCCTTATGAATAGCGAGGTAATTTGTCGATGGTTTGCTCGCTATTCATAAGGACCGCTATTCATAGAAAACCGCTATTCATTTAACACGCGTTATGAATAGCGGTCCTTATGACTAGCGAGGTTACCCCCATTCAAGCACCTGTCACCTAATATTAGGCAAGCGATTGTTTATTTTGTTGTTGTTGTTTTATTTTGTTTCTATCTCTACTAGTATATTTTCAATAAAACATTTTCACTACACTACAAGAAAGTGTCCAAAAATGAGTGTCCATGCATTGCTTCCTCTCAAAACGTAGAAACTGGAAAGATGATATTATAGTGGCAAAATTACGTCAGCCCACTAATCAAACAAAGTGACCAATACTTGATTTAAAAAAAAGATCACGTGTACGCCTGTAATCCAGCTAACAGTGGAAGTTATGAACCGATTAAGCGGACCCAGGTTCGATACTGAGTCACGTCTTTCGGATGGTGACGTTAAAAGTCGGTCCCCAAACTAATCATAAATAATCATATCTGATTGATACACGTCTGTAAAAAGCCAATTACACACACACCTTATTTGTTGAACTGAGCAAGTCGAATATATGCCATAACGTAGATGATGATAAATCCTGCAAATGTAATTCACTACAAGAAAACAAACAAAACACATTCTTTTTCAATATCTGTGTGTTCAAGGTGAAGTATATAATCCCCACCAGAATATAAATGGACCACCCCCCCCCCCCCCACCCCGCGTTCCCAAAGCCAACCAAAACCTTCAGTATTTTATAATAGACATCTGAAAACGTATAAACGTGTTCTCGCACGCATCAGACCACACATCTGTGAAATCCAGGTGTTGACCCCTTTGTACATCTAAAAGTTTGTTTGCTTGGTTTTTTTTTTTCATTTATCAAACTTAGAAAATAACCTCCCTATCCCTCAGGATTCCAAAGTAATATTGTTTATAAGGGATCTACCTGAAGTAAATTTATGACACATTCGCAGAATGAAATATTGTACTCTTATACTGATATCTCATTAAAATTCAGCGAGGTTGGGTCATTCATTCATCTCTTCAACTTAATCAAAGACCATTTATTGTCTTGACTTCTTAAATGTACTTCATCCCTTTTGCCGACCTAGACAAAATTCCGCTCAACCTTTCACCGGTTCAGTAGACATCCTATACATACTGCCTATGAAATTTCAAGGTCACAAGTTTTATACAACTCCTTTGTAAGAAATGAAAATCTTTTTCTCAGAGGGAGCTATTCAGAGAGCAACGCTAACATCTGATAACGGTCAAAAAATTAACGCGATTTTCTTTTTTTTTAAGTCGAAAAAAAAATTAGTGTTATTTACCTACTTATAACAAACGTACAAGTTTTCGAATTATAATTATTTTTGTAATCTATCGGTTACTCACACAACTTAAAAGTTTAGGGCTGCAAAACGGATGAAGTATGTTTAACTTCACACCTTCTTTATACGTAAGGTGTGCAGATAATTTTCGATTTTCAGTGTAGTACAGAAAACAGAAGAAACAATTACAAGACGATGGAAACAATACCGTTATCTTTCAAACAAAAACCAGCAAGGCACTCCGGATTATTCATTACACCTTACGCTCGACGTGTATATATGGATATCATAATTCGGTATTAATGTGATAGTGCCTCTAAATAGCCTAAAGAGGGCGTCCTTCAATTAATGCGTTCTGAAACATTTGGTGGCACACTTGTAATTGAAACAAGTATCAATTCTATGAGCGTGTCCTTTTCATCATGGGGAAAATAAATGTAGGTAAAGTTTTCAGGGTTACACCATGTATTCTTCCAACGGATTAAGAGCCCTGAAAAGGGCCGGTGAGCTTTACTATAAAGAGCTCTCGGATTATCGACGTTTTTAGTATGCCCTGATCGTCTTCACAAGAAATATTAATTAGAAAAAAAAAAAAATGTCCACAAAATCAGGGCAATCTGATCGGCGGAAAGAGCTTCATAAGTTTGGAAATACAGTGGAAAAAAAATATTATTTTCTTATTTATATATGTATATGTATGTATTTATATTATGTATATGTATGTATTTATATATGTATATGTATGTATGTATTTATATATGTATATGTATGTATGTATTTAAAGTGTATATGTATGTATTCCTTGTTGTATGTTTCTTTGGCGTTTTGTTCCTTAATACATTTTTTGATTTATCTGACTTTTCGATACTCAAACCGACTTTGACAATTTATCGGGAGAAACTTTTTTATTTGCTTGATTATTATTTATCTAAATAGCTATGCCTATTATGTTTATTCATTTAATTTTATGTTACTTATTATCATCTTTATTGTCGGTGTTGTTGTTGTTCTTTTAACACCCCCCCCCCCCCCCCCCCCCCCCCACACACACACACACACATACACACAAATATAAAATTCTTGATCCTCATTTCAAAGAAGCATAACACAAAATGATAAATGGTATGGATACAAAAATGATTCATGCGTCCATGGAAAATGCCTTTTAAAATGTAATTTATAGTTCAGGATGGAATCAATACCCTTATAGCAGAAAATAAGCATGGCGCCCTCTGTTTCTCAGCTTTGAATAACTGTACGTGCGCCTGTAATCCAGCTACCAGTGGAAGTTATAAACTGATGAAAAGTCGGTCCCCAGACGTAGATAATCCTATCTGATTTATACACGTCTGTAAAAGAACGATCGGTCCTCGTGTGAATGTGATGATATTACTGATCATTGATTGATTATCTTAAAACATATTGTCTCATACATCTGTCTCTCACTATATGAACCAAAGGTATAAGCACTTTATGTTCACATGCGTTAAATATATACCTTTATGTTCGAATGGTGGTGATAATGATGATGAACATTATTATTATTATTATTATTATTATTTAAATATCTGCATAAAAATAGAAAATATATAGCTTTATGTTCGAATGGTGGGGATAATGATGATGAACATTAATTGATGCAGATGAAGTGAACGACAACATACAGAAGATACGAAACTGGTGCATGGCCAATAAACTTACAATAAACTCAATGAAAACTAATTTCATGCTAATAAGTAGCAGGCGGAAAAAAATAGGTATGAATGGTAAATTGAAAATAGCTGATGAGGAAATCAAAGAAGTTGATGTTGCCACTTTTGTTGGAATCAACATTGATAAACATCTGTCTTGGAATAATCACATTCGTTTTGTAAATCAGTGCATAAGAAAGAAAGTTGGAGTGATATTTAGGTTGCGACATTTTGTACCCAGGCGCACTTTAATACTGCTATATAAAGCCTTTGTACAACCACACATTACCTACGGAATAGAAGTGTGGGGAAGCACTTATAAATTACTGTGACACTATACAGCATAGGTACTCCACAAGGCAAAAGGAAAGTGGACAGTTGCGTCTACCAAAATTCAGAACGACGCAAGGTCAATTTTCATTGTCTTTCATTGGTAGTGAATTTTGGAATAGATTACCTTTTAAAATCAAATTAACCAGGTCTAGAAGTAGGTTTCGGAATTCTGTTACGACATATTTGCTGAGTAAATCATAAGTGAAAACGTTTATGTAAATAGTCTGTATATGTACAAGAAATGTATTTAACATCATTACATTCTACTTTTTGTACTTCATTGTAAACTATTATTATTTTTAATTTGGATATTAATTGAACTTTACCAAAATACTTGTTTGTTTGGGGTTTTTTTTTGTTGTGGGTCAGGCTCGACTAGCACATGTGCTATTATCTGGCCCCTTTTACCAACCAATGCTTTTCTTCATTTATATGTAAATATCATTGTATGTAAAAAAAATGTATTGTAATTAAATGTTGTTGGTGGTAAATAAATCAAATCAAATCAAATCAAATTATTATCATTTAAATATTTGCATAAAAATAGAAAATCGCCAATGGTTTATACGTTTAAATCATTCAAAGTAAATCAAACTAAATAAAACAAACTCTTTGTCGCTGGAAACTAAAATTGCATTCACTAAAAAGCTACACTGCAAGAGAACGTGTTATGCACGGGGTCGGGACTACTGCATAAAGGCCGATTTCCACCTTCTCAGAGATGCCAAGTTCAAAAAAATTTTATGCGTGAGATTTTCATGACTCGGCGTCTCGGCGCGCGCCATACGTAGGCCTACGTACAAGAACCATGCGATGCGCGCGTGCGATTCACCGTACAAGTACAGTATATCATGTACGTACCGTGTACGTAGTAGCTGATATATATATTCATTGCTGCTGCACACTGTGCGCTCTCGATTCGTCGCGCGTGCCAGGCATAGTCTAGCAAATAATGCTCCCTTTTTCCCCCCTGTCGGGTCCTGATGCGTGAGAAAAACGGGTGCCATGCGTGAGACCGTGAGACGGACCCTAAATGCTTGAGTCTCGCGCATAATGCGTGAGACTTGGTAGCTCTGCCTTCTCTCATCATTCAGTGCCTGTTCGACCATATCGTGTACCACTTTATATTCATAGAGCAAACAATGTGAACACTTTCAAATCATTGTTAAAAACCTACTTGTTTAATGCTGTCTACGCTTGAATGTACTGTTTTGTAAATGTATCACTGAAATGTTTAAGTTGTGTATTAATTATTCAATATCGAAAACAATCTGCTGAAAACTATTTATTCAATAATTATTCAATAATAATACATGTATTTTCTCTTCACTTCTAAAAAGCGCTTAGAGGCGTTAGCATTTTGCGCTATATAAGTATCTATTATTATTATTATTATTATTAAAAGCCATTGCAACCTTGCTATTCAGTCATGTTTCATTTGGTTATGTGAATGAGCATGTTTCATTTTATGCGGTATGCTGATGTCAATATCCGAATCAATTCAAAAGAAAATCGGTTTTGTAGGGCAAAGTCCAAGGTAAGCAAGGTTTTGTCAAATACCGCATGGCGGGTCTTTACGTCGTAACAAAGGTCGCAATGGTATTCAAACAGAATAGTCCGCGGGAGATGCATAGTTCCGGGAATCATGTTTAGAGTTCTGATTGGCCAGATTGGAGGGCGTTGTCGGGGGCTTGTCAATGACCTACAGGCGTCCTTCTCAAGCTAATCATATCTCATTCGACTCATAGTTTACGATCATACTGCCGTCAGAAAACGAAACATTTCGCATCGAATATTCTATAAGCCATGATATTTGTTCGTGGTATTGCAGAAATATTTTTCCTGAACACCATCAAACTGATTACAGAAACAATCAAACAAACAAATATAAAGAGAGTGTTAAAAATGATCCATCTAAAACTCACATTTCATAATGATATTTTTGCAAGACACCGCCAGTGATACAGCACCACGAACTGCCCTCCCTCCTCTATAGTCAACCTCGCGTAACATGTCCGCAAGGACCCAATCGGCGAATGTTTACCCTTTGAACTGGGAGAGGCCCCGCTGGCTTGCACGTGGACAGTCCATTACTTTGGGGAATAATCAGAATAGGACAATTTCTAATCCTTTTCATGATCCCAACGCCCCCCCCCCCCTTCTGCTGTCCTTATCTGTCTCTCCCTCTCTTATCTCATCTCCCTCTTCCCTCTTCATCTGCCATCCTCTGTGTGCCTTTCTTTCTCCACAATGAATATCGGCAAAAGAAGAATAGAAGTTTAGATGAATTTCTTACCTATTATACTATTTATTACCTATAAAACTATATCTGTTATTCAGCACTGCTCTGAAAGCTACCTTTCTGTAAATAAACGTGAATGCCCTGCCTTGCTCACGATGAATGAAAATGAACAAAGCAGCAGTCAAATGTGTGAAAATTGTCCAGTAGCACGTCATCTCATTGATGAAAGATCTGGGCTTGGGAACCGCGGGCTGAATGGAGAAAAAAATACACGATCTATCACACTCTAATGTATCAAACTTGAAGGCTACTTTCCAATTCCACTTCGAGACCTGCTGCACCCTTCGTTTACCAGAAGATGACACAACCATGAAATCATGAAAATATGAACACAGGGATTCACTTTAAAAAATACTTTCTTCCTATCAAACGCTCAATGATGAATAGAAAATCTGCATGTAAGATCTCTCCCTCTAAAAGGTGTCAATCTCTTAATATAGCCATGTTTTAAAAAGTCCCCCTCCCCCCCCCCTCTCCCTCAATGCTACTCCTACTCCTGTCTTGCAGACAATCCTATTATGTCAGGATTTTATTTCAATAAATTTGAAGTTGAGTTGAATTAGTATATTTAGTAATTATGTGTCAGTTCTTTTTACAGTTATCAACAGCAAAGGTTGTCTATATTCTCAGTAAACATTTAACATAACTCTAGAAAACATGAAAAGTATATGGTACTACAATTATTATGAATATCTTCAGAAATTTGACATTACCAGCATAATGCTAGACGACACTTCATATGGGTAACAAAGCCCCTCATAATCGAGCTAGGAGGTTGTGTATTTGTAATGAAAATCAGGATATATCATGGCCTTGTGTCATCTTCTGGTTAATCGAGTAAAAGGGTGCAGCAGGTCTCGAACTGGTATTGGGACGGAGCCCACGAGTTTGATAATTTGGGGAAGTGATAGATTTTTTTTTTTTTCATTCAGCAACCAGTTCCCCAGCCCATTCATCATTGAGATGACGCGCTATTGGATATTTGTCAGACATTTGTTTTGTTTCATTCGGCACCGTGAGCAAGGGAGGGCATTCAGGTTTATTTACAGAAAGGTAGCTTTCAGAGCAGTGCTGAACAACACATATAACTTAATAGGTAAGAAATTTATCTTAATTTCTATTCTTCTTTTGCCGATATTCATTGTGGAGAAAGAAAGGCACACAGAGGATGGAAGAGGAAGAGGGAGATGAGATAAAAGAAGGAGAGACAGATAAGGACAGGAGAGAGAGAGAGGGGGGGGGGGGGGTTGGGAGTCATGAAAAGGCTTAGAAATTGTCCTATTATGATTATTAAAAGACAATTTATAAAGAATAGGCTTTGTTTTATGTATGTCCTGCCAATGATATCCCATCAAATCCTTATGGTTGACTGAGAAAGCCAGGTTGAATAAGCGAGTTCGTAAAGAGGCCCTGTGATTCTGATTATTAAAAGTCAATTTATGAAAGAGTGGGCTTCGTTTTATGTATGTCCTGCCCATCTTCTGGTAAATCATAGGGGTAACAAAGCCCCTCATAATCGAGCTAGGAGGTGGTGTATTTGTAATACGTCAATAAGCCTTTCGAAGATAGTGAATCTCTGTATCATGATTTCATGATTACATGGCCTTGTGTCATCTTATGTTTAATCGAGTAAAAGGGTGTAGCAGCTCTCGAACTGGTATTTGGGACGGAGCCCTCAAGTTTGATACATACGGGGAAGTGATAGATTCTTTTTTTTTATTCAGCCAACAGAACCCCATCCCACATATTTCATCATTGAAGAGACGCGCTATTGGACAATTGTCAGACATTTGCTTCGTTTCATGCACCGTGAGCAAAGGAGGGCATTCACGTTTATTCAGAGCAGTGCTGAACATAATAGGTAAAAAATACATCTGAACTTTTTTTTCTTTTGACGATAGTCATTGTGGAGAAAGAAAGGCATACCGAGGATGGCAGAGGAAGAGGGGAGAGGGAGATGAGATAAGAGAGGGAGAGACAGATAAGGACAGGAGAGAGAGGGGGCGTTGGGAGTCATGAAAAGGCTTAGAAATTGTCCTATTCTGATTATTAAAAGGCAATTTATGAAGAATAGGCTTTGTTTGATGTATGTCCTGCCAATGATATCCCATCAAATCTTTATGGTTGACTGAGAAAGCCAGCTTGAATAAGCGAGTTCGTAAAGAGGCTCTGTGTGTAAGTGACGTCGGAGGTCACATGGTCATTTGGGATAAACGACATGATAGCGGGCGCTTTGCCTTTTCAGACGCGTACGTCTGAAGTGAATATGAATTCCGCGTGCTGTACCTCTTCAGTGTACGTGTGTGTCTCTCCGAGATGGAATACTAAAGCCAGCAGGCTGGTGTGTGAATCATGATATCGTCTGCCGCACAAAACGAAAACATTCAGTATACGGTGCGGCTTTCTACCGTAAAGCATTGTAAGGACCGGCAGGATATCCTTAGGTGAAAGGAAGCTAGTGTTATAACTACCTAGGACTCTATTACTAGACTCTTATTCAGATATTGTTGTTCTGTTTTTGGAGGATCTGATTAAGCTGCATTTTTCCTCCCATTTGCCCATCTGAAGTGTGAAAGTAAGTTCAATTATTTTCAGCTCATTTTGATTGTATGTTATAGTATGTTTTGTTTTTTTACCGAGAATCTAAGTTTACTAAGAAAAATAATCTGAATTTGCACGTGGCTAGTAATTTTCTTCCATTTTTGTTAAAACCGAATCATGCCATATAATCTTAGAATAGTTGGTCAAAAAGTCATGAAGATTATGATGTATTAGTATTTAAAACTATTTCCGCCAACGGGGTGAAAATACAGAGACGGGGTTGAGATATAAACGTGAACACGTTGAATGAGAGACAAGAGAGAGAGAGAGAGATGCCAACTTACGCATGCATGGTGCCCTTAAATCACGGTATGGAAGTAAATGTATATGCATTATCAGAACGATCCACCATTATCACAAGAAATATAATTTTCATCATTACCAACAATATTATGGAAAAGAAACAGAGGCAGATCCTCAATATCACCGTTAACAAGTACGTAAAAAAAAAAACGTTTTGCATTTTCACAGTAAACATTTAGCATAACTCTTTAAAAAAATGAAATGTATAATGGTACGACAATTATTATGAATGTATTTTCAAAAATTTAACATTACCAGCATAATGGTAGACGACACTTCATATGGGTAACAAAGCCCCTCATAATCGAGCTAGGAGGTGGTGTATTTGTAATGAAAATCAGGATCATTGGGTTCTTGAATAGACGCTGGTAAGGGGATCGTCAATAAGCCTGTCATACGAAGAAAGTGAATCTCTGTATCATGATTTCATGATTTCATGGCCTTGTGTCATCTTCTGGTTAATCGAGTAAAAGGGTGTAGCAGCTCTCGAACTGGTATTTGGGACGGAGCCCTCAAGTTTGATACATTAGGGGAAGTGATAGATCCTTTCTTTTTTCATTCAGCCACCAGTTCCCCAGCCCAGATCTTTCATCATTGAGATGACGCGCTATTGGACATTTGTCAGAAATTTGTTTTGTTTCATTCGGCACCGTGAGCAAGGGAGGGCCATTCACGTTTATTTACAGAAAGGTAGCTTTCAGAGCAGTGCTGAGCAACACAAATAACATAAAAGGTAAGAAATTATTCTGAACTTCAATGTGGAGAATGATAGGCACACAGAGGATGGCGGAGGAAGAGGGAAGAGGGAGATGAGATAAGAGAGGGAGAGACAGATTCATCTGAATTTTGTTATTTTGACGGTATTCAATGTGGAGAATGATAGGCACAGAGAGGATGGTGGAGGAAGAGGGAGAGACAGATAAGGACAGGAGAGAGAGAGAGAGAGGGGGGGGGGGCGTTGCGAGTCATAAAATGGCTTAGAAATTGTCCTATTCTGATTATTAAAAGGCAATTCATAAAGAATAGGCTTTGTTTTCATTTCATTTCATTTATTTCCACTTCCAACAATATAAAATACATAGGTTTACATCGTACATAGCAAATCAATGAAACTTACAATTATTGGTTACAGCGTACAATATAGACATAGAAAAACCAAAACCAAACTAGGTTGGTAGCGGAGGGGACTGCTAAAAAGCCAGGCTTGTAGATTGCAGCCCCCGTTTACTTATTGCAAAAATAGTGTATCGTTGAAAAGGGAACATATTTGCACATGAACCGGATAAACAAAACATAACAGGAGTGAAAGAGACAGAAAAGGAAGGGAGAAAAAGAACGAGAGAGGGTAGGACTCTTACCTATAGACACACACAACATAACACAGACCGACCAGAATACGGATGGCAGCATAAATTGAATAGGAACGTAATCGTGTACATGGGCGCAAATCCAAACAAGAATTCTATTCAAGTGGGGGGGGGGGGGGACACCCCATTGTTGCATCCAGGTGTGTCCCCCCCCCCCCCCTTGAATAGAATTCCTGTTTGGATTTGCGCCCATGATCGTGTACAATGTTGTTTGAAATAATTTGAAGGTTGAGGGATGATGAGTTTTAAAGAGCTTTTATGTATGTCCTGCCAATGATATTCCATCAAACCTTTATGGTTGACTGTGAAAGCCAGCTTGAATAAGCTAGTTCGTAAAGAGGCCATGTGTGTAAAGGACCTCAGATGTCACAGGGTCATTTGCCATTTGCCATAAACGCCAGGATCGCGGGAGCTGCACTTTGCCTTTCTGACACGTACGTGTTCGCTCTAGTACAAAGTGATAGTGAATTCGCGCGTGCTGTATGTCTTCAGCGCACCGAGATCGAATACTAACGCCAGCTTGAATTAAAAACTCGCGGGCTGGTGTGTGAATTATGATATCGTGTGCTGAACAACAAAAAAAAACTTTCAATATATACGGTGCGGCCTTCTACCTTAAAGCATTGCAAGGACCGGCGAGATATCCTTAGGATAAAGGAAGCTAGTGTAATAACTACCTAGGACTCTACTACTAGACTCTTATTCGGATATTGCTGTTCAGTTTTTGGAGGATCTGATTAAGTTGCATTTTTCCTCTGATTTGCCAATCTGAAGTGTGAAAGTAAGTTCAATTATTGTCATTTCATTTTGATTGTAGGTTATAGCTTTTTACTGAGAATCTAAATTTACTGAGAAAAATAATCGCAATCTGACACGTGAGTGACGTGACTGGTAATTTTCTTCCATTTTTGTTAAAACTGATTCATGCCAAAATCTTAGAATTATAGTGGGTCAAAAAGTCATGAAGATTATGATGTATTAGTATTCAAAACTATTTCCGACAACGGTTTAAATTAGTGAACACGACAGTTTCTTACCCTAATTTGTTCAAAATGATGAGTATTCCATGGTATTTGATAAGAAAGTCATTCCATTATTTTCATTGCATTTGTGAATATA
The DNA here is from genome assembly GCA_025617745.1 of Heliocidaris erythrogramma. Lineage (NCBI taxonomy): Eukaryota > Metazoa > Echinodermata > Echinoidea > Camarodonta > Echinometridae > Heliocidaris > Heliocidaris erythrogramma. The sequence continues at coordinate 24,442,646 of CM046864.1, forward strand.
TTCCTGGGAATGATTTATTCACTCATTGTCAAATTTGAGCTTGGACAACACAAAGTACAAAGCACTATAAGCTGTACGATTCCAGTCTTATTTAATTTAATTTTACTTCTTTCCAGTCATGGTGGTACACATTTCTTGTTTGAGATTTCACAAAAGAGCATAACATAATAATGGTCACTTTACTTAATGCCGGCAGTACAAAAAATTATTACTTAAACTCAGTGGAAATTTACAGTATACACAATCCAAAGAAAACTAAACAAAGATTCCTTGCTGCATTGGGTTGTTTGACTCAAAACAGTAATACAGAATATTAGAACATAATCAAGAAACTTCACATATAATGGTCATTACATGAAATGAATACAAACACACTGAATTGCAGCTGGAGAGTTATCAATTATCTCGGAAGGGTGTTCCCTATTGTCCATAAAGTCCGTTTTGGAGTGAAGATAATTAGCCTCAATCATCCGGAATATCATTACAGGTTCATAGCCGTTTCAAGTCCTCGTAGGTTTGTTTCAAAATAGGTATGATAGGGCTTACCGCGATAGAGAATGGTCTTTTTTGTCTCTCACGTGAAGATATGCAGGGATGGCAGCGACCGGAGTCAGGTTCCTGCATGCGACTATGGGTGAGGAGCAAGACATCGATTACCCTGATCACACAGATCCAAGGTGGGTCACGAAGGAGATCACTAAGCCGAATTGCCAGTCACTAAGTTGGCTTCACACAGGAAAGGAGAGCTCCGCCCAGTTTCATGCAGTCTAGCCTGGAGAAAAAATGTTATTTGTGTTGCTCAGCACTGCTCTGAAAGCTACCTTTCTGTAAATAAACGTGAATGGCCCTCCCTTGCTCACGGTGCCGAATGACTAAAATGACTAAAAATATCATAGCAAAATCCTAAATTTGAATATTACTGTCTTGTTTCTATAATAAAGTTAAAGAACCAAATTAATAGCTAAAAACTCCTCTTCTTTACATAACTGGAATTATAATCTGAAAATAACACAGGTTTGATTCTGACCTAAAATAGCTAATTCTGACACAAATTTACTTTCATAGGAAGAAATATCTAAATTCAATGAGTATTTAATTCACTCTGATATAAATGTATGAGCAGAAATACAAAATGCTAAAGTTGAAAATAAGACTGGATACGACTTACAATTTTAACTTGACAATTCTGAGCTTGGCAAATCCTGCCAGCATGGCTTTGCTGGCCAACAGGAGGAACAGGTCTTTTCTATCAAAAATCAAATTCTTCTGCCCAGTAGCACTAAAACAGGCAGAGAAACCCCTCACATATCACCTTACTCCCAGCCAACTCACTCTCACATTCTTTCATTCAAGTGCACTCAACCAGCTATCAAGCTCACTCACTGTCATAGTCTCATTTGCATCACAAATAAATAAATAAATTGTAGCTCCTCTCTGGACTGAATCTAGATAAAAAAATAAAGAATGTAATTAATGCAAAGAACAGGACAGCATCTGACACTCATTGAGTAGCATTATGTGATTGGTGTCTATATTGAGAGACAAAAGGAGAAAATGAGAGGAGGGAATGGATAGGGGGCATGGGGGGGGGGGGGGGGGAGGGAGAGGGGCAGAGGCAGATAGGCAGGTGAGACAGACAGAGACGGTATGAGAAGATCGAGATGGGATAATGGAGAGGGTGGGAGGGGATACAGAGCAAGAGTGAGAAGAGATATTACAGAATGACATGAATGAGGGGAAAGAAGATGCAGACGGAGAGAGACATGGAGGAAATGAGAGGAAGGAGTGGAGAAAGAAAGGCACACAGAGGATGACAGTGGAAGAGAGAAGAAGGAGATGAGATAAGATAGGGGGAGACAGACAACGACAGGAGAGAGAGAGAGAGAGAGAGAGAGGGGGGGGGGAGAGGTCAAATGATCGAGGCAAAGAGAGGCATTGAACATGTTGAAGGGAGAGTCTCGGGATGGTTGAGGGTGCAAAGAGAAGGGGGAGCTGAGGGGAAAGAGAACGAAAGTGATGAACAGAGCAAGATTAAGAATAGATCGCGAGGGTATGTGTGTGTGAGTGTGTGTGTTTGTCAGAGAGAGAGAGAGAGAGAAAGAGATCCAGATAGACAAGTAAAAAGATAGGGTAAAATAGAGGAGGGGATATGGATAGAGACAGGTATAAGGAGTGATGGACATCATAGAGACAGAACGAGAGACAGATGGAAGAACATGGACAGGGAGATAGAGACATGAATGAAGAGTGTGGGAAGAGAGGAGAGATGCAGAGGTGAAAATAGAGAGACGGGATTGAAATATAAACGTGAACAAGTTGAATGAGAGACAAGAGAGAGAGAGATATATATATATAGAATAATACAAACTTATGCATGGTGCTCTTAAATCACGGTATGCAGGTAAATGTATATGCATTATCAGAACGATCCACCATTATCACAAGAAATATAATTTTCATCACTACCAGCAATATTGTGGAAAATAAACATAGGCAGATCCTCAATATCACCATTAACAAGGACGTAAAAAACGCTTTACATTTTCTCAGCAAACATTTAGCGTAATTCTAGAAGAAAAAAATGAAAAGGATATGGTACTATAATTATTATGAATATCTTCAGAAATTTGACATTACCAGCATATATAGCCAGGCAGCCCAGTGACTTTTGATCAAACGAACGAGGTACCAATATCTGAGTATTGGAACATCCCAGGGGGAACCTAGTATATGCAAATATGGACGTCTGCCGTTGTCCCTCTGCTGCGTGTGGCCCCAGGGGCCCGTTAAAATGGGCCCAAAAATGCATTTGATCAAAGATTGTAGGTACCGCATGAAACTCATGGTAAATATATTGGTTCATCACACACTTTACAGAATGGGCCTTGCCAGACAAATTTTCTGCTGCTTAGGGCCCGCCAGACGCCCCCAAAGGGCCCCAAAAATTGGCCTCGATCAAACGGAGGAGATACCACTTGAAACTAATTTCAGGTGAATACATGACTACCACAAAGCACAGAATGGCCCATGCCAGACAAATTTTCTGCTGCTAAGTGCCCGCCAGACGCCCCCAAAATACGCCCCAAAGGCCCAATATGCTAGCTTTGACCCAGTTTAAACATTCAAGGTACCACCTAAAACCAATTCGGAATGCTGAGGTTAATCTTACATACTTTGGAAATCATAGTGACAGACAAATTTTCTGCTGCCCAAGGGCCGCCAGACGCCCCCAAAGGGCCCCAAAATTGGGCCTCGATCAAACGGAGGAGATACCACTTGAAACTAATTTCAGGTGAATACATGACTACCACAAAGCACAGAATGGCCCATGCCAGACAAATTTTCTGCTGCTAAGTGCCCGCCAGACGCCCCAATATACGCCCCAAAGGCCCAATATGCTAGCTTTGACCCAGTTTAAACATTCAAGGTACCACCTAAAACCAATTCGGAAAGCTGAGGTTAATCTTACATACTATGGAAATCATAGTGACAGACAAATTTTCTGCTGCCCAAGGGCCGCCAGACGCCCCAAAGGGCCCCCAAAATTGGGCCTCGATCAAACGGAGGAGATACCACTTGAAACTAATTTCAAATGAATACATGACTACCACAAAGCACGGAATGGCCCATGCCAGACAAATTTCTTGCTGCTAAGTGCCCGCCAGACGCCTCCAAAATACGCCCAAAGGCCCAATATGCTAGCTTTGACCCAGTTTAAACATTCAAGGTACGACTTCAAACCAATTTTGAATGCTCAAGTTAATCTTACAAACTATGGAAATCATACTGACAGACAAATGTTATGGTGCCCAACGGCTGCCAGACGCCCCCAAAGGGCCTCAAAAATTGGGTCTCGATGAAATGTATGATATACCAAGTGAAACCTATTTTAATTTAATATATGAATACCTCAAGCGTATAAAATGACCTATGCCAGACAAATTTTCTGCTGGTTAGTGCCTCCCAGATGCCCCGAAATATGGCCAAAAGGCCCAATTTGGTAGCTTTGACCCAATTTAAATATTCAAGGTACCACTTAAAACCAATTTGGAATGTTCAGGTTAATCTTAGAGACTACAGAAATCATCTCGACAAATTTTCTGCTGCTTTTCTGCTGTCCGCCAGACAGAAGAATGGGGCCTCCAAAATGCACAATGATCAAACATCCTGAGGTACCACACATGTCAAATCAACATCACTTTCTATTCTTCTTCTTCTCACCCTCTATCCCTCTATTACTTTCTTTTGTTCTATATTTTCTCTATTTCTCTCTCTCTCTCTCTCTATATATATATTTCTCTAACAAACCCTCTATTTTATATTGATCACTACATGCATATTATGATGGAAACATGAAATTATGTCAGTTTGTATATAAAATTGTAATTCCCTCAGTCTGTATTTCTATCTACGATGTCTGTATATACCATGTAATATAGCTCTGGAGCTGCGATTTAATGCATTCTCATATCTATGCTTCTTTTTCTCAGACATTACTGGATTAGATCTGGAATCATAAGTATTGTTTGACTTGGCAGTTACTTTTTTTTGCAACACTGAACAAGAATTATTAACAAGAATTATTCAAATGTTTATTACAAACAAGAATTAGAAAGCCAATATTTGTTTTATCTGAACACACCATGTCTTTTTTTATTGAAAATCTACACAGTCTAAAAGGTATCAAAATCTTTTTGAGGCAAAATTAGTTGTCATCATAAAACATTCTTGTAGTCGGACTATTAAAGATGACTATTTTCTAAGAGCTAACAAAGCGTGTACATCTGCTGTACACCTGCATGGTGAAAACTAATGACGCCTGAATGTGACATAATTTATGGCCATGCCGTGTACGATATGTGAAATTAATCTCCATTTTGACTTTTCTCAGTATACAATCAAATTAATTTCTTTAAAAACTTTGGTGCATGAACATCTATCGGATGTAAATATATGAAACCTAATGCATTAATATAATTCTTAAAACGTAAAGAATACTTACATAAAGCATACTTATACTTATTAAAAACGCACGAATACTGCATAAGTGATCTACACTTTGTACAAAAAAATCCAAGTTAGATTGAATATTAGAGAATGTAATGAAAACCCATTGCATTCTTACACTGAAATATAAGTTACAAGAATAAATTTAGGTAAATTGGCAAAAGGTTTGATGTTGTTAGAATTTTGATCGATCTAATTGACTTAAGTTCTTATCTTAATGATAATTAGGATTTTTTTTTTGTTCGATAGTGTTATGGAGAAAGAAAAAAAAAACAGGTGGTGGTGAATTTTTGTCTGAAACTTCCAAAATGCCTTTTGAAACATTTAGTGGATGAAGTTTGAGAAATAAGAATTTATGGTACAGTATAGTGATAGTGATAAAACAGTGGAGATAAAACTAAATACGCCATTCACATGTATCTTAAAATTATAATTTGTAAGCTAATGTAATTTAAACATCCCCATTAACTTTATGCTGAAGATATTATGGAAGCTCAAATCTCTGTTTCATCTACGGAGTCATCACTCCAAGTTGGCTCAGAACTTGAATCACGTGTATCTCGCTTCATTGACATCATCTCCATTCATACCATACAAGCAGCAACTCCGGTCTGGCTCATCTACAGAACACAGATTGCCAAAGAACTGGATGAATGTTCCTGTAGAGTCTTTCTGAAGAATTTCTTGTGGCTTCATTTTACCCTTTCGGTAGAATGCTGTGGTGAAATCACACCCTGTCAGTGACCTGTGCCCTGTTTTATAAAACTTACCATTAATGGTAACTCTCCTATAATGGTAACTACCATGGTAACATCACTCAACAGCCAATCGAAATCAAGGTTTCCATGGAAGTTACCATTGATGGCAAAGTTCTGTTAATGTAAGTTGTATGCAACGGGGCGCCCTGGCACTGCAGCAGCCATTCTAGTTTGCGATGACTCACGGTTGGTAGCAACGCTACTAACATCAATGTGACGACTATAATTCCCAGATTCGCATTCCATGAAAATGTGATCATAGGATGTGCCTCTCTGACTTCCTGAGTGCCTTCCAATCATTGTGAAGGATCACAAGAACATCTGTATCGGAAGCTCTGACCATTTCCAGTGAAAAAGAGGGTGTCAGCTTAATTCATTATGGCTTCATTGAAGATGGGCTGGGTACTCCACTGTCATCTTGAAATCACGCTCATTGAGGGCAAGACGGACACGGTTGCCACATAGGAGATGATTAGTGACTTGTTTCCTAGGAATGGTCCATACTGCTCTTGTTGCCATTCTTTCTGAAGAAACCTTGCCATTTGGTCTTTAAAAATTTCGTTTTGCAGTAACTTGTGACATCTCTGTCTTGTTCTGGACCAAAGATGACAAATTAACGATTATCTGCTCCCTGAAGTTTTCTCTCGCTCTCCTTCAAAGACATTAGTTGATAAGTATCGAACAACAAGTGAATCTCTTTCCTCTTGGCTGGAACAAACATGTGATAGAATGTGTCTGGCGAGATACCCATATGATGTGATGTTCCCAATCGCAGATAAAAAGGAATGTATCAAGAGTCCACCGTCGATCAAAGTCACATCGATTGGCGGAACCAATGCTCCTGTGAAACCACCCTGCAATTCCACTAGTTTCCCCAGCAGCTTGCTTTTGTTTGTCTTAATTCCTGTTCCATCTGAGTGTGGGAAGGACATTACATGCCTGAGGTTGAAGGATGTCTTATCTGAAACGATGACCAGAATATGAATGAAAATGTTCCTCAGACTCTCAGCTGATGATTTATCTTTTGTGATGGGATGCCTCTTCAAATGGTCCCTTACAAAAATTTTCTACCTTTCGTCTCTGAATGGGTTTCAGGAATCTTGCGCATTCTTCCTGGAATTATTATGAAGTTCATGGCCAGTACCCAGGCTTCTAATCAGATAGTCTTGGATTTCCTTGGATGCTTCTTTGCCTGCAGCAATGTTCAGAAGTCATGATGATGTTGTTGCTGGAGAAAAGAAAGGGTCACATATTTCTGTAATGGCATTCATCAAAGCATCCCTTTGGCAACTATCCTTCGCAATTCTGCTTGTCCGTAGCCGTTGCTGGCTGCTCCATGGCATCCAGCCCTGTTAAATTCCGCAGCTCTGTAACGGACATGCCTAGCTGGGTTGACGTGATGCACCATCTTCTGATGGCATTACTGGAGTTGTGGAATCATACAATGCCTCTCATTGGTGATGCTGCATCTCTATTCACACTCTGCTCTAGGGTCAATCTGGCAAAATGTCTGCTTGTTCATTTGATGGAGAAAGCCCCTGACTGTAGAATCAATCGACTTTGATATCCTGCAGTCTTGAGTTAACTGAAAGAGTATGCCCAATCTGGCATAGTTGGGTCGATTCACTCCAAAGAAGAGGTCGATTACAACTGGAAGTATGTTGATGTACCAATCGATATCATTTGAGCATAGTGCACGCATGAGATCTCTGTGAACTCGATTAATCATGAAGACATACATACACCAGTATTGGGCAGTGGGGCCAAGTTTTCCAGTCATCACTGCCTTGAAGAACAGCTCATACTGATCCATATGTTTTTGAAAGAGTCGACTAGTATTGAAGAATTTTGTCTAAGGATCTGGATCCTAAGAAACAGTTGCAAGCAGGCCACTGATTGCATCTTGTGTTTCTTGCGCGAGAGTCGACTTGAAACTTTCATAGATCTTTCTCTCCATGGCGAGAGCAAGGATGTCATGGATACGGACACATCTGTTGTAGTGTTTCCCATGGATGTACCCAGTGGCGTAATGAGCCCAAAAAATTGAGGGGGCTGAACATGGCATAAGCGACACAATTTCTGAATACTTGTCAGCGAGCACAAAAAAATCAACCTTTCTTAATGAAAATGTAATGTTTTTACAGATCTAGACCTATATCTGGTAGGTAATTTCAAATTGTCCCCTTTTTTCTCTTTTTTCCCACTTTTTTTTTGGCACAGAACTTTTTTCTTTGGGGGAGGGGGGCTGCAGCACCCCAAGTCTCCCCACCAGTACGCCAGTGGATGTAACCGATTCAGGACCCTTTATACAAATGTTGACTGCTTTGAGGGGCATGGTTAAAACTATGGCCAGAGGTGAGCTTGCAACTATGCTATGCCAGCGAGCTTGCAACTATGCTATGCCCCCGAGACGACAGTGGAGGGGCATAGCACAGTTGCAAGATCACCGAGGGCCATGGTTTTAGCTGTGACGTGAAAAAGAAGCAGTCACCATTTGTATATACATGTACCGCATCCTTCGTTAGGTCAGAAATTCATTTCAAAGACAGATGAAAATACGGTACCGTAACGTAATTCTCATCGATCGCTCTTGCAAAATTTTGTTCGGTGTACGTGTATGGTGCCGGCCACGCACCCGTGTATCTAAATTTTCATAGCTGCGCGCGCGTACAAAGACATAACTATTTTTCACGATACCGCCCGGCAGTCCGTAGTTAATTTCATGCCCGCAAATTTGACCAATTAGAGGTCTAGAATCTAGACATGCGTTATATATAATAGCCAATATCCAAGATTCGGTAAGGTGTTGTGCGCAACTTTCATTGATGAAAATACCAATGGCACCATAGATGTTGATTTTGCATGGTATCTTTGATCATGGGGGGGGGGGGGGGCTTTTTGTGTTTCTGCCGGCCCCTAATCAGCAGAGAATTTGTCTGTCAAGATGATTTCTGTAGTCTGTCAGATTAACCTGAACATTGCAAACTGGTTTTAAGTGGTACCTTGAATTAAATTGGGTCAAAGCTACCAAATTGGGTCTTTGGGCCATATTTGGGGGCAGCAGCAGAAAATTGGCCTGGCATAGGCCATTTTGTGCTCTGAGGTATTCATATATTAAATTAAAATAGGTTTCACTTGGTATATCATTCGTTTCATCGATCCCCAATTTTTGGGGAGCATAAAATTTGTCTGTCAGTATGATTTCCATAGTATGTAAGATTAACATCAGCATTCCGAATTGGTTTTAGGTGGTACCTTGAATGTTTAAACTGGGTCAAAGCTAGCATATTGGGCCTTTGGGGCTTATTTTGGGGGCGTCTGGCGGGCACTTAGCAGCAGAAAAGTTGTCTGGCATGGGCCATTCTGTGCTTTGTGGTATTCATGTATTCATTTGAAATTAGTTTCAAGTGGTATCTCCTCCGTTTGATTGAGGCCCAATTTTGGGGGCCCTTTGGGGGCGTCTGGCGGCCCTTGGGCAGCAGAAAATTTGTCTGTCACTATGATTTCCATAGTATGTAAGATTAACCTCAGCTTTCTGAATTGGTTTTAGGTGGTACCTTGAATGTTTAAACTGGGTCAAAGCTAGCATATTGGGCCTTTGGGGCGTATATTGGGGGCGTCTGGCGGGCACTTAACAGCAGAAAATTTGTCTGGCATGGGCCATTCTGTGCTTTGTGGTAGTCATGTATTCACCTGAAATTAGTTTCAAGTGGTATCTCCTCCGTTTGATCGAGGCCCAATTTTGGGGGCCCTTTGGGGGCGTCTGGCGGCCCTTGGGCAGCAGAAAATTTGTCTGTCACTATGATTTCCAAAGTATGTAAGATTAACCTCAGCATTCCGAATTGGTTTTAGGTGGTACCTTGAATGTTTAAACTGGGTCAAAGCTAGCATATTGGGCCTTTGGGGCGTATTTTGGGGGCGTCTGGCGGGCACTTAGCAGCAGAAAATTTGTCTGGCATGGGCCATTCTGTGCTTTGTGGTAGTCATGTATTCACCTGAAATTAGTTTCAAGTGGTATCTCCTCCGTTTGATCGAGGCCAATTTTTGGGGCCCTTTGGGGGCGTCTGGCGGGCCCTAAGCAGCAGAAATTTTGTCTGGCAAGGCCCATTCTGTAAAGTGTGTGATGAACCAATATATTTACCATGAGTTTCATGCGGTACCTACAATCTTTGATCAAATGCATTTTTGGGCCCATTTTAACGGGCCCCTGGGGCCACACGCAGCAGAGGGACAACGGCAGACGTCCATATTTGCATATACTAGGTTCCCCCTGGGATGTTCCAATACTCAGATATTGGTACCTCGTTCGTTTGATCAAAAGTCACTGGGCTGCCTGGCTATAATGGCAGACTCAATCAGAATCATATTGGGTTCTTGAAAAGACGCTGCTAAGGGGATCATCAATAAGCCTTTCATACAAAGAAAGTGAATGTCTGTATCATGAGGACCGGCAGGGGTGCGATGGGCACGTTCTATGTCTGCGAGCTGAAGCCCTGGCTCGAATTGTGACAGAAAGATATGCATGAATTTTATCATGTTATTGTTGCCCTCTCCTTTCTCTTCTCCTTCTGGTATTCCAAAGAAGACTAAATTCTTCCTCCTAGACCTGTTTTCCAGGTCATCAAGTTTTTCATAACATTTGTCAAGTTCTTTCTCTAATTTCTGCACTTTCTCTGCACATTCTTTCTCATGAAACTGAAAGGATTCACGTACCTCCCATACAGTCTGCATAAGCTTATTAAGACGTTTCTCCATTCTATCTTCAAAGTCAGTCAACCATTTCAGGAGGTTGCCCTCGATACCGGAGCTACCCCCACCACCATGAAGTCCCGACCCGGCCAGACCGGCGGCATCGCTCTTCAATTCCCGTTGGTGACTGACGCTGCTACTACTGCTCCCTTCCTCCATCTCCTTAACAGCTGCTGTTGCCTTATCTGTCTTAAAAGCTTTCTTTCTGGGATTTCCTTGTAATTTGCTAGGAGTGTCTTGCCTTTTTTGCTTATTAAAGTCCGTCATTACAGCTCTTTACCAGATTCTTCGAGGTGGAAATGAAAACGTGTGTTCACTACTATTCTTATTATTAAAGGCAATTTATAATAATAATAATAATACATAACATTTATATTGCCCTTAATACAAAAGTTTCTAAGCGCCGAAGTATTATTACCCCGGCTCCAGCTAGGCTACCGACTCCGGTGCTCACAGCATTCAAGGAATAAATTCCTACCGGGTACCCATTTACTACACCTGGGTGGAGAGTGGCAAATGTAGATTAATGTCTTGCCAAAGAATGGGCTTTGTTTTATGTATGTCCTGCCAATGATATCCCATCAAAACTTAGAAAGTCAGCTTGAATTAAAAAGTCTCGGACTGGTGTGTGAATTGTGATTATCGTGTGCTGAACAAAAACAAAATTCAATATATATATATACTAGTACCACGTATACGGTGTGGCCTTCTACCGTAAAGCAGTGCAAGGACCGGCGAGATATCCTTAGGATAAAGGATAGCTCTCTGCCAGCTAGTGTAATAACTACTTAGGACTCTACTACTAGACTCTTATTCAGATATTGCTGTTCAGTTTTCGGAGGATCTGATTAAGCTGCATTTTCCCTCGGATTTGCCCATCTGAAGTGTGAAAGTAAGTTCAATTATTGTCATTTCATTTTGATTGTAGGTTATAGCTTTTTACTGAGAATGTAATTTTACTAAGAAAAATAATCGCAATCTGACACGTGACTGGTAACAGATTCATGCCATAAAATCTTAGAATAGTGGGTCAAAAAGTCATGAAGATTATGATGTATTAGTATTCAAAAACTATTTCCGACAACGGTTTAAATTAGTGAACACTACTGTTTCCTACCGTAATTTGTTCAAACTGATGAGTATTCCATGGTATTTGATAAGAAAGTCATTCCATTATTTTCATTGCATTTGTGAATATTTTCCTGGGAATGATTTCTTCACTGAATGAGTAGCATTATGTGATTGATGTCTACCGTTACAGTATTGGAGATGATTTTCTCACAATGAATTTATGTATCATAATGACGACATGCGAGAGAGGGAAAGAAGATGCACAGACGGAGAGGGGAGGGAGGAAACGAGCGGAGATGTTAGAGAGAGAGTGAGAGAGGGATAGAGAGAGAGAGAGAGAGATGGGGAGTAGCTGAGAAACAGGATTAGTGATGGATTGGGGGGGGGGGGGGGGGAGAAGAGAAAGGGAGTGGGGAACGGTGAGATGTTATTTTGAGATTAAATTGGAAGATTACGAAAAGAACGAGAAACGAGTAGAAGAGATAGGGAGATACACCATGCAATGACATCGGGAGGAAAAAAGAACGAGAGACAAAGGGAGAAACTGAGAGGATGGAATGGATAGAGAGGGGGAGAGAGACAGCAAGTGAGAGAGAGGGAGAGGGGCAGAGACAGACAGGCTGGTGAGACAGACAGAGACGGGATGAGAAGATCGAGATGGGATACAGAGGCACACAGAGGATGGCGGAGGAAGAGGGAAGAGGGAGATGAGATAAGAGAGAGGGAGAGACAGATAAAGACAGGAAGACAGGAAGAGGGAGAGGGGCAGAGACAGACAGGCTGGTGAGACAGACAGAGACGGGATGAGAAGATCGAGATGGGATACAGAGGCACACAGAGGATGGCGGAGGAAGAGGGAAGAGGAAGATGAGATAAGAGAGAGGGAGAGACAGATAAAGACAGGAAGACAGGAAGAGGGAGAGGGGCAGAGACAGACAGGCTGATGAGACAGACAGAGACGGGATGAGAAGATCGAGATGGGATACAGAGGCACACAGAGGATGGCGGAGGAAGAGGGAAGAGGGAGATGAGATAAGAGAGAGGGAGAGACAGATAAAGACAGGAAGACAGGAAGAGGGAGAGGGGCAGAGACAGACAGAGACGGGATGAGAAGATCGAGATGGGATACAGAGGCACACAGAGGATGGCGGAGGAAGAGGGAAGAGGGAGATGAGATAAGAGAGAGGAAGAGACAGATAAAGACAGGAAGACAGGAAGACAGATAAAGACATTTATAAAGAATATGCTTTGTTTTATGTATGTCCTGCCAGTGATATCCCATCAACTCTTAATATGGGTTCAAGACGAGCCTCTGCATGCTCAGAAGCGGTGAGATTTTCAGTCTTGTAAAATTAAACAATTGATGAAAAGAAGACTCCTTTTCACACATCTCCTTATCTCTGTTCTTGTTAATTCCTGTATATTTCACTTTTGTAAGACCATCGCCCCCTCCCAACGCCCCCACCCCCTCCGATCAAACATGCTTAGGTAAAATTACCTTTTCCCCCCAGAAATTAGTGCCAGAGAAGATAAAATTAATATAATCTGGTGGGATTACATTAGGATTAATCAGTACCTGTACCTGCCTCCTGAAACTCATAATGTGCGTGAGAGGTTTATTTTTCAACCCAAGGGGAATAGGGCGAATTTGGGAAACAACCTTACAAAAAGGAGAAAGGTTTTCAGCTAAAACAGCGTTAGGAATCTCAGGATAAACGTTCGAAAGAATAAGCCGAGTCGTGGGGCGAACTAAAGGAATAAGCTCAATGTATGTGCCGTCATGTTCTAAACCATGATTGACCGCATTAATTACTGCATCTTTTGAGCTTAAATACACAGAAATGCGCCCTTTTGGAAATGCGTGACGCAGATATCACATCCTTAGGGGGAAAAATCTTAACAAATGAATCTATATAAGCTTGAATAGACACATTTTCAGCTGCTTGGAATGCAACACCATTGTTCCTAGACACATTCCTAAAAAACTCACCACCTTGGGTTACAGTGTCAGAGCGGCCAGCAGCCTTCAAAGCGGGAAGGCTAGCTGGCACCAGGCCGGGCTGGCCCGATACATGAGGGTTTGCTTGACTGGCCATCAGACCAGTCAGAGCAAAAAAAAAAGGAAGGTAGAAAAACGAGAAAAAAACCTTGTTTTACACAAAAAAATAACAACAACCTGACAAAGGAGGACGGTCTAGACGATAAATAAGATCAACCAAATAATTTAACCAAAAAAAAAAAATGGACCTCTCGGGTCTTTTACTTACACAAAAAGTGATTTTCCGGAGCTCAACCAAAACACAACCTACCTCTCAAGGAGAGAGAGAGAGAGAGAGAGAGAGAGAGAGATGGGGAGTAGCTGAGAAACAGGATTAGTGATGGATTGAGGGGGGGGGGGGGGAGAAGAGAAAGGGAGTGGGGAACGGTGAGATGTTATTTTGAGATTAAATTGGAAGATTACGAAAAGAACGAGAAACGAGTAGAAGAGATAGGGAGATACACCATGCAATGACATCGGGAGGAAAAAAGAACGAGAGACAAAGGGAGAAAATGAGAGGATGGAATGGATAGAGAGGGGGAGAGAGACAGCAAGTGAGAGAGAGGGAGAGGGGCAGAGACAGACAGGCTGGTGAGACAGACAGAGACGGGATGAGAAGATCGAGATGGGATACAGAGGCACACAGAGGATGGCGGAGGAAGAGGGAAGAGGGAGATGAGATAAGAGAGAGGAAGAGACAGATAAAGACAGGAAGACAGGAAGACAGATAAAGGCATTTATAAAGAATATGCTTTGTTTTATGTATGTCCTGCCAGTGATATCCCATCAACTCTTAATATGGGTTCAAGACGAGCCTCTGCATGCTCAGAAGCGGTGAGATTTTCAGTCTTGTAAAATTAAACAATTGATGAAAAGAAGACTCCTTTTCACACATCTCCTTATCGCTGTTCTTGTTAATTCCTGTATATTTCACTTTTGTAAGACCATCGCCCCTCCCAACGCCCCCACCCCCTCCGATCAAACATGCTTAGGTAAAATTACCTTTTTCCCCCAGAAAACACTGGTAACATGGCTTGTGTCATGATATGACATTCGTATGCGTTTTGATATTTCATCCGGGGGAAAACGGTGGGCTATTTTCTTTTTTTAACATAGTGGTGACGGCCTAACGGGTAATTCTTTCAGCTTTGGATTTTAAAGAATTTGCGAGGTCTGCAACTCCATAATTATAAATATCAATTTTTGCTTTACATTTAATAATAATAATAATACATGTGACTTGTATAGCGCACTTTTCCATCCTGATTAGATGCTCAAGGCGCAAATTATTATATTTGATAATCTATTTTGAATTTCGTTCCCATTTTTGTCATTTTCACATATTTTTCACATATTATGATCCGATAATGAGGTTTATTTATCTAAAATATGGATGAGATTTAGAAAGGGGTAGAGAAGCAAATTTTAGTCTCCACTCTGCAGACACATTCTCTATTTTGACACTTTAACACAAATTCAAATAGCCATGAGTAGAGTCTAAAAGTAGAGCAGCTATAATACAAATATTTTTTTAACACAAATAGTTGTTGTTTATTATCACCCTAAATGATTTTTGTAAATCAACACACAAGATAAATAAAATCAAATTTTATGGCGAAAATAGTCAATTTTGACTAATTATTGCCAAATAAAACCAAACTAGTAAGAAGAAGAAGATACAGGACCTACAGAGTGCACTAGACAGTAGTCTACAATTTAGTCTTTATTACCCGTTACGAATGGCCAGGGTTAGTGCCTGTAAACTAGATTTAGTAAAAGACAGCGGAAAGTATGACAATAGTTCGTTCGGTGGACATCGGCCGTAAACAAATCGGATAGTTTTCCGCTATCGATATAAACTGTACATACCGATGGTTATGGAGGGCTCAAGTATTGTGTTTGCAATGTTTTTATTTTGTGCTAATGCTAGATATACCATAATTTTCCTAGAGAAATGTTTATCAGGTACTTTTCATTCAATTTCATCTTTTATCTTTCTACCACCCCATGCTCAGGCCCGTAGACAGGATTTTTAATGGAGGGGGTAGTTCTATAGGAAAGTCCCAGATATTTTAGTTACTTGAAAAATGAGAGAAACTGATCAGTGAAGGTTTGAGCAAAATCCGATAACAAAAACAAATTGTAGTCGATCAAATACAAATTGGCAAATCTTTTATGAATCTCTCGAGGACTTATACCATTTTCTCTGTTTTGAAATTTCATAAATTTTCTTAGTTCCTATTGAAGGAATACATTTGTTTCACACAGGGGTTGTGTAAAAACATATGTCACTATACAGCAGTGTGTAGTGATGAACTGTAATATGCTTTATAACCTGTTTTTAAAAGAGTCTGATCATAAGACTACTACCAGGATTATTTGCTCGGTTGGTCCTTGGTATGACTCAGACTCAGATACCAGTCATTCTCATAGCATCAACGTGATGCAGTAAGGTGTGAATCATGTACTGTAGCAGAAAGTTTTAGTTATTTGTGGACAACTACATCAGCCCAATTCGGTAAGAACACTATATTCCTATATTATTGTTTTTATATAAATCTGTTGTAGAATGAAAATGAAGCTTTAAGATAAAATAAAAGTGTTTTAGTTGAAGAACATACAAAGATATTATTATTATTATTATTTGTTATGGGTAGGCATAGAGAGTATAGCGTATAATAAGAAGGTGGATTTCTTTGTCTTTGATTAAGCATTTGAGTTTAATTTAGTGTTGTTGATATACTTATATAGTTCCATAGTTCTGCAAAGAAGAGGATCATTGTGATATTAAGTTGTGTGATGTATTATAGATGTACATAGAGCAAGCCTGGGTTTTTATTAGGATAACAAAGAGGGTCTGTACATTAGTTACCTCAGCGTAACAACTGGGAATGATCATTGGATGTAACATTACTTAACTTTAATTTTATCTTATCTATATCATACAAAAGTCGGTCTTTTTCTTTCTTTCTCTCCTTTTTCTTCCTTGTAGAATACTCAATACAAATTCCAGTTATAGTACATTTCAGTGAGTCCCATAACGTGTTTGGATTACAATCTGAATCTTTATGAATTTGTTTAAATTCTTTTATTTTATCCTTTATCATGTTAATAAAATCAGTGTCATGATGTAAATAAGAACAGTCAAGTTTCCAATAACCTCTTCCTCTCAATGGTTGACTATCATTAAATTGGATAAAAACGACTGAATGGTCTGATTGGATTCCTGGAAGAATTTTGGATTTAACACGATTATTAAAAAAAATTACCAGAAACCAGAATGTAGTCTAACCTAGATAGTACTCGAGGTGTTTTTGATGTCTTGTATATTGTCTTAATGTTGGATGATAGTGTCTCCAAACATCAACTAAATTATATTCATCAATGTTAACTGAAAGCATGTCGCTGACCTTACTATTAGAATGTTAGTAAACGAAGAAGCTTGACTGGGGAGGAATTTTTAATTTGTAAACAAATCTTTAGGCATTTTTACTCCCAGTGTTAAAGATCGTATGCTCGATCTGTAATGAAAAACACAAGTCAGAAAAAATTGGAACCAGCGGGATTCGAACCTGTCATCTACTGCTTGCCGGGCAGCGACTTAACCACCAGGTTATTCTGGTTCACGGCCAAGTCACGATGAACTAGAATCAAATACCCAAGATCCTCTTCTTTCTGACTCATTAATATTCATTTTTAACGGTCCGCCGTAGACAATGGTTAGTAAACGAAGAAGCTTGACTGGGGAGGAATTTTTAATTTGTAAACAAATCTTTAGGCATTTTACTCCCAGTGTTAAAGATCGTATGCTCGATCTGTAATGAAAAACACAAGTCAGAAAAAATTGGAACCAGCGGGATTCGAACCTGTCATCTACTGCTTGCCGGGCAGCGACTTAACCACCAGGCTATTCTGGTTCACGGCCAAGTCACGATGAACTAGAATCAAATACCCAAGATCCTCTTCTTTCTGACTCATTAATATTCATTTTTAACGGTCCGCCGTAGACAATGGTTAGTAAACGAAGAAGCTTGACTGGGGAGGAATTTTTAATTTGTAAACAAATCTTTAGGCATTTTACTCCCAGTGTTAAAGATCGTATGCTCGATCTGTAATGAAAAACACAAGTCAGAAAAAATTGGAACCAGCGGGATTCGAACCTGTCATCTACTGCTTGCCGGGCAGCGACTTAACCACCAGGCTATTCTGGTTCACGGCCAAGTCACGATGAACTAGAATCAAATACCCAAGATCCTCTTCTTTCTGACTCATTAATATTCATTTTTAACGGTCCGCCGTAGACAATGGTTAGTAAACGAAGAAGCTTGACTGGGGAGGAATTTTTAATTTGTAAACAAATCTTTAGGCATTTTACTCCCAGTGTTAAAGATCGTATGCTCGATCTGTAATGAAAAACACAAGTCAGAAAAAATTGGAACCAGCGGGATTCGAACCTGTCATCTACTGCTTGCCGGGCAGCGACTTAACCACCAGGCTATTCTGGTTCACGGCCAAGTCACGATGAACTAGAATCAAATACCCAAGATCCTCTTCTTTCTGACTCATTAATATTCATTTTTAACGGTCCGCCGTAGACAATGGTTAGTAAACGAAGAAGCTTGACTGGGGAGGAATTTTTAATTTGTAAACAAATCTTTAGGCATTTTACTCCCAGTGTTAAAGATCGTATGCTCGATCTGTAATGAAAAACACAAGTCAGAAAAAATTGGAACCAGCGGGATTCGAACCTGTCATTAGAATGTTGTTGTCTAGTACCTTGATAATCTAAGGGGCCAATTACTGCATTAAAATCTCCACCAATAATCAGAGAGAAATTGTCAAATTTATCTATTTCAGCAAATACTTCCAGTAAAAAATCAGGATCATCATTATTTGGGGCATAAATATTCACCAGGGTCATTGGCGCATCATTTAACTTAGAATTCAATTCAAGAATTATTCAAGAATCTACCATTGGGGTCATAAAAAGCTGATATTACCTTGACTGATATTGAGTTTCTAATAAGTGTGGCTACACCTCTACTATTGGAAGAAAAACTAGCAAACCAAGCAGATTCACCCCACTGGGATTTCCAAAAGATCTCGTCTGTTTTATCAGAATGTGTTTCTTGCAGAAATATAATATCATTTTCAATATTTCTCATGTAAGGGAAAATCTTCCTTCTTTTGACATAGTCCTGCAATCCCCTACAATTAAAATAGCTTAGTTTTATTAACATGGTTGTTGTTCTAGATCTTCCCTGCAAAAACACCTTGCTAAACAGCCTACAATTACATTAAATACAGTGCACTGGTCCACAAACAAAAAAATATGTATTTTCATATCAAAACCTAAGTTAATCCTCTCACAAAAAAGAGAAAAAGAAGAACATCATTAAAGAGAAAAAAACACGAAAGTGTGCAGACACCAAGAATAGAATAGACCAATGGCTTTAAATCAATCACAGCCTTGGTCAGAAGTGCAAACAACGTAGAGTTGAAGTGAGATCAAAATAAAACTTTAGGCTCAGATGCACCTCAAATAAAGAAAAAGAAAAAAAAAATACTGCAATGACGGCATTACTATAATACATAATACTTAAAAGGCAAATGTTCAAGAGTATATAACTGTTCTGGGGGCCAGGCAGGTGCCAACATGCCCCACCCTTCCAATTCGCATCTTTGAGAACAGTATCAATGGGCTAAAAATCTGAAGGGTATAAACACACCCTCCAACCCCCAAACAACAACATATAAATGTATGGTTTTTCCCCAAGGCACCACCCACAGGCGCGCATGAACATGGCACACAAAGGGCACCCCGAGGAGCATTTCAACTCAACTCCACTTGAGCAGACACAATATGATATAGCTTATAAGAGAACCATCGATGCACAATCAGCTCTCACAGAATCAAATGACCGCACCCCGGAAACACCCAAAAAGGCACCACGACCACACGCGCCCAAAGATGCCGCCCTAGGGCATCTTAATATGTACATAACTTTGCATAGTATAAATCCACTTTTAACGACTTATAAAAACAAATTGTCAACATGAATAATGTTAAACTTCAAAACAAATACTTATACATCCAAGGTTTTCTAATCCCCTTTGTTATAATAACAAATATCAAAATGTAGCAAAACCCTCATGTTTCCAGCTAGTATCAAAACATGATATATAATAAAAAAACAAAAATAGATAGATTAGATGGGATAGATTAAAAAGTTTACTGATGGAGTACAAAAACAGTTTTTTATCTAAATGTTCTTTTCATTCAGCATAATAAGATCAACAAGAGACATTCCTTAAAGGAGAAAAAAATGAATAAAAAAATGAACTACAATGTATCAGATGTCACTGACGTAATATGCATTTGGCACAAAATTATTTGTTAGTCCTCCAGTTCGGTCTTACATCCAAGGTCAATATACTGATAAAAACTGATGTAACAGAATGATCCTTCATGATAGGGCTAGTAAATCTGGTCACTCCTTTGGCTTGAAAGTGATCAGTCTTTCACCTTCATAGTACTTTATTGTATATGGGTATACAAAGAAAGCCTTTTCCCCAGACTTCCTCAAGCTCTGCAGGTGTGGGAGTAGTTTCTTCCTCTGCATCCGAAGACGCTGGCTCAAATCTTCATCCACATAGATTTTTTTCCCCTTCTGGTCTGCTTGCCTTGAACTCCTTGATGCATGACTTGCGTACTGCCTCCTTCTTTTGAAAGGACCCAAATGCAACATGTATGGGTCTCACTCTCGCCTTCCCATTCACTGGCTGTGGTGGAGGGCCGGTAGGGGTGCGATGGACACGTTCTATGTCTGCGAGCTGAAGCCCTGGCTCGAATTGTGACAGAAAGATATGCATGAATTTTATCATGTTATTGCTGCCCTCTCCTTTCTCTTCTCCTTCTGGTATCCCAAAGAAGACTAAATTCTTTCTCCTAGATCTGTTTTCCAGGTCATCAAGTTTTTCATAACATTTGTCAAGTTCTTTCTCTAATTTCTGCACTTTCTCTGCACATTATTTCTCATGAAACTGAAAGGATTCACGTACCTCCCATACAGTCTGCATAAGCTTATTAAGACGTTTCTCCATTCTATCTTCAAAGTCAGTCAACCATTTCAGGAGGTTGCCCTCGATACCGGCGCTACCCCAACCACCATGAAGTCCCGACCCGGCCAGACCAGCGGCATCGCTCTTCAATTCCCGTTGGTGACTGACGCTGCTACTACTGCTCCCTTCTTCCATCTCCTTAACAGCTGTTGTTACCTTATCTGTCATTGTCTGTCTTAAGAAGTTTCTTTCTGGGATTTCCTTGTAATTTGCTAGGAGTGTCTTGCCTTTTTTGCTTATTAAAGTCCGTCATTACAGCTCTTTACCAGATTCTTCGAGGTGGAAATGAAAACGTGTGTTCACTACTATTCTTATTATTAAAGGCAATTTATAATAATAATAATAATACATAACATTTATATTGCCCTTAATACAAAAGTTTCTAAGCGCCGAAGTATTATTATCCCGGCTCCAGCTGGGCTACCGAATCCGGTACTCACAGCATTCAAGGAATAAATTCCTACCGGGTACCCATTTACTACACCTGGGTGGAGAGTGGCAAATGTAGATTAATGTCTTGCCAAAGAATGGGCTTTGTTTCAAAAACTATTTCCGACAACGGTTTAAATTAGTGAACACGACTGTTTCCTACCCTAATTTGTTCAAACTGATGAGTATTCCATGGTATTTGATAAGAAAGTCATTCCATTATTTTCATTGCATTTGTGAATATTTTCCTGGGAATGATTTCTTCACTGAATGAGTAGCATTATGTGATTGATGTCTACCTTTACAGTATTGGAGATGATTTTCTCACAATGACTCACATGACTTGCGTACTGCCTCCTTCTTTTGAAAGGACCCAAATGCAACATGTATGGGTCTCACTCTCGCCTTCCCATTCACTGGCTGTGGTGGAGGGCCGGTAGGGGTACGATGGGCACGTTCTATGTCTGCACTTTCTCGGCCAGACCGGCGGCATCGCTCTTCAATTCCCGTTGGTGGCTAATGCTGCTACTACTGCTCCCTTCCTCCATCTCCTTAACAGCTGCTGTTGCCTTATCTGTCTTAAAAAGTTTCTTTCTAGGATTTCCTTGTAATTTGCTAGGAGTGTCTTGCCTTTTTTGCTTATTAAAGTCCGTCAGTACAGCTCTTTACCAGATTCTTCGAGGTGGAAATCAAAACGTGTGTTCACTACTATTCTTATTATTAAAGGCAATTTATAAAAATAATAATAATACATAACATTTATATTGCCCTTAATACAAAAGTTTCTAAGCGCCGAAGTATTATTACCCCGGCTCCAGCTAGGCTACCGAGTCCGGTGCTCACAGCATTCAAGGAATAAATTCCTACCGGGTACCCATTAACTACACCTGGTTGGAGAGTGGCAAATGTAGATTAATGTCTTGCCAAAGAATGGGCTTTGTTTTATGTATGTCCTGCCAATGATATCCCATCAAAACTTAGAAAGTCAGCTTGAATTAAAAGGTCTCGGACTGGTGAAACTAGAGAGACGGGACTGAAATATAAACGTGAACAAGTTGAATGAGATACAAAAGAGAGAGGGAGAGAGAGAGAGATAGAGTAATACGAACTTACGCATGGTGCTCTTAAATCACGGTATACAGGTACATGCATTATCAGAACGATCCACCATTATCACAAGAAATATAATTTTCATCACTACCAACAATATTATGGAAAAGAAACATAGGCAGATCCTCAATATCACCATTAACAAGGACGTAACAAAACGCTTTGCATTTTCTCAGCAAACATTTAGCATAACTCTAGAAGAGAAAAATGAAAAGTATATGGTACTATAATTATTATGAATATCTTCAGAAATTTGACCAGCATAATGGTAGACGACAAAGCCCCTCATAATCGAGCTTGGAGGTGGTGTATTTGTAATGAAAATCAGGATCATATTGGGTTTTTGAATAGACGCTGGTAAGCGGATCATCAATAAGCCTTTTATACGAAGAAAGTGAATCTCTCTATCATGATTTCATGTTTTCATGGCCTTGTGTCATCTTCTGGTTAATCGAGTAAAACGGTGCAGCAGCTCTCGAACTGGTATTGGGACGGAACACAAATAACATAATAGGTAACAAATTCATCTGAACTTTTTTTTTCTTTTGACGGTATTCAATGTGGAGAATGATAGGCACACAGAGGATGGCGGAGGAAGAGGGAAGAGGGAGATGAGATAAGAGAGGGAGAGACAGATAAAGACAGGAAGACAGGAAGACAGATAAAGACATTTATAAAGAATATGCTTTGTTTTATGTATGTCCTGCCAGTGATATCCCATCAACTCTTTATGGTTGACTGAGAAAACCAGCTTGATTGAAGAAGCGAGTTCGTAAAGAGGCCTTGTGATTCTGATTATTAAAAG
Source organism: Heliocidaris erythrogramma (assembly GCA_025617745.1). Classification (NCBI taxonomy): domain Eukaryota; kingdom Metazoa; phylum Echinodermata; class Echinoidea; order Camarodonta; family Echinometridae; genus Heliocidaris; species Heliocidaris erythrogramma. The sequence continues at coordinate 24,465,735 of CM046864.1, forward strand.
GCAATTTATGAAAGAAGGGGCTTTGTTTTATGTATGTCCTGCCAATGATATCCCATCAAAACTTAGAAAGCCAGCTTGAATTAAAAACTCGCGGGCTGGTGTGTGACTCACCATATCGTTATGTATCATAATGGAGACATGCGAGAGAGCAGGTAGGCAGACGGAGAGGGGGGGGGGGGCGAGCGGAGATGTTAGAGGGAGAGGGAGAAAGAGATGGGGAGTAGCTGAGAAACATGATTAGTGATGGACTGAGAGGGGGAATGAGAAGATGTAAGGGAGAAGATAAAGGGAGTGGGGAATGGTGAGATGTTATTTTGAGATGAAATGGGGAGATTACGAAAAAAACGAGAAACGAGTAGAAGAGATAGGGAGATACACCATGCAATGACATGGGGAGGAAAAAAGAATGAGAGGCACAGGGAGAAAATGAGAGGAGGGAATGGATAGAGAGGGGGAGAAAGGGACATCAAGTGAGAGAGAAAGGGAGAGGGGAAGAAACAGACAGGCAGATGAGACAGACAGAGATGGGATGAGAAGATCGAGATGGGATAATGGAGAGGGTGGGAAGGGATAGAGAGCAAGAGTGAGAAGAGATATTAGAGAATGATGGAGAATGAAGTGTGAATTATGATATCGTGTGCTGAACAGAAAAAAACATTCAATATATATATACTAGTACCACGTATACGGTGCGGTCTTCTACCTTAAAGCATTTTTCCTCTCATTTGCCAATCTGAAGTGTGAAAGTAAGTTCAATTATTGTCATTTCATTTTGATTGTAGGTTATAGCTTTTTACTGAGAATCTAAAATTTACTGAGAAAAATAATCGCAATCTGACACGTGACTGGTAATTTTCTTCCATTTTTGTTAAAACCGATTCATGCCATAAAATCTTAGAATAGTGGGTCAAAAAGTCATGACGATTATGATGTATTAGTATTCAAAACTATTACAGCTCTTTACCAGATTCTTCGAGGTGGAAATGAAAACGTGTGTTCACTACTATTCTTATTATTAAAGGCAATTTATAATAATAATAATAATACATAACATTTATATTGCCCTTAATACAAAAGTTTCTAAGCGCCGAAGTATTATTATCCCGGCTCCAGCTGGGCTACCGAATCCGGTACTCACAGCATTCAAGGAATAAATTCCTACCGGGTACCCATTTACTACACCTGGGTGGAGAGTGGCAAATGTAGATTAATGTCTTGCCAAAGAATGGGCTTTGTTTCAAAAACTATTTCCGACAACGGTTTAAATTAGTGAACACGACTGTTTCCTACCCTAATTTGTTCAAACTGATGAGTATTCCATGGTATTTGATAAGAAAGTCATTCCATTATTTTCATTGCATTTGTGAATATTTTCCTGGGAATGATTTCTTCACTGAATGAGTAGCATTATGTGATTGATGTCTACCTTTACAGTATTGGAGATGATTTTCTCACAATGACTCACATGACTTGCGTACTGCCTCCTTCTTTTGAAAGGACCCAAATGCAACATGTATGGGTCTCACTCTCGCCTTCCCATTCACTGGCTGTGGTGGAGGGCCGGTAGGGGTACGATGGGCACGTTCTATGTCTGCACTTTCTCGGCCAGACCGGCGGCATCGCTCTTCAATTCCCGTTGGTGGCTAATGCTGCTACTACTGCTCCCTTCCTCCATCTCCTTAACAGCTGCTGTTGCCTTATCTGTCTTAAAAAGTTTCTTTCTAGGATTTCCTTGTAATTTGCTAGGAGTGTCTTGCCTTTTTTGCTTATTAAAGTCCGTCAGTACAGCTCTTTACCAGATTCTTCGAGGTGGAAATCAAAACGTGTGTTCACTACTATTCTTATTATTAAAGGCAATTTATAAAAATAATAATAATACATAACATTTATATTGCCCTTAATACAAAAGTTTCTAAGCGCCGAAGTATTATTACCCCGGCTCCAGCTAGGCTACCGAGTCCGGTGCTCACAGCATTCAAGGAATAAATTCCTACCGGGTACCCATTTACTACACCTGGGTGGAGAGTGGCAAATGTAGATTAATGTCTTGCCAAAGAATGGGCTTTGTTTTATGTATGTCCTGCCAATGATATCCCATCAAAACTTAGAAAGTCAGCTTGAATTAAAAAGTCTCGGACTGGTGTGTGAATTGTGATTATCGTGTGCTGAACAAAAAACAAAATTCAATATATATATATACTAGTACCACGTATACGGTGTGGCCTTCTACCGTAAAGCAGTGCAAGGACCGGCGAGATATCCTTAGGATAAAGGAAGCTAGTGTAATAACTACTTAGGACTCTACTACTAGACTCTTATTCAGATATTGCTGTTCAGTTTTCGGAGGATCTGATTAAGTTGCATTTTTTCCTCTCATTTGCCAATCTGAAGTGTGAAAGTAAGTTCAATTATTGTCATTTCATTTTGATTGTAGGTTATAGATTTTTACTGAGAATGTAATTTTACTGAGAAAAATAATCGCAATCTGACACGTGACTGGTAACTGATTCATGCCATATACTCTTAGAATAGTGGGTCAAAAAGTCATGAAGATTATGATGTATTAGTATTCAAAAACTATTTCCGACAACGGTTTAAATTAGTGAACACTACTGTTTCCTACCGTAATTTGTTCAAACTGATGAGTATTCTATGGTATTTGATAAGAAAGTCATTCCATTATTTTCATTGCATTTGTGAATATTTTCCTGGGAATGATTTCTTCACTGAATGAGTAGCATTATGTGATTGATGTCTACCTTTACAGTATTGGAGATGATTTTCTCACAATGAATTTATGTATCATAATGGAGACATGCGAGAGAGGGAAAGAAGATGCACAGACGGAGAGGGGAGGGAGGAAACGAGCGGAGATGTTAGAGAGAGAGTGAGAGAGGGAGAGAGAGAGAGATGGGGAGTAGCTGAGAAACAGGATTAGTGATGGATTGAGGGGGAGGGGGGAGAAAAAGGGAGTGGGGAACGGTGAGATGTTATTTTGAGATGAAATTGGAAGATTACGAAAAGAGCGAGAAACGAGTAGAAGAGATAGGGAGATACACCATGCAATGACATCGGGAGGAAAAAAGAACGAGAGACAAAGGGAGAAAATGAGAGGATGGAATGGATAGAGAGGGGGAGAGAGAGACAGCAAGTGAGAGAGAGGGAGAGGGGAAGAGACAGACAGGCTGGTGAGACAGACAGAGACAGACGGGATGAGAAGATCGAGATGGGATAATGGAAAGGGTGTGAAGGGATAGAGAGCAAGAGTGAGAAGAGATATTAGAGAATGATGGACAGGGAGATGGGAAATTAAGGAAGTGAGCATAGATAGAGACATCAATGAAGAGTGTGGGAAGAGGGAGGAGAGATGCAAAGGTGAAACTAGAGAGACGGGACTGAAATATAAACGTGAACAAGTTGAATGAGATACAAAAGAGAGAGAGAGAGAGAGAGAGAGATAGAGTAATACGAACTTACGCATGGTGCTCTTAAATCACGGTATACAGGTACATGCATTATCAGAACGATCCACCATTATCACAAGAAATATAATTTTCATCACTACCAACAATATTATGGAAAAGAAACATAGGCAGATCCTCAATATCATCATTAACAAGGACGTAACAAAACGCTTTGCATTTTCTCAGCAAACATTTAGCATAACTCTAGAAGAGAAAAATGAAAAGTATCTGGTACATGTACTATTATAATTATTATGAATATCTTCAGAAATTTGACCAGCATAATGGTAGACGACAAAGCCCCTCATAATCGAGCTCGGAGGTGGTGTATTTGTAATGAAAATCAGAATCATATCGGGTTCTTGAAAAGACGCTGGTAAGCGGATCATCAATAAGCCTTTTATACGAAGAAAGTGAATCTCCCTATCATGATTTCATGTTTTCATGGCCTTGTGTCATCTTCTGGTTAATCGAGTAAAACGGTGCAGCAGCTCTCGAACTGGTATTGGGACGGAACACAAATAACATAATAGGTAACAAATTCATCTGAACTTTTTTTTCTTTTGACGGTATTCAATGTGGAGAATGATAGGCACACAGAGGATGGCGGAGGAAGAGGGAAGAGGGAGATGAGATAAGAGAGGGAGAGACAGATAAAGACAGGAAGACAGGAAGACAGATAAAGACATTTATAAAGAATATGCTTTGTTTTATGTATGTCCTGCCAGTGATATCCCATCAACTCTTTATGGTTGACTGAGAAAGCCAGCTTGATTGAAGAAGCGAGTTCGTAAAGAGGCCTTGTGATTCTGATTATTAAAAGGCAATTTATGAAAGAAGGGGCTTTGTTTTATGTATGTCCTGCCAATGATATCCCATCAAAACTTAGAAAGCCAGCTTGAATTAAAAACTCGCGGGCTGGTGTGTGACTCACCATATCGTTATGTATCATAATGGAGACATGCGAGAGAGCAGGTAGGCAGACGGAGAGGGGGGGGGGGGGGGGGACGAGCGGAGATGTTAGAGGGAGAGGGAGAGAGAGATGGGGAGTAGCTGAGAAACATGATTAGTGATGGACTGAGAGGGGGAATGAGAAGATGTAAGGGAGAAGATAAAGGGAGTGGGAATGGTGAGATGTTATTTTGAGATGAAATGGGGAGATTACGAAAAAAACGAGAAACGAGTAGAAGAGATAGGGAGATACACCATGCAATGACATGGGGAGGAAAAAAGAATGAGAGGCACAGGGAGAAAATGAGAGGAGGGAATGGATAGAGAGGGGGAGAAAGGGACATCAAGTGAGAGAGAAAGGGAGAGGGGAAGAAACAGACAGGCAGATGAGACAGACAGAGATGGGATGAGAAGATCGAGATGGGATAATGGAGAGGGTGGGAAGGGATAGAGAGCAAGAGTGAGAAGAGATATTAGAGAATGATGGAGAATGAAGTGTGAATTATGATATCGTGTGCTGAACAGAAAAAAACATTCAATATATATATACTAGTACCACGTATACGGTGCGGTCTTCTACCTTAAAGCATTTTTCCTCTCATTTGCCAATCTGAAGTGTGAAAGTAAGTTCAATTATTGTCATTTCATTTTGATTGTAGGTTATAGCTTTTTACTGAGAATCTAAAATTTACTGAGAAAAATAATCGCAATCTGACACGTGACTGGTAATTTTCTTCCATTTTTGTTAAAACCGATTCATGCCATAAAATCTTAGAATAGTGGGTCAAAAAGTCATGAAGATTATGATGTATTAGTATTCAAAACTATTTCCGACAACGGTTTAAATTAGTGAACACGACAGTATTCCATGGTATTTGATAAGAAAGTCATTCCATTATTTTCATTGCATTTGTGAATATATTCCAGGGAATGATTTATTCACTCATTGAGTAGCATTATGTGATTGATGTCTATATTTAGAGTATGGGAGATGATTTTCTCACAATGAATTTATGTATCATAAGGTAGACATGCGATAGAGGGAAAGAAGATGCGCAGACGGAGAGGGGAGGAAGGAAACGAGCGGAGATGTTAGAGAGAGAGGGAGAGAGAGATGCGGAGTAGCTGAGAAACATGATTAGTGATGGACTGAGAGGGGTGAATGAGAAGATGTAAGGGAGAAGATAAAGGAAGTGGGGAATGGTGAGATTTTATTTGTAGATGAAATGGGAAGATTACGAAAAAAAAACGTGAAACGAGTAGAAGAGATAGGGAGATACACCATGCAATGACATGGGGAGGAAAAACAAATGAGAGGCACAGGGAGAAAATGAGAGGAGGGAATGGATAGAGAGGGGGAGGGAGAGGGAGAGAGGCAGAAACAGACAGGCAGGTGAGACAGACAGAGACGGGATGAGAAGATCGAGATGGGATAATTGAGAGGGTGGGAGGGGATAGAGAGCAAGAGTGAGAAGAGATATTAGAGAATGACATGAATGAGGGGAAAGAAGATGCAGACGGAGAGAGACATGGAGGAAATGAGAGGAAGGAGTGGAGATAAGATAGGGCGAGACAGATAACGACAGGAGAGAGAGAGAGGGGGGGGGGAGGGAGAGGTCAAATGATCGAGGCAAAGAGAGGCATTGAACATGTTGAAGGGAGAGTCTCGGGATGGTTGAGGGTGCAAAGAGAAGGGGGAGCTGAGGGGAAAGAGAACGAAAGTGATGAACAGAGCAAGATTAAGAATAGATCGCGAGGGTATGTGTGTGTGAGTGTGTGTGTTTGTCAGAGAGAGAGAGAGAGAGAAAGAGATCCAGATAGACAAGTAAAAGGATAGGGTAAAATAGGGGAGGGGATATTGATACAGGTATAAGGAGTGATGGACATCATAGAGACAGAACGAGAGACAGATGGAAGAACATGGACATGGAGATAGAGACATGAATGAAGAGTGTGGGAAGAGAGGAGAGATGGACATGGGGAGTAGAGAAAGGGAGGAAGAGGGCGGAGAGATGCAGAGGTGAAAATAGAGAGACGGGATTGAAATATAAACGTGAACAAGTTGAATGAGAGACAAGAGATATATATATATATATATATATATATAATAATACAAACTTATGCATGGGGCTCTTAAATCACGGTATGCAGGTAAATGTACATGCATTATCAGAACTATCCACCATTATCACAAGCAATAATTTTCATCACTACCAGCAATATTGTGGAAAATAAACATAGGCAGATCCTCAATATCACCATTAACAAGGACGTAAAAAACGCTTTACAATTTCTCAGCAAACATTGAGCATAACTCTAGAAAGAAAAAAAAGTATATGGTACTATTATGAATATCTTCAGAAGTTTGACATTACCAGCATAATGGTAGACGACACTTCATTTAGGTAACAAGGCCCCTCATAATCGAGCTAGGAGGTCGTGTATTTGTAATGAAAATCAGGATTAAAGGGGATCATCAATAAGCCTTTCATACTAAGAAAGTGAATCTGTGTATCATGTTTTCATGGCCTTGGGTTATCTTGTGGTTAATCGAGTGAAAGGGTGCAGCAGGTCTCGAAATGGTATTGGGACGGAACCCTCAAGTTTGATACATACGGGGTAATAGATCCCTTTTCTTTATTCAGCCAAGAGAACCCTAGCCCAGATCTTTCATCATTGAAGAAGGGACGCGGTCTTGGACATCTGTTTGTTTCATTCACCGTGAGCAAAAGAGGGCATTCACGTTTATATAGGAAGGTAGCTTTCAGAGCAGTGCTGTACTACACAAATAACATAATAGGTAAGAATTTCATCTGAACTTCTTTTTTTTTCTTTTGACGATATTCAAGAAAACTGCTAAACATTCATTTTAAAAAATCGTGATTTTGGCGAGCCTCGAACCAGGGTCCGCTGATCGAGAATTGCTGGCATTACCGCTAGACTAACTCACATCATACGATTTAGAGCAGATCATATTGTTACATAGTGAATTCACGACTCCACATAGTTCATGTTATCTACTTGTCCCCATGACTAAACTGGATTGCAAGAAGCATTCGTTAGTCTATCGGTAACGTCAGCGCCTCTCAATCAGCGGAACCTGGTTCGAGGCTCGCCACGGACACATTTTTTAAAATGAATGTTTAGCAGTTTAGGGAGCCGGTCCAGCTCCCGTGAAAGTGCTGAAATAGCACGCTGTGTGCATTACAATAGCACTCTGAGTGCAGTCCCTATGCATGCCCTCAAAGTGCTATATACAGCACTTCAGTTGTTACAGTGTACCTGTATTATCAAAATTGCTAGAAAAACTTGTGTTTAATCAAGTATAATTATGATTACCTTTCAAAGAATGAAGTATTATGTCATAACCAGCACGGCTTTCGCCCTAAACACTCCACTTTGACAGCACTCTTATCTCTCATTGAAGATGTTTGTAGAAAATTAGACAATGGATATGTTGTTGGTATTGTAACACTAGACTAAGAAAAGGCGTTCGATCTTATTTCGTTTGAGATTTTGCTAACAAAAGTTAATTTATTATGGTTTTGATCAAAATTCAATATGTTGGTTTCAGGATTATTTTCATTGTAGGGACCAATGCACTTTTGTAAAAGGTACCTTGTCACCGAGCAGAAAAGTAACAAGCGGAGTGCCTCAGGGGAAGTATCCTAGGGCTGTTGTTGTTTATTATCACCCTAAATGATTTATGCAAATCAATTTAAAAATGTTCCCCTTTCTCTTTATGCGGATGACACTTGTATGTACTTATGTTGTACTACGACATGGTTTTCAAATAACGAAATGTTGCTTAACGTTGACAAATGCCAATACATGTTAGCCGGTTCAAAATGAAAATTAGCTCGTTTCTGTAATGTTGATATTCGTTTAAATAGTAAAAAATTACTTCAGTCTTGGAATACAAAATAAAAATATCTTGGGGTTTTGATAGACTGCAATCTTTCATGGAATCGACAAATTGACCATGTAAAAAAAAAGTTTTAAAAACGTATTTTGCTTTAAAGCGCATTAGGCAGATCATTGACGAAAAAATTAGCATTAATACTTTATAAAAACTTAATCCAGCCTCTTTTCGACTATTGTAGCACAATTTGGATGAATGGTCAAGTAAGTCAGTTAAAACGGCTCCAAACTTTACAAAATAGATGCTTGCGGTCTGTACTGTGAGTGAATAGTAGATTTCACACTGAAATACTTTATAAAACCCTTGTAGTTAAACAGTTGAAAGAGCACTGGATCAAACAGGCGTTGGTTACAATAATTAATTTGTTACACACTCTTAATCCACATATGTTATCTTCTTTGACTGAATTTAATACTCATTTAGTTTATATGCTTCGCTATGCTAATTCACAAATTGCCATTCCAAGACCACGTACACATTTTCTCCACCATAGCCCTTTATACCATGCTTCAAAACTTTTTAATACCTTGTCCGTCGATCTTAGACTTATATATGATATTAAATTATTTAGTATAGAGATAAGTAAAATAGAAATATTGGTTCACTTCTTTCGTCGACTGGATACTAAATTTTTCTTTTCCTTATTTTTCTTTCTTTCCATCTTTGGGTATCATTTTTTTTTACTATTGATTCAATTTTTTTCTACTTCTGTAAATATGTTCATCTATAACTTGCATATCTTTGGTTTGCAAATTGTATTTTCCTTGTTTGCATCTATTGTTCAATGTTTTTATCACGGCCTCGCTGAGAAACAGCTTTTAGCTGAATGCGGGCACAATTGTATGTTGTTTTTTATCCGTGAATAAATAAAATAAACAAACAAACTAGATTATCCCCATTTCTGTGTAAATGACATTGATTTTAATCCTCAAACACTGCTTTTGAAACAAGAATTGAAGTTTAAAGTGACAGTAAATTGAACCTCCTAATTGCGCCATCTTTCACCAGTATTTGAAAAGTGTCTGTTCCTCTAATTTTCCCATCATGCCCCATTCTTGTTTGTAGAAGCTTAGAATGTATCTGTAGGCAATTTTCCACATGTGCAACGTCAAAAATAATAATTTAAAATATAAAATGTGCCTATTTTTCCAACAGCTTTTTGTCGAAATTCAAAATAAAATGTAATTAATTTTCAAATTATAAATAATCTCTCAATTTAGCAGTTACTGTAAGGTGGCGCTGTTCAAGTTTTGCCAGTTTAATGCCATTTTAATATTATGACAGCTTGCCGTGAAATGTTGCTGCTATATATTCCATGCGCCCTCTTCATAACATTTAGAAAATGCTTCGTCTTAAAACATGATTATATATAAAGCAGTGGCGTATCTAGGGATTATGGCGCCCGGGGTAAATGAAGAAATTAGCCTACAATACTTAGCAAGAGGCAGATGAAACATGATACCGAGCAAAGGAACGACAATTATATCTTTATTTTTGACATTCAACCCTTAAAACAATTTTTTTTTAAAGAACTATATACTGGGGGCGCGAAATTACAAGATCCTGAAAGACAATAATTATCCGAGGGAGCAAAGCAACCGAGCTTTAAAGAAGTTTTCGCATTTTAAACCCTCACAAACTGTATTCCTAATGCATTTACCCTACCGATGGGGGGGGGGGGCATAGTCATTAAGGATTTTGTGTTTTTGCGTTTCGTTCATTTTCCCTCTTTTTTTTTTCTTTCTCTCTTTTGCGTTTTTTGCGCCCCCTCCAAGTGCCGCCCGGGGCACATGCCCCCTGTCCCCCCTAGATACTCCACTGATCATAAGTTCTTAGTTTGGGCTTAGATCTTTGTGAAGTTCACAACAAGTTTTGGAGATACTACTACAACATTACCTACGAGATGACATTAAGGATTGTATAAGCACTTTTTAAGAAGTTACCAATCAAAATTGTTGTCCCATTTCAACCAGTAGCTTCACGGAGTGATATTACAGTGCAGTGAGTACCTCTGTGTCGTGGCTTTATGGCAATATTGAATACAAGTCATATCATCTGTTACAAGGTCAAGTGTACACCAATAGGCGGGGATCATGCATTTTATACGCGATCCCTTTGTCAGCGCAAATAAACCAGTTACATCTTGGTCATGTTGGTGGGTGTGTTTTACTCAGCGAATAACCACTTCTTTATATTCACAGATTTTATCTCTCTCTCGCTCTCTCTCTCTCTCGTTCTCTCTCTCTCAGGGGCGACGGAGCGTCTTTCAAAGTTGGGGGGGGGGGGAACCAGCCAAAAGGGCACTTTTAGAGAAAAAAGGGGCACTTACAAAGGGTGAACATAAAGCAAAAAAAAGAGAGACCATTTTGTGACATTGGTATCCTACAGTCAATCGATACGTAATCAACTTCATCTTCAGATTCTTTTCTAATGCGGAAGTCCTTGGGTTTTGCATTATTTACATCGGATATAATGAAAATGACCACAGCAAATTAATTTCGGGGGAATGCATAATGATCTTTTAATTCGTACATTAACCCTGCCGTTTTTAGGATTACCATGATTACATCGATATCATCATACCTTTTGCGATCTGCTTGATTTGAAACATATAAGAGCGAGCAAGCGCAGCGAGCGAGTTTGGGGAAAATTTTCAGGAAATATTGCCCTTATATCCTTGGTGTAAGATATGGGCAGAGTTGTTGACTCGAGTAATGCGACTTGGACTCCAGTCACGACTCGAGTCACTATTTTGCTTACTTGCGACTTGACTTGCTACATGCAAGAATGACTTATGACTTGACTTGAACTTGCGACAAAATATTTGTGACTTGACTTGACAAGTCACGTATCGTAAATATTTTGATACGTGCAAAACGGGGCCGGGGTGTAAAAAATTATTCTATTGTGCACTGTACTACGAGTAGGTGGTACAGACTAAAGGACTAAACCCGTCCCGAGCTCCGTGGACGTCGTGTTGTGCATGTGAAGTACTGCAGTTCCATAGAATTCCGGATTTAACTCTATGTTCTCTTCCTTCACGCGCACGCCACTGATCTCTATACGAACGGCGCGCGGACATGTCATAGTACTTTTTATTACAATTGGAAATAATTATAACCTAAAAGTGTTTTTTAAGTTAAACCATACAAAATGTGACACATTTTCCGTCTTAACTTTAAAACAATAAAAAAAGATAAAATATATTAATTTAAAGAACGTAACTCCTCTTTTGAATCACTTTCTAATTCTAAGTATAGTTTGTGCAATTTGGTTACGTACATTGGCTGTATCCGCGGAGCGCGGCAAGAGTATATCGCGCGCTCCGGCCGCTCGCTCCGTGTGCTTCTCATTCTTTCAGCTTTGGCTCTGATTGACGTATTAACCCATAGCTCTAACCGAGTCCTTGCACGGTAAGTGAACCAAAAAATATGCAGAATATGATGCTAATGTGGAATGTATTACATATTTACATCCACCAAATAGCAAAACGATGTATTGCAAATTACAAAACCTTTTTGGCATGAAGTTAAAGACGTGTAACTGTTAGGGTAAACACCCGCCCCTCCACCCGGGGCTCTTGTTAGTTTCCCCCCTGTCCTGCCTGAATTGTCTTTTTAATGACTTGACTTGACTTGACTTGACCTGTGATGACTTGTGACTTGACTTGACATGAGTTGAAATGCAACAAATGACTTGATACTTGACTCCGACTTGCAAAAAAAATGACTGGCATAATTATGGGCACATTCAATGAAGGGCATTGTACCCCTCTTGCCTCCGGCTCCACTGCCGAACATTGTTGCTGTAGTATACATTTTACTACATAAAGCCGCATCGATTCTTTCAAGCTAGATATCCATGTTTTTGTAAGAAACAGTGGGAAAATATAAGTAAAAGGGGCACTTATCAGAAGAGGATAGGGCGCTGATCATATGTGGAAAGAGGCACTAAAAAGGGGCATTAATGAGAAGAGGGAAATGGCTCATATTAATTAGGAAAAGGGCACTTTATCAGAAGTAAAGAGGGGGCACTTATCAGATTTGAAAATGAGCACTTACACTCTAAAAACTTAAGTGTTGCATTTAGCACTTTTTGAGGGCATGCATAGGGACTGCACTCAGAGTGCTATTGAATGCACACAGTGTGCTATTTCAGCACTTTCACGGGAGCTGGACCGGCTCCTTAAAATGCGAAACATTCATTAAAAAAAAAATCGTGATTTTGGCGAGCCTCGAACCAGGGTCCGCAGATCGAGAATTGCTGGCATTACCGCTAGACTAACTCACATCATACGATTTAGAGCAGACTATATTGTTACCCACGCCGATAAAATCGGCAGGGTTATGTAAAGGGCTCCGTATGTTTGTTTGTTTGTTTGTTTGTTTGTGTACAAGCTAACTAGAGAACGGGTGAACGGATTTGCACCAAATTTTCAGGGAATGTTCGGATAGTGACAGGAAAGAATCGACTAGATTTTGGTGATGATCGGTTGACCTCTGCAAATTCTGTGTGACCTTGAAGTTTTGACCCCAACTTCAGTTCGGATAGTGACAGGAAAGAATCGATTAGGAAAAGAATCGATTTTGGTGATGATCGGTTATGGGAACTTCAGTTTGGATAGTTTTTTGTTTTTAAGAATATTTTATTACTTCCTTTTTCAAAATAACATTTTCACAATAATCAAGGTAAAATACACAAATATATTCACATGCAGTATCATTGTGCCAAATTACATAATAATAATAACAATAAGTAACCATAATATTTTACATGCATGTATTAAATAGTAGATTATGCCAAATCTAACTGGGCGTTGTGGCGTGCGCCTGTAATCCAGCTAACAGTGGAAGTTATAAACTGATTCAGCGGACCCAGCGGACGTAAATAATCATAATTATCTGATTGATACACGTCTGTAAAACCCAATTAGACCCCAATTAAACACGGAAGTCTTTATTGCGTTAAAAAAAGGAAGAAAAATATAAAGTATAAAATACAGTGACAGGAAAGAATCGATTAGGGAAAGAATGCAACTACTCTGTAGCGCCGCTAAGGCGTGGGTCTGCCGCCTTTGACGGCCTTTCTAGTTACATAGTGAATTTACGACACCACATAGTTCATGTTATCTACTTGACTCCTATGACTAAACTGGATTGCAAGAAGCATGCGTTAGTCTATCAGTAACGTCAGCGCCTGTCAATCAGCGGAACCTGGTTCGAGGCTCGCCACGGTAACATTTTTTTTTGCTGGTAAATTATCACACTACAAGTGCTAAAACAGCATTTCAGATGCAGTCACTATACATGCCCCGAAAAAGTAGCACTTTAGTTTTTACAGTGTATCAGAAGGGGAAAATAGGTACTTATTAGAAGGGAAAGGCAGCACCTATAATCAGAATTAAGAATGCACTTATCAAGGGAGAAAATGACACATGTTAGGGAGAAAGGGGAACAATCATTATATTTGAAAAGGGGCACTTATTAGAAGGAGAAAAGGGCATTTATAAGAAAGAAAAATAGTCACTATCCGAAGTAAAATTGCATTTATCAGAAGGGGAAAGGGGGCACTTATTAGAGATAAGGAATCAATTATCAGATGTGAAAAGGGGCACTTATCAAAAGGAGAAAGAATGGCACTTATCAGAAGGCAAAGGGCACTTATGAGACAGGAAAGGGGCACTTTTATTAGTAAAGAGGGCACTTATCAGAGAGAAAAGGGCATTTTTCAGAAATAAAAGTTCACTTTTTCGGTACTTCAAAAAGTGGGGCACTGTACGCCATCCTCCCCCCCCCCCCCCCAAGCGCTGCCCGTGCTCTCTCTAGCCACTTCACTGTGTTTTTGTAAGAGCAAACATTTACTGTGATGAAAAAAACGTAATGCCTTATGTACAGTTTTGGCAAACGTTGGTAGCTAGTGTTCAGAAACAAACTTTGAATTCCATACTTTACACGTTAGTACCTGTTTCGGAAAGGAGTGGAGAGGGACATGGTGAACTGAGAGAAGTTTAATACCTCCTATCATAACTCAAATAGCATTTAACCTGTTTATCAATCCGGCCTTAATACCTTTCAAAGTTCAGAGATATTCACAAAATGTAGGCTTGTATGACTTAACTCTTTGCAATGATATGTTCCGGTAAAAAAAACCCCACTTATATTATGTTGTAGTCAACTGTTGATTTGTCTATCAGGGTGTATTGTTCCAGTTTAACTAATTTGAATTTTGTATATACAAATAACTTGAGCTTTAACCAGGCATAATTTATAGACATAATACATGAAGTTCTTTTATCGAATTTTAATTGAACATGGGTAGGCCTAATGAAAAATGCTCGACGGATGTCTGTTTACAGATCATCCGAACTAGTCCTGGCAATCTTGTGTAGAACAAATACAGTATTCTTTTTCGAAATACAGTAGATGACATTTTGGATAATGACTGCGTTATGCTGCATATGCTTTACAATCTGTGCATGTATTCGTAAACTTTACTAGACTGTTTATTTTCGCTCTTATTTTTTTCTTTTTAAGTAATGTATTATCACTGACGTATCAAACACTTATCTTGAGACAACGACTTTAACATCCCCCATTTAAAAGCAAACAAAACAAAACAACTGTGTGTAGGGGGCATGTGTGTGTGTGTGAGGGTGCGTTTGTTTAGCATTATGTCCGAGGACATTTTCAGACAGAGAACAAACAAAAAATCAGGACAACAATGGTCATCGGAAGGCGGACAATAGTCCTCGAACGTCGAACAATGAATTTATGCCTTATTCCGTCGACTGTCCGAGGACGAGTAACAATAGAGGAACAATAATTGTCCTCGGAAGTAAAGCCATGTAAACGTGTTGGGGTTTGTGCGTGTGTGTGTGAGCGCGCCCACGTGTCGGAATGTGGGTCCAAGACTTGTAATGTAAACTTGCCCCCCTTGGAAAGTATATGAGTGTGTGTGCGTGTGTGTGTGTGTGTGAGTATGGATGCATATGCGGTGCCTGTTCTGTAGTTTTAAGAGGTTATTGAATCTACATACTGTTGCTCTTACTCTTTATTGTTATTTCTTCAAAAATTAACAAACAGAAAGAAAAAAAAGACTGTTGACCCCCTCCAGAAGTCATTTCGGAGTAGAGGATCAGGATGAAATCAGAGACATACGTAATGATGCTCAACTCCACACTGAGTACAATTGATGTAGCGCTAAGAAACATTTATTTAAAATGTGTTGCTAATGCTACAGGGGGTACTCACTATAAATTGTTGTCAATCTTTTTCACAAACATGCCTCGTGGACTACGCTGTTCTCATGGAATAAATATTTTAACTACAGATGTACGACTGAAAGACTGCAAGTCAACTTTATCATTGCTTTAAGGCTGCGTTTTTAATACCACTTTGTAAAACGTTACATTTGAATATTCAACTATTAAGTTATTAGCACATAGGAATGATATCTTAATGCATTTCCGTATGTTATTCTTCTGCCCATATGTTTATTTTGGCATTAGTATTATACTTTGTAAGATTTGTTAAAATGTGTATTCATAAATATTTATTGCTTTTTTTAATACGATATCTTAAGTCTCTGTCTTGTATTGCTTTTAAAAAAAAAATAGGGTTATTGTATATCGATGCGAAAATGTGTAACCATTAATAACCATCTGTAATGATTTCGTAAATTGATAATGACATCACTTTGGTTCTGGGCAGAGAAAGCGTAAACTTGTAAAAATTGTAAAATTTACCCAAACAATGAATAAAGATGGAATGACGTCATAAATAATAATAATACTTGTTTCTTATACAGCGCCTTACCAGTTACAATGTAACCGACCAAAGCGCTTACATCATTATTACCCCGGTCACTGGATTCAATTGCGATTCTGAACATTACAGTGCACATTCTTCTCTGTTCCTTTGGGGAGCATTCCAGCCAGTCACCCGTTTCCAAGCGGGCACATGCTAATCCAACCACAATTACGTTGGCATCCTATCAGGTACCCATTTAACACCTTGGTGGAGAGGAGATATGCAGATAAAATGCCTTGCTCAAGGACATAGCGCCATGCCGGGGTTCGAACCCACGACCTTTGCATTTCAAGTCAAGTGATTATACCACTCGACTACGACACCTATAATGTCCGAGCTGCCGGTTTTACTCCATTATACAGTGCGAATCAAAAAAGGAACAATTTGAAAATATCCTCAAAACCATAATAATCTTCTGCAATAATGGGTGAGGTTCTGTTTCATCGAATGACGTACACTATGTATACTCACAATATTTTGCTCTTGAGTAAGTACTCGCTACTTTTGTGAAGCTCGCAAGAATTGGTTTTGCGCAAAAATGCCTAGATCTTGAATTTGATCTAAGTGAGTATCAAGCAGTAACTGCATGTTCTCGCTTAAAGGGCCCCTACAACCCAAACGCAACCCAAATGAATTTTATTGCTGTTGATGTGCAGGGATACATACATGTACAATTAATATTTTGTTATTCAGACATCCAGATATGTTTCATAGATCTTTTTTTCCCCAACCTCCTTAACTCCACCCTAAAAAAAGGCTCTAGATCCCATCCCTGCAATGACATCATCTGTCAATCATCGGTCAGCTGCGCTAACATTCTACAATAGACAGTGGAATGTAACTTCCCCCAGCTTAACACATGCTCACAATAGAATTGCATGCTTTCAAACAATACCTCCTCAATACCATTTTTTTCCTGGTGATGCTACAGCATGTCTCCTATGTAGGCACTGTATGGTCTATTAGAACATATGGTCATCTCTGGCAAAGCTACATACCACTGTCACTCCTTAGCTCACTCATGATTGACAGATGATGTCATTGCAGCAGTGAGATCTGGGGCATTTTTTTTTTGGGGGGGGGGGTGGGTGAAGCTTAGCATGTTTGAGAAAGTGATTTTAAACATATTTTTAAAAATTATGAAACAGATGTTTCAATAACAAAATATAAATTGTATGCATCCCTGCACATCAACAGAAATCAACTGCATTTGGGTCGCAGGGTAATTTCAAGTATCAATAATTGATTTGAACAGTCATTTAATCATTAACCCCATACCTAGAGTGCACACCCACAATGGTGTATCCAGAAATTGATAAACGGGAGGGGCGGGAGGCTCCCAAACAGGGTTTAAATGTCGACAGCTCTATTCGTTGTACAAACATCAGACCATAGCAAGTTGTACTGATTTTCTTCCTGGGCCTTCAAGAAGAAGCTACACCAGCTTCACCCAATGGCTGGATAACGCCATTGCACCCCCCCCCCCCCCCCAACTGAACTGTCTTTCCAGCACAAATCATCTGCATCAGTACCCATTTTTGTTGGGAAGACTGAATGCAATAACGGAAGAAGAACCCTTACGTTTACATATTTTCTTATTCAAATTTCTTATTCCTCTTAAAAGTTACAAGACCACATCTTGTATGACGAATACAAATTTAAAAGAGAAGCAAATTCATTCATTGAAATAATGTTTTAACATTTCTTAAATTAAACATGTACATGTAAAAGGTATCATCATGCAGTACACAGTGCATTCCACCTGGTTGGAAGAGATGGGGCAAAGAAAGGAACGAAATAAACTCTTCTTTTTCTCCCTCCCTTCTTGAAAAGGGAACATTTTTAGGTCCATCTCCCTGTAATGCATTGCAATTTGCATCCTTTCGACATGCTCCAGTCAAAAGTGGAATTGTGTGCAGAAAGACATAGTATGCGATGTTTTGGGTAGGGCGTTTAAGTGTGTGTGTGTGGGGGGGGGGGGGTTGTGCGGATAGGTATAGGATTAATATAGGATTAAATGATTGTTCAAATCAATTATTAATACTTAGCAGAGAACATACAGTTACTGGCACTGCTTAATAGGCACTTTGATCAAATTCAAGACTGAGACATTTTAGGGTCAAACCAATTTTTGCGAGTTTTACAAAATCAGCCAGTACTCACTCAAACGTAAAATATTGTTAGTATACTCATATTGTAATCCGATGGACAGACCCCTTTAATACCCATAATCATATAAGATAAATCATATCGATATTGTGAAATTATGATTTTGGATGATATTGTCAAAGTGTGTACTTTTTTATACGCACTTTATAGTATGAAATTCTTTAAAATCATAATGTTTCCTCTTACCTGTCCGGCTTTCCTCTTTTAAGAAAATGCTTTGATGGTTCCTGCTGTTATCGAAAGCAAGATATTCTGTGACCGGAGGCAACCCTTTACCAAAAAAAACACGAGATAGGCTTGAAACATTTCTCCCCTGCAAAGAAACAGATGATTCTTCCCTGAAAGACATTTATTATTAGCCCATGAAGCTGTACAGCCGTCCTTGTCCTTGTTTGATGCAGCTTTTGTCAGAGGTAGATGGTGTATATTTGAAATCACAAAGTATATCATTCTAGGAACATGACGTGTGTTTAAAACATGAGGCCTAGATGATAGAATTCATGATCAAATATGGGTTTAAGACGAGCCTTGCTTCTCAAAATGTTTTTCTTCCTCTTAGTCTTCTTCTTCTTCTTCTTATTATTATTATTATTTGTCTGACATATAGCGGGATGAATAAAGGCTATACAGCTTGATACAATACTTTATAAACACGTTGATCTTGCCTTGAATTGAAAATAAAATGGAACTAGAAATGGGCATAAAATAGTTTTTAAGATTGATAATATAGTTCTTGTTCTAGCTGCGTTGATTGAAACTGATAGATGTTATACTTCAAATATATTTTTATTTTCATGTAAATCATATCCTTATAGTATTTCATAAGCAATTGAAAAAATATACATTTTCAATTCAATTCAATTCAAATTAAGAAAAGAAGAAAAATGCTGCCCGCGTTCCTATGGTGTTCACATATCACCCCTCAAGTGCTCAAGTCGCCCATGTCATGAGGAAGAACTTCAAGATGCTTAGCGTTAGCGACCATCCCAAACTAGAGATATCTTCAGAGATATGCTTTTTTATGACATACAGGAAGCAGTGACCGCGAAGCGTTTTTGAAAGTGGGGGAGCGGGGGGGGGGGGGCTCATCTGATTTCACTTATTTATGACAATTTTCGAGCCTTTTTTCCAAGATATGGTCGTCTTCTCCTGATGGAAGGGTGAATGACCAATGATCCTGTGTGGTCTGTTAACCATAAATCACCAGTAAGCTTATTGACAAATAAAATGCCATTAGCAAGGAAGTGGTCAGCAACTGTTGTTAAACTTATACATTCCAACCAGAGGGTTACAAAAGAAAGTCATTTCCTGTCTAATTTGTTTTGTACAACAGAAAGTATTTCTCTCTTCTTACTCTTGGGATGCAGTAACTAGCATTAGAAATGAGAAATGGAGAAGGATGGGATGAGTAAAATACTATACATTTACACTGCCCTCCAAAAGTTTGGTTATACCTGTATTCAGAACTGATTTTTCACAATCACGTACATTTCATTTATTATCAGATATGTGGCACTGTAACAATTTGGTATCAAACTGAAGGTAGGACATCACATCAGCCTTCAAGTCGATACCAGTTTAACATATGAAAAAGCGTTTTGGGAGGTAGTCCTGCGATAAAAATGAAACCTACCCAGCAAAATATCATTCCTAGTGGAAAATTGGAGGTCATTGGTTTGTTCAGATGTGCAAGTATTTTTGCTCTTTTGGCATTCTACAAATTCTGACCCTTGTCTGTACTGATGGATATTACATCTTCATTGACTAATATACATTAATAAATCCTTTACTCATACAGAAAACTAACATTTTCATCTAAGAAACACATCAATATTTGGGGATCACCAAAATGCTTTTTGTTTTCTTTTTTTCTCATGGGAAGTCATATTTTAATGTTTATTCTTTGCATTTGTGTTACTTCTTCAAGGAAAGTAATGCCTAAATAATAATAAATAATGCCCAACAGTTTGTCATGAGATGCGTATTGTCAAAGTTTCATGTAATCATGTTTCGAATAATACAGACTTCTCGGCAGAGACGCCGCCACTGGTATAGCGACCACAGCACGGCACATACATTGTGGAAATAGTTGTGGAGGAAGTCACTAGAAATGTCTTCTCCTGCCTTCTGAAGATTTTCCAACGGATGGGGCCCACTTGTTGCCATTTTCCTCGGACCTTCCTGTCCAGCTCTTCCCATAGATCCGGGGACTGGGGGACCAATCCATGATTTTCAGGGACCCTTTCTCTTTTTTTTTTCTTCAGAAAGACATTTCCAGTGACTCCACAACTTGACCAGCCGAATGCCCAGGATGTGCAGTGCTGTGGCAGCTGCCAGGGTCAGGTTCTTAGATGAGAAGTCTCTATGATCCGACACATGGTCAGATAAAACTTTGAAAAATGAATCAAATTAATGCGCACTTTATGAATATACCATTATTCATTTAGTCATTATTTTGCTTGTAAGGGTATACACAAATACAAAGAATATGACTTCCCATTAAGAAAAAAGGAAACCAAAAAGTAGTGTGGTGTTCCCCAAATGTTGATGTGTTTCTTAAATGAAAATACTGCATCAGTATAGGAATGCTTATATCATTGAACAATTTTGTTTATATAATCATCAGGACAAACGAGTGTCAGATTTTGTAGAATGCCAAAAGGGCAAAAATGCTGGCACAACTGACCAAAACCAGTGACCTTCTAATTGCGCTGGAAATGATATTTGGGGGGGGGGGGGTAGGTTGCCTTTTTAATACATGACTGCTCCCTGAAACGCTTTACATATGTTAAACTGGTGTCAACGTGAAGGGTGATACTCTTCAGTTTGATACCAAATTGCTGCAGTGCAACATACCTGATGATAAATGAACTGTGGGTGATTGTGAGAAATCAGTTCTTACTACAGGTGTATCCAAACTTTTGGAGGGCAGTGTGTGTGTGTGTGTGTATTAGAAATGGAAATTAGAAATGGAAATTAAGGATTTAGAAAATCAGATGTTAGAAACACCTACGAAGATGATAAGTGATAAGATGAGAAAAATAAGGAATTAGAAAAATTATTCGACTTTGTACGACAGGGGGTTAAGGTGCGGTCTCGAGCACCATGGTCTGAAGAAAGGGAGAAAAATGTAGAGTATTTTGAGCAGCTGTTAAAAACTAACAAAAAGAGAAGCGTAATTTGTGAAATTTATGACGAAGATAGGAATATTATAAAGGATAAAAATGAAATTTCAAAAATCATAAAGAATTTTTATGAAAATTTATATGCTTTGAAAGAAAACGACATGGATATAAGTAACAGTGTATTTTTTAGAGATGTACAAAAATTAAGTGAAAACAGTACTTAACTTTTTTGTGAAGGTAAAATGACAAACGCAGAATGCTATTATGTCTTGAAAGAACTAAAGTGGAACAAATTACCTGGAAATGATGGTTTCACGGTAGAATTTTATTGTACATTCTGGCCGGCTTTGGGTGGTATGTTGATGGGTGCTTTGAATGAAGCTTATGAAAGGGGGTAATTATCTAGTTCACAAAAAGCAAGGGGGTAATAACACTTATCGAAAAAGAAGGCAAAGACAATCTCCAGATAAAGAATTACAGACCAATAGCACTTTTTAATGTAGATTATAAGATTTTATCTAAAGTGTTAGCCAAAAGGATAAAAGAAGTTCTTGGAGAAATAATACAGTTTGATCAAGTAGGATATATAAAAAATAGAAATATAGGGGAGGCAGTACGCCTGATAGATGATATGTTCTTTTATTCTTTAGATCATACCATAGGGTTTTTAGCTGCAGTTGATTTTGAGAAAGCATTTGATTCAATTTATTTTCAATTTATATTGCGTGTCTTAAAAGTTTTTGGTTTTGGTGATATTTTCAGCTCATGGATAAAGATTCTGTACAATGATATAAGTAGTTGTGTGATGAACGGTGGTCACTCAACTGGTTATTTTGATATAAAAAGTAAGGCAAGGGGATCCACTTTCGCCATATTTATTTGTACTGGCTATAGAAATACTGACATTGTATATTCGAAATGATGACAATATTAGAGGGATTAAATTAGGTCAGAGTGAAATTAAACAAATATTATATGCAGATGATATAACCCTTTCTTTTACAAGACAAGGAATCCATTCAAAGGGTACAACAAATTTTTGAAGCTTTTGAAAAAATTAGTGGTTTAAAGGTTAATAAGGAAAAAAAACAATTTTGTGTGGTTGGGTGAAGAAATTGAAATATCTGGAGTTCAGTTGTTTGGGTAATTTGCAGTAAACATATAGAGAATTTCAATACAAGTCATTGCATGGTGCTTTATATACTAAAGAACACCTCTATAGATTTGGATTTGTCCCTGATAAATTATGCTCATTTTTGTAAAAAGGAGGAGGAGACGTATCTACACTTATTTTTGTTTTGTGCAACGAACTTGGCAAGAAATCATAAGTACTCTGGATTTGAGGGAAATAGACATCAGCAATTGGAATTTAATATTTGTAGGGATCGAAGGAAACTCTCATAGAATCAAAATGTGTAATTCTATTATTTTTATAATGAAATATATAATATATTTTTCTAGATCAGAAGGAGTGCTTCTTTCAATGAACAAAATTTTAAAGATGATTTTAGATTATAAAGATCGAGTAAAGGAATCAGCAATAAAAAATGGTAAATAGGGTTACATTTACTGAAATGGGAACAAGTAAATATTTAAAGAATTTTGTTGTAGTACTTCATTTAATACCTTTCCGAATATCCTTTGTGCTGGTCATGCATAAGGATTAATTTTTTATTTTTTATTTTCTATTTTTTTATTTATTTATTTATTTTTTGGCTACCCATGACAGCATCAGTTTTCCAACTTTTTAATTTGAGTAAGTGAGAAATGGGAATGTGAGCAGGTACACCGGAATGGGGGGGGGGGGGGGGGGGGGAGTGGTGGGGAGGGGGTGCTTTGTTATATATGAAACTTTCTTTTTCATTTGTATTATTAATACTATGAAAGTTGTGTTAATAACATATATAATTGTACATTCTTTATTTTGAAAAAGAGAGAAAATAAAAGATCAACAAAATATGTATATATATATATATATATATATCACTAGATCATCATTAGGGAGACAGTTTTTTTTTTTGTCTCGTTCTTTAATTGTCCATGGTGTCTCCCTAATACACCAGTCCCTATTATGACGGAATAAACCTCATTTTGTGTGTCTCACTAATACAAGATCCAGGGGAATATATTTATATATTCAAGAAGTGATTATGCAGACACGCCTTCATGTTACTTGTAATTGTTCTCGAAAGTGAAATTGCCAACGATACACACTGACGTAGAGATCAGTTGTTTCTTGAAAAGCGCTTTAAAAGAAACCGTTATTATTAGTAGTAGTATTATTTGTATTATTATTATTATCATTATACGATAAGCCCCAGTTTTATGGAACATGATGAGTCTGTGGAAGAACATTGAGACAGCGCGCGCGCGTACGCACCCTTGCCATGACCTGGGATCGTGCAGATTGTGACTAGCTTTCAACCGAACGTACTGTCAAAGACTTTAAATAGTATCAAGACAGATTACTCTGACCAACTTCCGTAGTACATTCTGGAGGCATACTTTGCTGTGTTAAAAACAGACTCGGAAAAACACGTTCTCCATAGGTATAACACGTGAAAAGATGTCTCAGTTTTTCTTGATATTTCATATCTTACTCTATCTTTTTCACGTCTGATTTTTGCACAAGAAAAAGGATGGATAGTTAAAAAAAACATTTCTTGAACCTTTTTTGTCAATAAATGCCGATATGAATCCCTTGGATCATGCCTGCTTTTTGACAGAGTCATCTGCCATAGGGTTAACACGTGAAAACATGGATTTTAAAAATGATTATAGTTCCTCTAGTATTACCTTGAATTTAGTGCAAATGTGGCTTACATGTAATTTGGGACTCTGAAAAGGCTTAATGAAGGCTCAAAAGGTGCAAGGGACCCCGCATAAATCCCCGGGAATATGCATGCTTTTGGCCTTCCATCTCCCATAGGTTAACACGCAAAAACGGGAATTTTTGAATGATTATAATTTCCGCAGAATTAAATCAAAATTTTGAAAAATGTGCCTTGAATAAAATTTAAAGCTCTGAAAATGTATAATTAAGACTCAACTAGTTGAATAGACCCCGCATAAATCCCCGGGAATATGCATGCTTTTTACCCCAAAAAAGTCTCTCCTGCCATAGGTTTACACGCGAAAACAAGGAATTTTAGGATGATTATAATTCCCATAATTTTTATTTGAAAATATAAAAAACGTGATTTACATAAAATCTGCGGAAATTATAATCATTCAAAAATTCCCGTTTTTGAGTGTTAACCTATGGGAGATGGAAGGCCAAAAGCATGCATATTCCCGGGGAGTTATGCGGGGACCCTTGCACCTTTTGAGCCTTCATTAAGCCTTTTCAGAGTCTCAAATTACATGTAAGCCACATTTGCACTCAATTCAAGGTAATACTAGAGGAACTATACTCATTACTGAGTCACGTCTTTCGGATGGTGACGTTAAAGGTCGGTCCCAGACGTAAATAATCATATCTGATTGATACACGTCTGTAAAAACCCAATTACATACACACACACACAAAATGAAAATGGACAAAATGATTTTGCTAATTCTATTTTGTAACAGAATGATTTTGTTATACGAAATGAAAATGGACAAAATCATTTTGTCCTATCCATTTTGTAACAGAATGATTTTGTTATACGAAATGAAATACGACAAAATCATTTTGTCCTTTCAATTTTGTAACAGAATGATTCTGTTACAAAATGAAAATGAACAAAATCATTTTGTCCTGTCCATTTTGTAACAGCTATAATTTGGTTACAGAATGAAATGGACAAAATTATTTTGTCCTGTCAATTTTATAACAGAATGATTCTGTTACAAAATAGAATTAACAAAATCATTTTGTCCTCTCCATTTTGTAACAGAATGGTTTTGTTATACAAAATGAAAATGGAAAAAATCATTTTGTCCTATCCATTTTGTAACAGAATGATTTTGTTATACGAAATGAAATACGACAAAATCATTTTGTCCTATCCATTTTGTAACAGAATGATTTTGTCATACGAAATGAAATACGACAAAATCATTTTGTCCTTTCAATTTTGTAACAGAATGAGTCTGTTACAAAATGAAAATGAACAAAATCATTTTGTCCTGTCCATTTTGTAACAGAATGATTTTGTTACAAAATAGAATGGACAAAATTATTTTGTCCTGTCAATTTTGTAACAGAATGATTTCGTTACAGAATAAAATGGGAGTGTAAAATATTTTGTCACAAAATAAATTTTTGTTACAGAATGAAAATGGTCAGAATCATTTTGTTACAGAATAACCTTTCCAAATTCATTTTGTAACAAAATGAACCGTTGTTCAATAATTTTGTAACAGAAGACAGTTTTGAGTGAATTTTGTCACGAAATGAGGCAATTTTGTAACGGAATAGGCACTTTACACTTGGCGCCCCATACCAAGTAAGCTGTCATTTAATACAATACCTTGGAAGAGATGTTTTTATGTTCAAAATGGTATTTCAGAACCGTACGGGCCGGCCCGGCCGCCCTGGCGCCGATGAAGACGTACCATATACCAGCAGCTCGCAGAGATGCAAAAAAAGGTGTCTCACTACGGTACGTACGTCTAAAGTTACTACTTATCCTGCTTAGTCAGAGATCAGTTCGGAAAGTCCGTACTATATCGAGTCGAGGGAGGACTGGGTGGGACTGGGGGCCAGTGTTTCTACTTTTCAAAATGAAATAATCCTGGCTGAATGAGCTATCAAAACTAGCAGGAATTTCAGGAATTTGATCCTTTTTCATCAATTTTTCAAGATATTTCATAACCCACCCCCCTTTTTTAATTTCTCAGGTGTCGAAGAGAGAGAGAGAGAAAAAAAGAAAGAAAAACACCCCCTTTTTTAATAATCTCCGGGAGAAAGATTAAAAAACACCCCCTTTTTTTACAATTCACGGGCCGGATTGTGTCGCCCAAAAATACCCCTTTACCGGAGATTTTTGGGAACACGCATGCGGTCCCTTCGACCTCGGCAATTTTTTTTCTTCTCGCCAGCCCTCCGAAAGTCGCTCAGTCGAGGGGTGTAGGGTATCAGATATTATTAGTCCAGTTTTTTTTACCCCAAAAAAGTCTCTCCTGCCATAGGTTTACACGCGAAAGCAATGAATTTTAGGATGATTATAATTCCCATAATTTTTATTTGAAAATATAAAAAACGTGATTTACATAAAATCTGCGGAAATTATAATCATTCAAAAATTCCCGTTTTTGCGTGTTAACCTATGGGAGATGGAAGGCCAAAAGCATGCATATTCCCGGGGAGTTATGCGGGGACCCTTGCACCTTTTGAGCCTTCATTAAGCCTTTTCAGAGTCTCAAATTACATGTAAGCCACATTTGCACTCAATTCAAGGTAATACTAGAGGAACTATAATCATTACTGAGTCACGTCTTTCGGATGGTGACGTTAAAGGTCGGTCCCAGACGTAAATAATCATATCTGATTGATACACGTCTGTAAAAACCCAATTACACACACACACACACACACACAAAATGAAAATGGACAAAATGATTTTGTTAATTCTATTTTGTAACAGAATGATTTTGTTATACGAAATGAAAATGGACAAAATCATTTTGTCCTATCCATTTTGTAACAGAATGATTTTGTTATACGAAATGAAATACGACAAAATCATTTTGTCCTTTCAATTTTGTAACAGAATGATTCTGTTACAAAATGAAAATGAACAAAATCATTTTGTCCTGTCCATTTTGTAACAGCTATAATTTGGTTACAGAATGAAATGGACAAAATTATTTTGTCCTGTCAATTTTATAACAGAATGATTCTGTTACAAAATAGAATTAACAAAATCATTTTGTCCTCTCCATTTTGTAACAGAATGGTTTTGTTATACAAAATGAAAATGGACAAAATCATTTTGTCCTATCCATTTTGTAACAGAATGATTTTGTTATACGAAATGAAATACGACAAAATCATTTTGTCCTATCCATTTTGTAACAGAATGATTTTGTCATACGAAATGAAATACGACAAAATCATTTTGTCCTTTCAATTTTGTAACAGAATGAGTCTGTTACAAAATGAAAATGAACAAAATCATTTTGTCCTGTCCATTTTGTAACAGAATGATTTTGTTACAAAATAGAATGGACAAAATTATTTTGTCCTGTCAATTTTGTAACAGAATGATTTCGTTACAGAATAAAATGGGAGTGTAAAATATTTTGTCACAAAATAAATTTTTGTTACAGAATGAAAATGGTCAGAATCATTTTGTTACAGAATAACCTTTCCAAATTCATTTTGTAACAAAATGAACCGTTGTTCAATAATTTTGTAACAGAAGACAGTTTTGAGTGAATTTTGTCACGAAATGAGGCAATTTTGTAACGGAATAGGCACTTTACACTTGGCGCCCCATACCAAGTAAGCTGTCATTTAATACAATACCTTGGAAGAGATGTTTTTATGTTCAAAATGGTATCTCAGAACCGTACCGGGCCGGCCCGGCCGCCCCGGCGCCGATGAAGACGTACCATATACCAGCATGCATGCAGCTCGCAGAGATGCAAAAAAGGTGTCTCACTACGGTACGTCTACAGTTACTACTTATCCTGCTTAGTCACAGATCAGTTCGGAAAGTCCGTACTATATCGAGTCGAGGGAGGACTGGGTGGGACTGGGGGCCAGTGTTTCTACTTTTCAAAATGAAATAATCCTGGCTGAATGAGCTATCAAAACTAGCAGGAATTTGAGGAATTTGATCCTATTTCATCAATTTTTCAAGATATTTCATAACCCCCCTTTTTTAATTTCTCAGGTGTCGAAGAGAGAGAGAGAGAGAAAGAAAAACACCCCCTTTTTTAATGAAATCTCCGGGAGAAAGATAAAAAAACACCCCCTTTTTTTACAATTCACGGGCCGGATTATGTCGCCCCCAAAAATACCCCTTTACCGGAGATTTTTGGGAACACGCATGCGGTCCCTTCGACCTCGGCAATTTTTTTTCTTCTCGCCAGCCCTCCGAAAGTCGCTCAGTCGAGGGGTGTAGGGTATCAGATATTATTAGTCCAGTTTTCCTCCATAATTCTCTGACAAGCCAAAAAAGTTATCAGTTCTAAAAGGGGGATACAATTTTATTTAAAAGCCTCCTAAATCCGCCACTGATCCATGCTCGGACTGTGAGGTCAGTCTTGCGAGGTGAGCCTTTTTACAACTTTTTCTCGGAGGGTTAATAGAACCACATTGTTAGGCTCTTGGGCTTCCAAACTAAATTTGGTGCTCGATCCGGGTTTTTCACAATTTAGGCAAGATCCCGTATATGCCAACTTGGGTTTCAAGAAGGGGGCCGCGGCCGATTCGCCCCCTCTTGATCCGCCCCTGCTATTCTGTCATGGATGTGAAGAATATAATTGCATAGTTTTGGTGGTCGATCTCATTAAATTGAAAGATTGGGGGGAAGCAATAAGAGATCATTTTTATTTTTTATTTTTTTTTAAATTTTGTTCCAATTGCTTTATTTTTACTGTTTGTTTTTGTTGGGGGTTTTTGTTGTATTGTTTTTTTTTCCCGGGGTTTTTTTAAAATCATGTAAATCACTTGTAATTCTTGTGAGTTCTGTTGATTTCCTAATAAAAACACAAATTAAAAAATAAGAGATTATTTTTTCCTCAATTCTACTGGAGTCATTTTTACAGATCTGTTGTAAGCGAGAGAAAAGAGAGTATGGGAAAAATGAGGGGGGGGGGAGAGACAAAGAGAGATGGGGGCAAAAGTAATGGGATATTCCTACAAAGACAGAATAGGATTGGTAATAATTAAATTATATCATCAGCTGCTATATTGTTGGTTACTAGTTAATTCAATTCAAAACACAGAGGCCATCCCCCTTTTCGTACAATCGGTAAAGGCCATATTGCGTTGGTGATGGCTTCGGAGCAAGCCCCTATACATTTCTACAGCAAAATATTACAAATAACTTACCGTAAGTTGGTTATATTGGTGGCGTATCCAGGAATGCAGGGAGAGGGGGAGGGACACTCCTGACGAACAAAAAAATCATCAGATACATTCTATTTTGAATTTTAAGGACAAGCAAGGAAAAAATTATCACACTCTTCAGATTCTTTATCTGCGGTTGGGGGGGGGGGGGGGTACACATTTCCTTTCATATTATGTCAGATTTTGTTTTGGCTGGCACATAGGGGCATGTACATTCCTGGATAATCTTGGATACGCCACTCTTAATGTAATCTTTATATTTATATAAGGAATTGCTCGCACGCAATCTCATTTTATTAAAGCCTTTGCTGTCTTGAATTTTAAAAGAATAAGGCTAATAAAATTACATTGCAGGTCTATAATTCCTATAATTTCCATAAATCATATCAAATGAAATATTCTGATTTAATAGAAAAATAAAGATAGCACATTATTATTTTTAAATAACTTTTCCCGACATTCCCGTCAGATATCGCAGTGTTTGCTCATATAGAGCTTAATATCAGGGAACATGTTTGGACCCCCCCCCCCCCCCCATCATCACATAAATATTAATAGAAATTTCATAGCAAATAACTTTAACAAAAATACAAACATCTAGTCCGAAGCCCCCCTCCCAACTCTCACCCTCTCCTCCCTGGTGCAATTAGAGTTGATTCCTATCTGTTTGGGGACATAACTTTGTATTTGAAGGGACAATATCAAGATTATGCCCTTTAGTTACGGCTTTGCAAAAGGCAAATGTGCTCTCCAGAAAAAGAAGAAAAAATGAAGAAAATAAAAAAATACAAACATCTTGGTTAAGACTATAACCTTTCCCTCTCGGCCGATCGACACGTACCACAATATATACGCGTGCTTTATTTCGGCACTGAGCACTCTTCGTATTTAAACTCTTTGCTTATGTGCAGATTGATGCAGATCGAAGCCACACGCACACAGCAGCAGTGACAGTGGCGGAGTGTACATGTATAGAATAAGAGAGTATCCAGACGAGAACTATAAGAAGTGGCAGTGATACTAGCGGTAAAGTGTTCTTGCTTAATTCGAGTGGTGTCCTCGATTCACGAAGGCCATCCAAACACCTCTGTCCCTCATTGCTGATCTTAGTAAAGTGTTCGCTTCTACCTTTGTGGACCTATTCGAAGAAAATCTACATGATTGCCCATAGTTGGAGTCATATTTTTCGCAGATACTGTATAGCAATATACGCGAATTCGTGGAAAAACTAGATTTCCTATACTGACTATAGGCTGCACATTGGTAAGTATATCGTAGAGCCATGGATGTCACTTAGAAGTACTTGTATGTACTATATCAGTATAAGTATGTGGTAAACGAGTTTCGTTCGTGTTTGTTGTCTTCTGAACATATAGTTCTATCCCATATCAATTGCATAAATTCACTCAAACATGTCGCTCCCCGTTGTCCGCCATGTTGTTTCAAGAGGCGGAGTCTTTAAATAAGAGGCGGAGTCTGTGAATATTCATTATGCATGCTCGGAAAAGTAGCGCCGGTTGAGTGCGCCATTTTGGGGTAACACTCAACTGTTAGCTTGCCTAGACGTTTCTGTTAAGAAAAAAAATATATATGTAGCCTATATATGAACAAACGCATAACGATAGGCCTACCTATTACTGATATAATCCTATATATCAATGGTTTTTCCAAAGTATTAAACACGGTCAGCTAAAACATAGGCCTACTCTAGGCACCTGCCAACATGTAACACCCGCTAGTCAAAGATCATGATGATAGGACTGTACATTTTTCAGTGGACATCATCCTAAATCAAGCTTACCTATTTATGAGACAGCAGTCTAAATCGTTCATCATGAGAGCACATTGTCCATTAAAACACTTTCGTCTTATACCTGTTTGGCCGGACTGCCAGGCAAGTACACGTCATACATACATCATGTAGTATCAATGTATACATGGTATATATGTCTCCAGTACAAGATTTGTAGTATCTTGTAAACCATGGTTTTTCCAAAGAAGCAATGTCGTTTTTATTCAACAGTGTAATCGTAGGCTTACGTTGATATAAGCAGAGATGTGAACAAAATAGACTGCAATAAATGCGATGCTTTTGTTAAATGTACAGGACATGAGGATAACCTCATCGAAGTAAAAGTACGGCGCGGCCGGTAATGCACCGTAAGTTACATTATGTTCATGTGACGTCAGCTCGTGATAGCGCTTGGTAGCCAAAAGTGTGATAGCGTATTGAAGGCGTAATAAAGTAGGTCCGTAATTATACAATATGTGTACTTACGGACCTACTTTATTACGCCTTCAATACGCTATCACACTTTTGGCTACCAAGCTTCGAAATTCATTTTCAGAACTGTCCAAGAAATATTCAGGCGATAAGTATAATACTTATCGCCTGAATATTTCTTGGACAGTTCTGAAAATGAATTTCGAAGCTTTTTAAAAAAGAGATGTACTAACGATTACGAATTACGATTATGTCGTTTCCAAAATAAATATTTATTTCATTTGTAAAATATATGTCAAAAGTTAAAGATGTCGGAGATACAAATTCCAGATTTTAGAAATGCAAGAACCAAAAATGCTGGAGGCAATTGTATTTCTGAAGGCAAGTTTTCCACAGGTTCGTAATGTTTAAGCTAAGGTTCCGAAACACAGTTTCGTTTTCATATTACCAGGCCGTTCATACTTCCGAAAATAGAAATTGAAATATATATTTCCAAACATTTGTTTCACCACTCCGAAAGTTTGTTCCTATTAACACTGTAATTTTTACCACTTGCATATTTACCTCTGATTTACTCTGACATTCCTAGACTTAGACCTAACCAGGGTAACTAAATATCTTGTATTTTTAGAAACATATAACTCTGATCATATAAAAAGAATCAAGTCCTTATCATATATTTACCATGCTCTGTCTTGGACTGTTCATGTGTATATCCTCATTTTCATTTAAAGTTCACTCCTGTATGCTAATTGCGACCACGTTGACACAAGTCTATCTTTCTGCATTAAAATTTCTCTGATTTCCTTATTGCTGAACTAACAGTATTCACACAGTCCATGTTTTCCATAAAATGTTCCATCTTGAAAACGACGTGTTGGCAATGACTTGCTTCCTTTAGTTATACACCGAACAAGATTTTCCACGACCTGACCTCCAGACCAGCAAAAGAAATAGGGAAGATTAGGATCAAATATATGCACTAAAAGTACTAGTAGTTGAATGTTAATGGCCTACTGTAAGGACGTCAAATGCCGTTTAAATGAGCGCGAAAGCACGATATTGCATGACGGTCACAGTTCATTTAACTGTTGGCTGTACTTTGAACCATGCACGGTGTGTTATTGTTGCTATGCGATATCGTATCTTACAGGAAATCATTTATGCGTCGTGGGAATGATTATTTCAAGGACCAGTCACACCGTACAAAAATGCTTACAGTAATTTATTCTTACCCAGTTAGTCAAAATGTTCCTATACCTTTTTTATGAATCTTACGTATGAACTACTTTCCTGAGATTCACCGCATGTACTTCTTGATCAGGCAATCGCTTACCTCCCTAATTGACACCAAGCAATCTACGTCATGCACATGGGTCATCGCGCGCGTTCATTTTATAAACAGGGTGTTTGGTGTGTTTTTTTTTTTTTTTTTGCACTTTGAGAGGCTTTGTAGTTACCACCTTAAACAAACATTTTTCACAATATACTTCATCAGTACTTAAATCATCCTCTTTTCTCTCTTACTTGTATAGGACTACACGCATCTCACGATCTGATAGACGAATTATTTTTTCACTGTAGACAAATCGAGTTACCCCATGATAGAATGGCACAATCCAATAGACGTCACTTCGTGAATAATGTGACAACAAAGAGAGTTCATTTGTGAATGAACAGCAAAAGTGTACCAAATTCCGGTCAACTAATCAGAATCATCTTTACAGTGTAGTAAATCAACGCAAAGCCGTTTAATCGATTACCAGATTACTCTCCGCGCTCCACGGTGCAAGAGAATTTGCACACAAACCCTATGCTAATGGAGAAGGCGTGAACGATTCCAAGATGAGTTCTCAATTTTTAAATTCACAGGGACGGCTTCAAAAGCAAAGGGACAGCTGGAAAATACGATACTTTTAAAGACAAATTTATATTTAATCAGTCTATCGTCGCCGCTTTTATTTTAAAATGGCGTTTTGCTTTAAATCAATAAAAATCATAATTCTTCTTTTTTCACGCAGCTGAAAGGAACGCCTGCTAGATGTAATGACAGTCGTCGTTTGTTCAATATCCACGTGTGTATGATGACCAACACGGCTGGCGTGGCAGCAGTACTATAGTATTTTTCCCCCTCTCTATCTACATTCTTTCCTGAATAATTTGTGTCTCTCTTATCTTCTTTTTCGTATGTATTTCTTTGTTTTCAACTATCTGTCTTCCTTTTTGATGCCTCCGCCCACCGTAGGTGGTAGCGGGAGGCATTATGTTTTCGGGTCGTCCGTCCGTCCGTCCGTACGTCCGTCCCCTTTTCGTTCTCGCGATAACTTCAAAACTGTTATTGGATCAGTTTGTAACTTGGCCCAGGTATGCATATTGGAGGGACGATGAACGGATTAGATTTTGGGGTCTCAATGTCAAAGGTCAAAGGTCACAGAGGTAATTATGTACATAAAAATGGTTCGTTCTCGCAATAACTTCAGAACTGTTTGACGGATCAACCTCTAACTTGGCCCATGTATGCATATGGGAGGGACGATGAACTGATTAGATTTTACGGTCTCAAGGTCAAAGTTCAAAGGTCAGAGGCGTCATTATGTACATAAAAATGGTTCGTTCTCGCAATAACTTCAGAACTGTTTGACGGATCAACCTCTAACTTGGCCCATGTATGCATATGTGAGGGACGGTGAACTGATTTAGATTTTAAGGTTCTCAAGGTCAAAGTTCAAAGGTCATACAGGTCATTATATACATAAAAATGGTTCGTGATGTATGGAGTCTAGGCCTACCTATTTTAGAAATGTCAAGGGGACAGTGGTCTATTTGCTATTATCTATTTCCTTGGTGTATTTGATGATTGTAAGTTATCAATGGTAATTTTTTTATTTGTACGGGATGAAAATGAAATGAAAAAATGTTTCCTGTGCTTTTTAAGTGAAAAGCTTTTTAGTTTTGTTGGACCATTCCTTTATACAGAGTGCACATGTATGCCATATATTTCCAATCTGGTGATGGCGGAGGCATAAATTCCGACCGGGCGCGGTCGAAGATTCATCTAGTTTTTTATTTATTTATTTATTTTTTTTATCACTGATTGTCTACGGTCATGTACATGTATTATACGCTGATGACGTTGTTATGTGTATTTTGCATAAAGATATTAATGTTATTACAGCACAGCTCGAAGCTGATTAGTATGCTAATAATGAATGGTAATGTCATGCTTTTGATGCTTAAGTGCATATCAATAATGAAATTAAACAAATGAAAAGCATTATATATCTAGAATTCGAAATGGTTGATATGTCGAAGATTCATTATAGTTTTCTTATGTAATCTTTGTTTTTCTTCTCTCTTCTTTTTTCCCTATGAATTATGTTGTTTTTCTTCTCTATGACTTCCTTTTTTCCTTATGTATTTCTTTGTTTTTCTTCTATCTTCTTTTTTTCCTTATGTATTACTTTGTTTTATTCTCTATATCTTTTTTTTAATTTCTTTGTTATTTTTTTTTTTTTTTTTTTTGGTCTCTTGCTTCCCTTTCCTTATATATTTCTTTGTTTTTCTGCTCTCTGTCTTCCTTTTTGGTATTCACAACCCTTGCGTCAAATACGGGCGAACGTCTAATAAGAGACTATGAAAATCACTGGACTGTACGACCTTGCTGTACGGGGTTAACGATCGGCAAATTTAACGCTAAACGTTATAACGCTTTCGCGTCAATTTATTACACTGCTGAAAGAAGGAGGAAAAATTAGATTGGTGAAATTAGATTGGTGAAAGCAGATTGGTGAAATTTTGAACGAAATTAATCGGACAAGCAATGAGAAAGTTATGAATTTTTGAAAGTTTTTTGAATTTCAAATTGGCCGAATATATAGGTTATGTGATGTAGCTGCAGACGGTTTATGCACGCTTGGGCTAAAACCACTTGGTCTAATTTCAAGATGGCCGGGCTACCTCATTCGGGCTAAACCCTTTTGGTCCACTTTTCATTTGGTCTAATTTGCACTTGGTTTAACAGCCAGTAGGTCTAATGACCACTTGGGATAATTATCACTTGGTCTAATGACAATTTCGTCTACTTAATTTTTTTCTCACTTGGTCTACTACCAGTTCGTCTAATGTGAGTTTGTCTAATTCCCAGTCAATCTAAAACTAGTTGGTCTACAGGCATAAATCCACTTGGTCTAGTATCCATTTGGTCTACATGGCATTTATATGGTCTAATGTGCATTTGGTCTAACTTTCATTTAGTCCATTTTCCATTTAGTCTAATTGTCAGTTGGTCTAAATGCCAATGTGTCTAAACGTCACTTCGCCTAATTATCACTAAGGCTAATTGCCTGTTGGGCTTTTCCCTTTTCGTCTACGCACCTACCAACAACACTATGCGTCATTTTGTTGGCCATCCCTGGGTTGTGGGTAAGAAAAAAATATATTTTCAAGCTAAATGTAAAAGTCAATTCCCAAGGATTGGAAAAGTATATATCAAAGATAAATCTTAAAGAAGATAAGTTTGAGGGGAAAAAAATGGTTTCATTTCACAAAATGTTTCGGAGAGTCTATGTTCTCTTTGATTGTTTTGTACGTAATATATTATTGTACACAACGTCCCAATACACCGCTGTGCAGCTGTATATGTTGTTATATTATGGTGTATTCTATTGAATAAGTATGTACATGACAAATCATGGAAAAAGCCATATGCAGTATATGTACGATCTTTTGTAAAAATTGTTATTTTGATGATGAATAAAGGAACCCCGTGGAAGGGTAAAAAAAAAAAAAAAAAAAATGCTGCTGCTCGATCGCTTCGCTTCCCCGCACAACATTATTTGACTCGGGGAGGGGGGGGGGGGGCGCAAATTCAATGTTTGTCCAGGGCGTCATAATACCTAGATACGCCACTGCCTCAAAAAGAAGAAAAGAAAAGGCAATGAACAAGTATAAAAAGCGGCATTTTTGTGGGTAGCAGAAGACACTTTTGGGGTGCTTGGAAAGGTGTGGGGGGGGGGGGGGCATTGTGCCCCCTGCCAACGAGTGAGTTAATATTCGTTTTAGATGAACAAATAATAATTAAAATGATGAAAACTATTATAAAGATGAGTATCATGATATGCTTGTTCCAAATATAACGATGTAGATCGAAGTAGATATCGAGTTATTACGTTTTAAGCCTACGACACTATTCGCGCTGCAATAAATTTTGAAAATCCGCCCGAAACCACGATCTGTCCCATCCCAGGTAGCAAGCCCATATGGGGCTTATGTGGGCCCCATATGGGTTTGCATATGGGTCCCACATGGGTATGCCCACATGGGCCCCATAAGATTTTGCACCCAAGGCCCATGTGGGTTCCATATGGGCCATCCCAGATGGGCAAATATGGGTTCGGCCAGGGGCCCATCTGGGTATAAATGTGGGAAATATGTGGGTATAATATGGGCTATCCCGTATGGGTATTATCTGTGTGGTCCATATGGGTCCCACATGGGAATGCCCATATGGGGCCCTATAGGATTTTGCACCCAAGGCCCATGTGGCCCGGGCCCATAAGGGCCACTCAATATGGTTAATATGGGTTCAGTCTGGGGCCAATCTGGGTATAAATGTGGGCAATATGTGGGCAAAATATTATGGTTCCCACATTGGAATGCCCAGCCCGTAATATTTTGCACCCAAGGCCCATAGGGGACCCATATGGGCCATACTAAATGGCCCATATGGGTTTAATCTGGGGC
Organism: Heliocidaris erythrogramma; assembly: GCA_025617745.1. NCBI lineage: Eukaryota > Metazoa > Echinodermata > Echinoidea > Camarodonta > Echinometridae > Heliocidaris > Heliocidaris erythrogramma. The sequence goes on from CM046864.1 coordinate 24,503,148, forward strand.
CTATCTGGGTAATATGTGGGAACAGTATGATTGATCCCATATATTGCGTTTCCCCATGGCCACAGCTGTGCTAGTACAAAAAACAACATTAAAAAGAAAAGTGGGGGTACTTGAAATATAAGTTGCCGGTGACCTGCCATACAACCTGTATACATACATCTATGTTACAAATAATGAGCATTGCCTGCGGAATTTTTGTCTTGAAAATAGACCTGTTTGGGCAGTCCACAAATATCTGAGCATGCATATATATATATGAAGTACCCCCCACCAAACCCATTCACGCTGAAATGAATTCACTTATTGCTATACATACCAAATAAATTTACTCCAGGGTAGTAATCAGATTATCAAAGTAAACCTTTTTTATTGAAAATATGCATCTATAAATGATATGTTCAAACAAAAATACTGTGGAATTTTACTTTTAAGTTGGGGATATGCAACGACATACATGAATTTTATATTGATCTGCAAATATACTTTCAATTGTTCGTACATGCCCATGAAATTTAATTAATAATATAAAATGGAGTCAAAAGGGGCCTGAGCTTTCGATCCTAGCAGAATCTTCGTCAGAGGCAAAAAGACAAACATAAAAAGCAAGACAAGCATATATATACTACAGACACAAAACAGATTACAAGTAACAGGAACTGTAAGGAGGAGCTGTGGACACAAAACAATGGGAACAAAAGGGGAGTGTGGGGAGTCAAAAACCATGAGTCAAGTGGGTGTGGAGGGGGATTAAAACAAATACAAAGGCGTGGAGATCCAAGGAGAGTAATGAGCCCCAAGCTCAAGGGTGGGTAACCTGTGAAAGCAAAGGATAAGTGGGGAGGCAACATCAAACAGGATAAGGAACAATGCAAAGACAAGAGAAAGGAATAAGTAGTGTACAAGTCCAGTGCAGTGGAGAGGTAGGGCAGAAAATAAAGAGGGAGTCGAGTTGTCAGACACCAAGTGCAAAATATATGGCATATAAAGTAAAGTGTGGTGAAAAAGCTGTCTGCTGTATACAAGACTATAAGATGTAAGGCATACTCAATACTGAAGAATATAAACATGTTATAAAGTCTAAACCAAACGAGGAGGTAAAATGCAAATAAAATATATGTATATATATATATATATATATATATATATATATATAATAGATGTAATAATGTAAGGAAGGGGAGTAAAAAGATGTATTAATCATTTCCCTCCTGGATGTTGAAGCCATGAGGTTGGATGGTGCGAAGTCGTCTCATCCAGTACTTCTCCTGCTGGTTCGGACTGTGTCGGGACGGGTACCTGAAGATTCAATGCCCTGTAGAATCATATCGGTGATGGAATGGTTAGGAAGGTTAAAATGGTGGCCCACTGGAGTGTCAAGCTTGGCTTTGTTGACAGTGGATCTGTGCCCATAGAAGCGTCTCTTGAGTGTGGTCTTGGTTTCCCCTACGTGGGTCCTGCAGACTCTGCAAGTGATGAGATATACAACATTAGTGGTGGTGCAAGTGATATTGCCCTTGGTTTGGTGAGGGAACTTGGTAGAGTTGCTGGTGAAAGTGTCACCCTCGTGGATGTGTATAGCACATACGGTGCATTTGTTGGCTGTACATTTGAAGGTGCCGTGCTGATTGTTGTTCTGATTAACATGTACATACAGTATGTTAATTGAAATCAATAAAACACATAAATTCTTCATTTCGCTTTAATTAGCTATCCTTTTAACTATTGCCACTCTAATGCCAGTTAGAATTGCCGTAAGTAAAGCTCACGTTCTCCCATTTCCTTTCACATTGTATTTATTTCCAAGAGAGTTGCCAAACTGTTGTATATGTTATTTCCTTACAATTATATATAAATATATATATATTGTGAGGAAATAACATCTACAACAGCTTTGGCAACTCTCGTGGAAATATATATACAATGCGAAAGGAAATGAGAGAATAATGGTTGCGTAACTTAAATCAAAGTTCCCCAGAGCTGTCCTCCCTTTTTGATATTTTTTTGCAAAGGCTGAAAAAATGTCTCCGCCGGGAATCGAACCCGGGTCGTTGGCTTAGAACGCCAATGCCTTGACCACGGAGACGGGTTAGTGGTTTCGGCGACACCAGATTCAATTGACCGACAGATTGACAAATCTTCAACCTTATTAATTAATTCCGTTGTCGGGGGCAGGTGAGTTTGAACAAAGACAAGCCGCGTGCCTCAGCTGGATCCAAGCGAATGCTTTATATATATATATATATATATATATATATATATATATATATAAAGAGAGAGACAGATAGCGATGCAGAATAAAAGACTCCGCTGGACACAAAAGGTTCAATATTTCTGGTGTATACATATATTCTAAAATTTGAAATTTATAGATTTCTTTTTAGATTTTCTGGTGTTGCTAACTAGAAATCGTTTTCTTGGGCTTGCCTGGCAGAGCAGAACATAATTTATACAACGCGCATTCTGACTTGTGAAGTCCATTATCTCAAAGCAGGTGAATGCATAGTTTGTCACTATTGACGGTCGGGATAGTCATCTGGCATGAATTTGAATTAATTCGCTCCGTCGCGTACGTCATAATATCAAGAAAATAGATTTATATTTAGTAAAATCGTAATTTTCAAAGAAATATAAAACACATATTCGTTTTTAGAATATATGTATGTATGTATCTGTTAAATATTTGTATCAGGAAGAAAAACAATTTTGCATTCCGATTAAAAATATCTTTATGTACGCATCAAAAAAATGGCAGCCCCGGGTATTGCTAGCAGACGATAAATCTTGCAGATAAAAATCTTGATTTATACCCATCTCATATATTTTAATTCAAAACTACGCAGGACAACAAGAAGGAATAGATTACATCTTTGAATATAAGCACATTTAAATTATGAGGTTAATTCCCCTTTTATTTTAAAGTTCCCCAGAACTATCCTCCCTTTTTAAATTTTTTTGCAAAAGTTGAAAAAAATGTCTCAGCCGGGAATCGAACCCGAGTCGTTGGCTTAGAACGCCAATGCCTTAACCACTAGACCACGGAGACGGGACAGTAGCTTCAGCGACATCAGATTCAATTGACCGACATATTGACAAATCTTCAACCTTATTAATTAATTCCTTTGTCGGGGGCAGGTGAGTTTTCGAACAAAGACAAGCCGCATGCCTCAGCTGGATCCAAGCAAATGCTTTGAGATACATGTATACATTAGAATAATTATAAACAATTGTAAGGAAATAACATATACAACAGCTTTGGCAACTATCGTTAAGGCATTGGCGTTCTAAGCCAACGACCCGGATTCGATTCCTGACAGAGACATTTTTTCAGCCTTTGCAAAAAATTTCAAAAAGGGAGGACAGCTCTGGGGAACTTTGATTTAAGTTACGCAACCATTATTCTCTCATTTCCTTTCACATTGTATTTATTTCCAAGAGAGTTGCCAAAGCTGTTGTATATGTTATTTCCTTACAATTATATATATATATATATATACATATATATATTATATATATATATATATAAAGAGAGAGAGAGAGAACGAGAGAAAGACAGTGATGAAGAAAGATAAAGATAGCAAAGGATAGGAAGAGGGAGAAAAAGAGAAGTAGAAGAAAGAGAGAAAAGTAAAGAGAGAGGGAGAAAAGGTGGGAAGAAAGAGGATAAAGGATTAGAAAACAAAAAAGAACAAGAAAAAAATGAAATAGAAATAAGAGGGGGAAAGAAACGAAAGAAGAAAAAAAGAGAGAGAAAGAAAGAAACAAGGGAAGAGGGCAAAAGCAAACTACAGACAGGGAAATGTAACTACATTTCCTTGGTTCAAGAAAGAAGGAGAAAGAAAGAAGCAGGAAATAGTTACGAAGAAGGTGGAAAGGAACGGAAACTGGCATTGATACCATGCGGTTGGAGCGTACCAAGCTGAAAGATGATCCTTTCCTCCTGGATCTTCCTGTTACACAGCACTGCTTAACTCTTTCAGTGCCGATGTCACATATATGGGACAGATAGCCTGTCATTTTCATTCACCAATTGCTCGACCACAGGAATGGTATATGGTGGTCAATGTGTATCAAAATTCTGATCATGAATCAAGCATTCTAAGTATAAATTTATGATTGTAATATATGCTACCGCAGATATTTTCAGATAAAAGCGCAGATTTATTTAACCTTATTTCAACATTAAACAATAGTAAACAAATCCAACAGTCACAAAGGTGGAGGAAACCCTATCTTTGAGGAGGAAGTAAACAAGGGAATGAGGAGCATGGCGACTGGTAAGGCAGCTAGTCCAGATGGTGTATTTAATAGCAGAGATGCTACAAGATTTGGAAGCATTTGGCTTAACAAAGATCACGCAACTTGTAAATGAAATTTATGCAAAAGGTCACTTTCCAACTGAGATGTGTAAATCAATTTTTATAACTTTCCCAAAGAAGCCAGGCACTAACAAATGTGAGATGCGTCACACTATCAACAAAGATTATACTCCGAATTCTCCTAAATAGAATATGGACACACGATAAAGGAAATGTTCAATTTCGGCTCCGATCGTGTAATCATCGGGCCATTCGTGAGGGCATCTTACGTCATCGTGTGTCCGCCGGTGGAGTTTCTCAGGCTCAGGCAACAACTTCGTGAGCAGTGGCAAAATCTTTGGCATGCCAAAGAAATTGCCCGAAGACCTTGCGAAGGTTCATTTTCGTGTTGAACTCTGGTGTCCATTTTGCCCTTCGGAAGGTCATCGTGAGGGCATCTTGTCAAATCGTGTCATCTTCGTGTGATCATTGGTGCCATCGGACAGTGTGTCTCCAGCACAAATGCTCTACCACTGCACCTTAGGACCAAGCCGACAGTCGACTCATTTAAGTCTGTACTTAAGCATCACCTGTTTACTTCTCCATAGACTCTACAATTGTCAATCACATGTTCACTATAATTGTAATTAATACGTAGATATAAAGTTTTAATTCTATCTTGTGATTCTTGTCAAACCTTAATGATATAATTATTTGATAATTTGTATTGTGTTAATTTGTATATATAATAGTAACTATAATTATCATATTTCTTATTTGTACAATATAGTTTGTGAATTTTATGCTTAAATTTGTATGAATTGTATGTGATGCGCCTAGAGATAGCTGTGCTATATAAGCGCTATGCAAGCTTTACCTATTATTGTTATTATTATTACTACTACTACAAGACAGATCTATTATCTTGGACATGTTTTGAGAAAAGAGCAGCTTGAGGACCTAGCCCTTACAGGACAGATAGAGGGCCGAAGATCGCGTGGACGGCAACGTCTTATACATACTTATGATGCTTGCAGAGAGCCACTGGTATTGCCCCTCTTGATCTCATCAAGCGCTGCAAGAATAGAGAGGAAGACATGATTGCCGCCAACGTCAGGATCTGATATGGTACCCAGATTGAGTGATTGAAACAAATGAGAAACCAAAAATAATGGAGAAAAAAGAAACTCAAATGTAATTTTAATAATTATTATTCCTAAAGTTGGGTAAAGTAATAATGTTTGTTATCATAAGAAATGGTAATAGATTTCCTACCAGTTTTGTAAACAATATTTTGTGAAATAGTTAATGATTAAAGTCCAAGTCCACCCTAATATCAAGTTGATTTGAATAAATAGAGGAAATTGAATATATCATAAAGAAATGTTAGAAAATTAAAATGGCCCGACCGGTATTCGAACCCGGGACCCTGGATTACATGACCAGTGCTCTACCAACTGAGCTATCCGAGCTCCCGTCTAAGCAAAGTAACAATCTCACATAATATGTGAGATCTTTATTATATTATAACTGAGCACTGAGAGAAGGGCTATATTATCGCCCTTCTCCCAGTGCTCAGTTGGTAGAGCACTGGTCATGTAATCCAGGGTCCCGGGTTCGAATCCGGTCGGGGTATTGTAATTTTTTCACATTTGTTTATGATATATTCAATTTACTTCAATCCTATCAATTATTATATTTAATTACAAATAGAGTAAAATTAAACAAGCGTAACAGTGAAAATTTCACTGAAATCGGATGTAAAATATGAAAGTTACAGCATTTTGAAGTTTTGCATTATTTTATGAAACAGTGATAGGCATAACATGGGCGGTATGCAAATGAGTGAACCGATGGTGTCATGCACTTACTTTTCCTTATGTACTTTATTATATGAAATATCATATTTTATTTTTTTTTGCTTCAATAATGTAAAACATGGTTTGACTCCATATGGAACATGTAAAATCATCATTATTGTAACTTATTTTCATACAAGGGGGGATTCTTTATTATCACATCAATAAAAATTGAAATATTTGAAATTTCATGTAATAAAATACATAAGGAAAAGTGAGTGTGTGACATCATCGGTTCACTCATTTGCATACCGCCCATGCTATGCATATCACTGTTTCATGAAATAATGCAAAACTTCAAAATGCCGTAACTTTCTTATTTTACATCCGATTTCAGTGAAATTTTCACTGTTTCGCTTGTTTAATTTTACTCTATTTATTCAAATCAACTTGATATTAGGGTGGACTTGGCCTTTAATGAAGTGCAGGCATTTGAAAAGTAGGCATTGATCACATTTTGATACAATTTTGAAGAGAGCTAAACCCTTGGGACAGTAAGAGTTAAGAACACAAAACTTTCAGATCTTTGATCGTGTGATTAGCAAGATTAAAGTGTTGGGCAACAGGAGACCACTAGTGTTGAGGCGAATGGAACGAAAATGCTCAGTCTCCGTTTCGTCTCCCCTACGTACAACTTTCTGCAAGAAATGCATCCTTAGTGAATTTTATGTGCTGAAGTCTCATTTCCTGAAGAAAATTTATAGGCTAAATATAGAACCGTTTGTGTCTAACGGAGTCATTTATTCAGTGTCTCTCTCTATTTTTTAATCTCCATCGCAGAGATATTTTGAATTTTATATATAAAGTAAATGAAAAGTTCACTCAGAGTCATAAACGAAAGCGCTTGTGGAAACCTTTTTACTGCTGTGTCTTATTTGTCTCTGAGTGAACTTTTCATTTACTGTATATAATCCATATAATGTCCTCCACTTTCTGAACTTTTGATAATATAATATATAAAATTTATATTTCCTTTCCCCATCTTTGCTGCCATTATTTTGTGAAGGATCTATGATAAATTAATAACTATGTTGAAAAGGCTAAAAGTGTTTACTCATACTTTATCCCATCGATTTAGTAAAAGCCAATCGTAACATCCACCTTATAACCTAAAGTTAATATTATTCCCTCATCAAAATGGACGTACCTTGGATCAGTAGGATGTAGGGTCAATTAGGGGTAATAAGAATTGAAATGATCAAATTGGAACTTAACACAAAAATCACTGCCATGGGAGGATGCTGGTAGCCGGAATAACGGGATAAAAATCAAGAGTGCCTTACATACACCCCTATGCTAAATTTAAACACGTCTTAATGTAGCGTAAGGAATGTATGTTTGCTTGATTTTCTATTGAAAATTCATGAATACCATCCTGCGAATAACCCGTGACCTTCACTGGTTAATCAGTGTTCATATAGAAACTTTTCACAATTGCTTGCACCTTCTCTTTCTGCCCCCTGTTATTATATCTGTTATCAGTTATACTTTTATCTTCTTCACATTCTTTTCTCCTGGATTAAAACGTATTGAAACTAAGTTCAAGGGCTTGCCTCTTATACAAGCTTTTCTGGCAAGTCCTTCCGTTTTACACTTATTATAAGCTAAGGTGTTTTTAATTTTGTTTTATGTTGCTGATCCTTTTTTCAAGAATTATGATACTCTCATGTATTCTATATGACACATGTTCTAACAACTTTGCTGTATTATATTTATCATGTTATGTTTCTTTATATTTTGTTTACCATAGTGAAATTTGAAACTTTACACTCGCATAATTGTTATATAATTAATGCAGCTTCAAAACAACTTGCAAATTTGTTTGGGTAAATTCGTGACACACACGTCACTTTGTTAAGTATATGGGAAGTACTTTTGTTGTTGTTATTTTTCTGGGGATCAAAGATTTTCAAAATATAAAGTTTATCCATGGTATATTTGTTATAATAAATACGTTTTTAAAACTATGAAATAAATATCAAGGGGGGGGGGGGGGGGTTCTCGCTCTCCTATGTATTGGAATGTTTGGGTTGAGAGTAATAATTATGATATGTATCTGTGTACTTGGTGATCAGTATTACAACTGAAAAGTATGTAAGACAGAAAGGCCAGAAAACATATTAATACATTTTGCAGGTAGCTCTGGCAACGAATTAAAGAAATTATCTACGAGGAATAAATTAAGGAATTCAAATCAATTTAAGATATTTAGGAATCCTTTTGTCGTAGTGCAGATTTTAATTACCGGCGTTGTCATGTATAATGCACGATGTCATCGAGGGAGAGGTTCCCTATTTGTTTTTACCCAAATTACTCAATTGAAGAAGTATGTTATCAACATAGAACTGTTATTTTGGACTTGATTATTATGCTCTCCCTGTACGCCATTACACATTTAAACAGTTCCAAAATGGATGATTTTCAAATTACTATTGATGTAAAAAGATTAAAAGTTCGGATTTAAATGCCTATTTATTATCTGAGTCGACTCATATTTTGAACTATCCGTTTCTCTCATTTTCCTTTCTGCTTTCACAGAGGTTAGTTATTAGAGGGGTTAGATATCCCCATATTAAAAATGTGATTCTAAACACGTTTGTATTTTCTTATACTCTGGTGAATCACCGCATGATAAACAATTAATCCAACTGGCTCTTTCATCAAAGTTTCGCCAGTTGTTTTATCATGATCAGAAGGCTCTTTATAATATTGGAACTGATATATTTCGCTGAATAAATTGGGTGAAGGAATAAAATATGTTTATCTTCCGAGGTTTTAAAAGTCTTGCCTAAATATATGTTCTGCTTGAAAGATGAAGACATTTCTTACCCGGCCGTTGTCCCTCCTTCTTGGTGTAGCCCTTGTTGAGATAGATGGCATGGATGGTATGTATTTGAAATCACAAAGAGTATCATATTAGTTACATGACGTGTGTATACACATGCAGCCAAGATGATAGAATTTATGATCAAATATGTTTTAAAGGCAGCCCCTGTCTTGAATGCACTCTGTATTTCCTGCAGAGTAGGGAATCGTTAAACCATATAAATATTTTCATAATGCTCAGAAGGTTCATCAACTTTATTTTCCACGCATAGGAAATTGACATGATATTTGACGTGATATTTCCGTAGTCTGCATAAACACATTATATATCTATACTAAAGAAACAATGGACATATTTAGCTGAAAAGCATAGACATGTCATGCATCGGAAATAAATATAAAGAGCAAATATTTTTTTTTTATCATTGATACAGTGTATTTTTATTATCACTATACATTCAAGTCCATCGAATGTTTACGTAACAATCTGGATTTTTGTGGTGTTCATTAATTTGTTTTCTTGCCTGGTTTTTAAATCATCAGCTACATAAAGTTATTTTTTAAAAGAGACAATGAGGATAAAGTCTAAAAGGGGGATAGTCAAGCTGTGTAAGGTGCAAGTGTTCAAGACCAGGTAATCATTAGATATAAAGAAATATATTAAACAGTAAACTGTCATTTGTTCTAATTTGTTTAATTACCTTTTTTCTCAGCACATTTCATCCATTTTTCATAAAGGTTATATTTATATTTAACTTCCCTTACTTTGCACTTCGTCCAAATCTCATTTCCTCTAATGCCTTTAGTTTAAGATGTTACCTGTTCGTCTGAAATCATTTTGGTCAAAAGAAACTGCTGTTAAAGGGCCAATGATTGATTTGTTGTGGGACCTTAATATTTGACCAAATTGGGAATAGTACATAATGCAAACCTGTCAGTATTTCAACTGGTTTTAAACCGCATGGATGATATATGAACTGGTTGAATAGGTGAGGTGAAATTCGACCGATTGGACAGTAGACAATCTGGGCAAGAGGAAATTAAAGAGAAGATATAAAAAATTGCATTAGACAAGCTGGATACTAAAACAACATTGGCCAAATGACAATAAAGCAGAGAACCGCGCACAAATATTTTATTACCCGAAGAAAACGAATCGGGTGATATTCTTGGTTTAAATTCCAGCTTTACAGCACGGAATCGTCCTAAGATGTCCTTTCTTAATCAATGATGTCAATTTAGATTTTGATGTTATCAACGGGGACCACTTAGAATGATAGTTTGTTGCAATATCATCACTGTGATTGATATAACTAGTTGAATAATCCTTATGCTTGGTAATTCCTGTCAACATCTGATCCTCGCTTTGTTGATGTCGCACGTGTAAAATCATGTTTTAAAATCGAATTCCATAATCTCTATTTACTAAATATGTGTGTGTGTGTGTGTGTGTGCGTGTGGGCGTGTTTAGCAGTATGTCCGAGGACATTTTCGGACAGAGAACAAGAAAAAAATCATGACAACAATGGTCCTCGGAAGCCGGACAATAGTCCTCGAACGTCGAACAATGAATGTGTGCTTTATTCCGTCGACTGTCCGAGGACGAGTAACAATAGAGGAACAATACTTGTCCTCGGAAGTAAAGCAATACAAGACTGTGTGTGTGTGTGTGTGCGTGTGTGTTTTGGGGTGCCTATGTGTGCTGGTAGGGAAGGGCATGGCTTTTTGTGTTTTCTTGGGGGAAGGAAGGTAGATTTTAACGCCTGTTATAACTGACTTCATTCAATTTTGCTTGTTCTCTTCAATCAAATGTATGAATTGTTCATGCATTAAGTTTACTGGAAAATAATTGTATTTTGTATTTAGTTTAGTGGGAAAAAAATTGTATTTTGAAGAATAAATAAACTTTTTGTGATGAAGTCAGAATAACAAATTATGGAAAAAAAAACTCATGGGTGGGGTTGTTGGTTTGGTTTGGTTTATGTATGTAGATATAATATATATATAAGGGATTTCATTCAATTTTTTATCTTCTTTGCTCATTAATCAATATATATATATATATATATCTAATTTATTAAATTAGATTATGAAAACAAAATGAAGACTTGAATATATACATTGATATGTTTACATTGACTTATGTGTATTGATGTATTTTTGAATGAAATCTCTAATAAAAAAGTTATGGGGGAAAAAGTGTGCGTAAATAACAAAAACACAACCCAATGTTCTATCATCAGTTTGCACATACGCACACACACACACACCAAAACAAAAACAGAACGGGTGATATACTTTCGCTGATATGCTTATAAAATATAAGCCCTATAAATATTATAGGGGCGACGGAACATTGGAAGCAATATTTTATTCTCTTTCTTTTTATTTCATCTCCCCCCCCCCCTTTTTTTTTTAAGGGATAAACTACATATTCGCTACACACGTGTACTTCTGATATATAACGTTATTGTCACTATTTGTAGACTTCATACTGATTATTTTTTAAAGAAACACAGTGTAATGCGGTAAAATGTCAAGTCATATTACATAGAATGCTCGGTTCACCCGAAAGTAAATAGGACAAATATCGTACAGTGTTTAGATCCCATAATAGGCCACTTTAACGAATGCTTACACTCATGCTATTGGAATATGCATCAAATTTACGCAAAAGCAATGGTTCTCAAAAAGAGAAAAATTAATAAAAGTCCCTATGAATGGAATTCAACGTCTACGCGAAATATTCCTACTGTGTCAACCGGATCTACATAGTCCAGTGCGCCCAAGTGCTTGTCACTACTGTATAAAGTTATGTGTTAGTATTCAGTCAGCGAGTACCATACCTCTGTCGTGAAGGTGCTACGCAGAGATGGTCAGTTCACCATTTTGTTTTTATTAACTCAGCATGTTGAGTCCTTTTTTAAGGACAAATTGTTGTGTATGCGTTTGTAGTACGCCAACATTGAGCTGCAATTTCTACTTCTCCTTTTATGCCGGCCTTTATGAAAGCTGTTCAGCAAAGCAAAAGTTAAACTTAATTCAGGCTACCCATTTGGTCATTTTTCTATATGTGGCAAGCGCCTGGGAACGATTTTGTTACTGGGGGTGCTGTGAGCCCCCCCCCCCCCCCCAAAAAAAAAATAATAATAATGATAAATAAATAAATAAAAGGTCCTCAGCATTTTAGTTTCTCTTTATAAGTCCAAAAATCTTTGACAGACAAAAAAAAAAGTCAGCGGTTTAGGGTCTCTTTAACTACTTTTTAAAGAAAAAAATTACAGGGGGTGCTGCAGCACCCACCCCCCCCCCCCCCCCCCGCACCACCGGCTCCCAGGCCCCTGATATGTGGGCGTAACATTTAACTGAATATCAATTAAAGGACAATTAACCCCACATGATATTCTAGATGCGGTATTGTCTGCTACGTCTTTCCATGGAGGCTGCCATTTTGTGCATGACACGGATCATTAGGTACCATATGCATTGATAATAGCCTACCTTTACAACAGATACGTCGCTTTGTTCTGATTTTATTACGATTGTTATTGGTCATGGGCCTAGATAATTGACGACCCATGAGTTCTAATAGCCATCCTGTAATGCAGATTCCTCGCTTTGTTTTGGTATTGTTACGATTGTCTCCGTCCTTGACGTCAATTCTCCGTCTCCACGTACAGAAAGTATATTTTTATGAACAAATTAAGACCTTTTAAAAAATATATAAAACTAAACTTACATTTCAGAATATGTGACTATATCTAATATATATTTGTCCTCTAAAAATCAATTACAAGTTAACGATGAAGGAAATATTACTTGGGATGAAAAATATTTTCGTGTACACATAAAGTAATGGCAGCCCCTTATTATTGCTAGCAGACAATAACTTGGCTGGAAAATAGTGATTTATATCTATATCCTGTGTTTTTACATGAAATTGCATGTATCAAATAAGAGGCATATACTACACCATTCAAAATAAGCTAGTTCATACGCTGAGGTTAATTTCCCTTTAATAATGCATTCCAGGCCAGGTCTTCTTATCCTCATGCAGGGTGCGTGCTTTACACAGATGACTGAGAATCTTTTAGTGGTGGTATTCAATCATTAACTATTTTCATTCCATGTCTGTGTCTCCGCCAATTCTTATAGACCTATGCGTTCAATGAGCTTATAATAATAGTCTAACATAAAATATAGATTATCTAGATCTAGGCTACGATCGATTCTGCAATCTATGATATGTACGGCGCCCCGTCTTCGCCACTAACCAATTCTGACCCCCCCCCCCCCTAAAAAAAAGGACAAAGGACGATAACTTTTACCTAAAATAATCTCCTGCAGAATAATTGCATTCATTGTTACGTCGTCGCTATCTCAGTCCGACGGATTACGTCAAATCACGGCTCGGCCATATTTCCTCCTACCCTAAATGATTGTTCTAAGGTGCTATTTTTTTTGTTTAATGGTTTTTTTTTCGGAAAGTTATTGAACTGCTTAACAATTAATGATTTTACGGATATTATAGTTTTCGTCATTCTAACTTATTATATATCTAATCGTTCATGAACACTAGGCCAATCGCGACAGGTCGCCATGTCTGATGTCATAATGTTGACCTCATCGCGGAAACCCCGCACTATCCTACGGGTCATTGGTTTTTGAATATTATTGCATTATAACAGTCGCCATGTTGAACAATTGCAAAGACCTCATTTTGCAAGAAAATAAATGTACAAAAATATATCTTACCTTTTGTATGTATTGTTTCTGCTTGATATAGCTCCTCCTCGTCATGTTGAGGTAGTTGCGCTCTTTGTACTGACACGCTCCTTTTCTATCATTTCAAACAATTTCAAGTCACAAACATTGAACTGAAAATAAAATTGCAAAAACGAGAAAATTTGTTTTCCACCTCTTCCACAGAATACAGGCAAAACTTTTGAAAATACATCATGTACATCTGCAAAACAACAGCTCAAAAAACGGCAATACTTCGATACTGTTTTACCGGCAGTATTATGAAAATTACTTCACAGGAAGGCGTCCAAATGTTCAAATATTTCATGAAAGTAGGCTGAACTGCATTCCTTTAAAGTTTCGAAATCATTTGGTGGTTCTGCGATACTTCATTTCCATGCTCTCGTGATTTTCTTCTACAAATAAGACGCAGTCCAAATATATCCATTTAAAAAAGAATTCAGTTTTCAATACCACGATACTGCGTCACCTCCCTGCATGCTCATTTGTAGTCTCTCTTTCACGTCCCTCAAATCCAATGATAGTGAGGAGTTTGCGGGTGGTGAATAACAAATCCGACAACAACTGATGAGTCATGTGCCGGTGACGACATTTCGAGAAGCAGCATCGATTCTAACATTTGTGAGGGATCTTCAGTCCGACAAAAAACACGTGATCCATAGCAGCCACGCTCATCGAAAGGTGGGTTCGAAGTCCAAGCTTCATAATTTACAAAAAATGTCGATGGCGCTCACGTTACAAGCTATATTTCTTCCTGTATTCTCCTCTAAGAACAGCAAATTGCCAGTGGCGGCACCAGGATTTTTAAAGTGGGGGGGGGGAGCAAATGGGGGGCAAAAGAAAATGTTGGGGGGCAGGGGCAGATGCAGGATTGAGTAAAAGAGGGGGTACAAAAATGAAAGTTTGTCAAAACGTAGACCCGTATTTTTTTGGTCTCGCCAGCTTCTCAAAAAGTCGCTCAGTGGGAGTGCGGGGGGGGGGGGGGGGGGGGGGGGGGGGGGGGTAGGGGTAGGGACAAAAAAAAATTCGCCAAACTTCAAAAAAACGCTAAGTAAAGGGGTTATGGGGTCCAGTTTCCCTCCATAATTCCATGACAAGCAAAAAAATAAGCCAAGAAAGACGGCGCCAAGTAAAAAAAATGATTAAAAAAAAAAAAAAAATCTTTCATTTTTTTTCACTCCAAAAATTATTGGGGGGGCGGGGGGGGGGGGGGCAAAGCTTCTGGCTGGGGGGGGGGGGGGGGCAAATGCCCCCCCCCCCCCCCCTGGTGCCGCCACTGCAAATTGCACAGTAATATGATATGCAAACAGTTTATCGGTTATACCCTGACTTATACGGGTTTCCACTGAGAGGTGTTAAAATCAATAATAACAGACATTTTTGAGGTCCAATTTTCACACTATGATTGTACAATTATTTATCATAAGTCTAGGCATAAGTGTTGGGTGAAATGTATGCGCTTCCCATTAGTATCGAATGACAATTATGAACTTGAGGGAAAGAATGGTCTGTATAATAGAAATAATGATAATTACAAATGCATAACGATAGATATAGAGGTAGTCTAACTTTTTAGGCAATGATATCCCTTGTAAGTTATACATATAAATTAGGATGAGACAAATGCCTCACGAGCTAAATCATGGACATTAGAAAAAAGGCTCTTGACATTATGATTAGAAAATCGACATTTAGACATTTCAAATGGGATGGCAAACAGAGGCGTAGGGAGCAGTGCAGCTGAAAGAGCTAAATGTAGATACTGATAATTCATTTATCATTATGGCACTCTTAGATAATTATAGTGAGGTGAGGTTTTTAGGTATTATTGATGTAATAGTCTGATTTATTCTGAGTTCCGTCTGTGACCCAAATAAATGGCAATGATAAAATGTCACACCGTTTCCATTTATTGGCCCCATGTAAACCTCTGATTCTAACGGGCTCTATTATTGGCTGTAGAGATATTCTTGCTTTTTTTCTGACACGCGATACCTACAGCTAGTCTGAAGGGATAGACTGTGTATGACAGTTAACAGAATTTTATAAAGCCCTGAAATATTTGGGCGTAATTTAGGTTTGCCAGTATGGCGTTTTTCAAGAGCAGCTATAGTGTAGTAGTGCCTGTGAATCGCGGTCTACAGTCCTTAACTTCAGACACTGTATTACGAGTCATGACTTTAATGGCTTGTGCCTACAAACTACCCTACAACCCCTTCGTACATTCCGGCCAAGTCTGATCAGTCTACTTTCCTGATTGGTGGATACACTACTCCTAGCTCCCCGTTTTACCGTTAGCGGTGAAACGGGAACAGTGAAGTACATTCAGACACTATAGGGCTCACATAAGTAATTCACGGCCCCATTCACTCACGTGTTATAACGAAGGCTGTCTATAAGTCATATTTTGAACACCCCTCGGTAGAAACAGACAAAATATAAATATCTCTCAAATAAAGTACCTAATTTGGGCACTTTCCGGCGTTAAAAAAAGATATTTAGGCTGAAACAAGGCTAACCGAAATTTCAGCCCATTTGCACATAGAAACAGTGGAAGTGCACCAGTGATAAAATAAATCCTTTAAAAATAATAAAAAAGCTAGCCAACTTCGGCTAAGGTGTCAAATTGAAAAGAGTATGTCTATTAAACACCATTTACGCTTTTTAAATTTACTGAGGACAATCAATCGATTTTATATGAATATTTGTAATCAGTTAATTTCACGGGCATGCATTGCGAGCGGATGAATTTATGTGTGCCCAGTAAGGTACACCGTCGAAGCTTGCAAATCATTCGTACGCCAGTGGTACTGTTATTATTACTGAGGTTTCTGCTGAAATAACCTGCATTTTCGAGGATTTGGCCAACATAAGTTATTCATGTGCTTTGTTGTGAAGTCCAAGGTAAGTGAATCAATTTCTAAATGACTTTCAAGGTAGATTATATCCGTTATTAATAATTAAATTCAAGATAAATGACCGCTTTTAGGTTTATTGTACTTTTTTGTCAAATTTCCATGGGTGGTATTCTGAGATTTATTTTATCTTGATTTTAGTGAAAAGATTTTAATTGTCATATCAACTTGTAAATTGCAACATTTTATTGGTGTTTGCGCAGATGAATTCCGCATACACAGCCACTTTTGAACAGTCATTAACCAATGATGCGCCATAAGCGTACATTTTGTTATGACATTTTGTTATGACATTTTGTTATGACAATTAAAAAAATTTCACTAAAATCAAGATAAAATAAATTTCAGAATACCACCCCATGTCTTCATGTACGAATAACATTTTCAAGGCTCTAATGAAACTGACTTTCTTTATAATCCGCAATGTTAATAACGGTCCACGTTATAAACGTATACACATGGCGGGAAAAGCCTGCTTGGCTTTACCCGCCATGTGGTTAGCCGGTCTGTTATGATTGGTTGGGACTTCGTCCTTTTATACCAAAAAGTGTATGGAGGGCACTGATTCCCCCCACCACGCGTGTCCGTACGTGCGTAATTTGTGTGTGCATTTATAGTTGATATGTGTGAGCGATCGGCTCAGCTGTGGATCATGATATCGTGTGATGTATAAAAGAGGGTGATTCCCTTCCGTATATACCATAAAGGTGTAGCAGCATTGCAAGGACCGGCAAGATATCCTTAGGCCAATGGAAGTGTAATAACTACTTTGGACTCTACTACTAGACTCATATTCAACGATATTGTCATTCAGTTTTCGGAGGATCTGATTAAGGTGCATTTTTTATCTCTCATTTGCCTACATCCGAAGTGTGAAAGTAAGTTAAATAATTTTCAGCTCATTTTGATAGTAGGTTATAGCTTTTTACTGAGAATCTAATTTCACCGAGAAATATCAGCGGAATCTGACTCGTGATTGGTAATTTCTTCCATTTTTGTAAATCCATGTCTCCTTTCACGGATAATACTAGGGCTCTACTAGTACGTTCAGACCAATATTTTCATCAGTACACATTAAAATAATAATCTTCATTATTTTGCTCACTTATACAGGGGCGGATCCAGGATTTTGTATAAGGGGGGGAGGGCGGCGGCACACAATGCAGGTTTGTCAACTTCTGGAAAAGGGAGACCCGTATTTGGGGAGGGGGGGGGGGGGGGGGGGGGGGGGGGGGGTCTCGCCAGCTCTCGAAAAGAGCGGGGGTGGTGACATTTTTTTCGCCAGACCTCAAAAATTCACTCAGTGGGGGGGGGGGGGGGGCGTATGGGGGTCCAGTTTCCATCCATAATTCTCTGATATGCAAAACAAAATAAAAAAGATAAAAAGGTATTCGTTCTAAAAGGGGGAACAATGCATACTTTTCTTTCACTTATATTGTATATATATATATATATATAAAAGAAGAAGAAGAAAGAACTTGAAAACAAGCAAGTGGTTCGCCATAATGTATCCAACTGTTTATTTTTCCATAACAAACATGAGGAAGACCCGAGGCACGTGTAGAAAATTTTGTAAAGGAAAACTAAACAGTTGGATACATAAGGCGAACCACTTGATTGTTTTCAAGTTCTTTCTTCTTCTTTTTGTTCTTATTATCCAACACGTGGAACTTTTTAATATATATATATAACAAGGGTCCCAAGTCCTTGTGTTGCCATAAAGCCATTATGGTAATAGCCGGGAGGGCGCATTGTTATACATAATTTGTATATATATATATATTATATATATAATATATATCCGTGCCATGTTATACCACCAGCCGCTGTCCATATTTTTTCATCGGCAGATACATTGTCTTGTTGTATTTGAGGGAGTAGAATCACCGTTTACTCGAGGTTTTATTTCTCTACTCAGTTTTGCATTCCATGGCAACTCCATGTGCATTAATTCTTGCACGAATAACACTTATCTGCTTATAGGGGGCTCTGTCAGTAGGTTGAAACTACATTTCTCGTTAATTCACACTATTAACAATGCCACTTTGTGTGCATACCTATTTCTACATCCATCCGTGTTTATTCAACAAGCACCTAATACACCATAATCTTTTCTCTTAGTTGATACTACGTCTGTGATATATGTGAGAAAATGGGTTTCTTCTAAAATTTAGCATTTTCGCGCCAACTCTCTTAAACGTCTCCCCTGACTGGTTGATACTTCCGTCTTTGTGCGTAATTCGCGGGCTGGTGAGTTGTTCAGGAAACCAGTTAAAGGCGGTTCATATCGCCGGTTTCAATAGAGAAAAATCTGTGTTTGCTGATGCTGCAAAATAGTTCTTGCTCATACGAAACTAAGTCTAGTCGAAAGTATATTGAGGATCAGCGAAATGTGCTTCTCGGCAAAAATCCGCATATATCGCGGTGATATGTGCAAGTTCTACTGAATAGCGAACGCGCACATGTTTTGCTCTATGTGTATCCTGCAATCTGATGTGTGTATGTGTGAGGTCGTACCATAGACATATACTTATAGAACAGAGCAATTTCATCTTTATAATGGATGACACTTTCATTATTTCGGAGTTCGCGTGGTACTCTACAATGAGGAACAGCAGGAACTTGCAAATAGTTCTTACCCTGTTGAAATATTACGAGTTAATTCTAAAGACTACGTGGCTAAAATTACTTTCTAAGTAACTGTCATTTTTTTAGTTTCTGTTTAAGCTACTTTGTTCCTCTGCTTAGCTCTGATTTTTAAAGTAAATGAAGTAATTTTCAACTGATTTCAACCGGAGAAATATTCAAAATCTGGATGCACAAGATTATTTTTCCACCATCTTTGTATAATCCATGTCTTCTTCGAAGAATAGTACTTTTAGAGCTCTGTCAGGATGTTGAAACTAAATTTTTCATTACTTCCCATCGATTAGAAAGTTCCAAGTCATATGCATGCCCACTTCTCTATTAACGGCATGTTATGCCATCAGACCCTATTACATTTACCCCCTTTTTTGTCTTTTTGGTTGTTGCAGATACATCGTCTTTGTTGTAGTTGTGTAGTAGTGAAAAAATTATTTTTCCCGCTTTTCTTCTGTTCGTTATTGTTTTTTATTGTTTTGCGTCCTTGTGTTTGTTTGAGCGGGGGAGGGGGGGGGGGGTCATACTATGAAAGGCGATAAGACGAGCGGGATCCTTGCACTTACTATAGTATTATGTCTAAGAAATTGTCATAGAAATAGATTCTTAGATTTATATCATTTTAGGGAACTTTTTTATATTCCTTTAGACTGTGCGAGTGAAGTGTAAATGTAAATAAGGCGTGTTTATTCAGGGGCTTTTGCTAAACAGTCGGGGTTTCAGATGTTTTCAGTTCACTGAAAGAAAATAAAAATATTATCGTAGGCCTATACAGACAAAAAGAGATAAGAAAGACAAACAAAACCATTCCGCTAGATTCACGACAGGTATACCTGTCGAACCGCTGTGGTCAAGTCCGTCAAGATGTATTTAAAAGACTATCTATTTACCATACCCAATGAAGTTGACACAAAACTAGGGAATATATTTATGAGTAGCAATATAAAACAGAAAAGTGAAATTCTCATATCAAAGAGACAATTGTGGATAACTTCGGGAAATTCCATGAGGTTTTTGTTGTTGTTCTTCTTTGTCTTGTTGATGTTGGGTATTTGTACAGTGATGTCCGACTCACGCTTGTACGTCTTTTCCCCAAAAATGGAAGTATAATAGGTGTAAAAAAAAAGAAACTTAATTGTTAATAACTCAAAAGTTATAAATCGTATCAAACTGAGGTTTTCGCATTGTTAAGTTGAAGGATGACAACTTTTTCTGGAGTATACTTTTATTATTATTCTTAAAATAATGCTCTGAATATAACATTAGGCAGTCACTTTAAAAAAATCAATAATTAATTCAGAACAAGATAATTGCTGTTGAGCGTGGCGGCTAAAATTCCAGAGCATCTCTTTTCACCCAGAGCCATGACACTGGATAGCAGTGTGTTGGCTTGTGTGATACACAATGGAAGTGTTGTGTTCTAAATTAATAACTAATCCACCCAGATTTTGTATTTTCTTTTTTCAAAAAGAGAAAATATAATTGAAAATTCAGAGCATTGTTTGAAGAAAGGTATTTAGAGAAATGTCATGAAAATGACTCCAAATAAATCTGACATCCTTCAAGTTTGCAATGCGTAAACCTCAGTCTGATTCGAGTTATAATTTACAATCATTGTCAAATAATTTGTGTTGAGTGTGTTTTTTTGCACCACCAGAGAAGATTTGCTCATCAAGATATTCGCTCTCTCTCTCTCTCTCTCTTTGAGGGAACAAAATTGTCAAACGGACAAGCATTACAGCTGCCGGTTGCTGGCGCTGTGCACTTCGGAAATGAGTGCCTCTTTGACCATGTTGACGTTTGTTTTTGTGCGATGTTTTCAAGTTTGTTATGGAAAGAATATGGTCTTCATATTATCTACTTCATCACTTGTATCGAAAGTATTTCAGAATTAGGAATGGTGTTTATTTGCAGGGTTACACTGCAGTATATATGATTTATAATGATACATTTCTGTTGCTTTGTTTCTTTCTTTAGTTAAAAAAAGTTGGCCACAGATCCCTAAAACAGAAAAATACTTATTTCCTTTTGATGTTTTCTGCACTTTGGTTTTTGTTTTGTCATTTATGTATGTATGTATGTACCAACGCTGTCGAATTATTGTAATTGTTAAATGTTATGTTCCTAGAAAGTAAGTTAATAAATGTTAGATATTACCTTGCACTTGAAATATCCAAAAAATATAGATTCCTCTACAAATTAAAGATAACACACTTTCATTCCAGTAGGCTTTCTACCAAAGTGGCTTCATTTCCAGTATGTATCGATGCCCTGTACACAAACTGCAGTATCCAGATTCCCAAATGATTATTCGACAACATATATGGTTCCATCGGAAAAGTTATACGGTATGTTAGCAAAGGAT
This sequence comes from Heliocidaris erythrogramma, assembly GCA_025617745.1. Lineage (NCBI taxonomy): Eukaryota > Metazoa > Echinodermata > Echinoidea > Camarodonta > Echinometridae > Heliocidaris > Heliocidaris erythrogramma. Next base: position 24,524,812 of record CM046864.1, read on the forward strand.
TCGTTTCAATGGTCATACACAAAGCAACTAGGCTTTCCTTCGACCAACTTCCATGCCACCAAGAGCAAACACGGAAAATACTAGTAACGATCAAGTATTGATGATACACTGGTACATGCATCAGAATACCGCTTAGACGTAATCATGGTCATATCGAATTACCGTAGTTAAATAGCGCGAAAGCACAATGCATGACTATTACTCAGTCAGACCGCAGGTTGTATGCAAACAAGCAAAAAGGGCTGATTTTATTTCCCGTGCCTGAAATGGCACACTCTCTTTGCAACCAGTGTGCCGTTTTGCATGGTCATATTCAAAGTTCATTAACTCCAAATATATTTATGCTGTGCTCATCAAACTTTCTGGAAAGATAAATGGATAGTTTATCAACGCAGACATACCTTGTTTAAATTATAATTCAAAGAATAAGTAGTTGAAAATATGTGATAAAATAGTGAAACAAAACACTTTTCTTTATAAGATTTCAAGTCCATCAAAGACATATAAAAAGTATATGAGCCACTATTAAAACGCATATGTATGGAAGAGTTGAAGTTTCATCTTTAACATTGTCATATTCAAAACACCCATACATTTATGACAGGGTCAGGATCCAGCAATATTCAACCCAAGTACATAATATATCCTTGAAATTGTCAAAACCATAGAATCCTAGCACTGTGATTGGCTGACAAGGCCACCCTGCAAGATTAGGGCGCGATATTTGAAACCACATGCCACCTCTTGGATGAACTCTTGACCTCTTGTGCAAACATGGTCCTGGCTGTGACAAATGTGTTGATCTATTTAGGGGAAAGGGCCTGTGAATTAACCCATCAGAGTGCTGGAATCAACTGTTTGAAGGACACAATGTGTACCTTGGTTACATTTTGCAGGATCCTGACCCTGTCATAAAGTGTACATTGATATTATTTAATTATTTGTAAAGTATGCCGTTCACACTCATGTCAAATTCAACCTGGCTCATAATAAAACTATGTGAGTTTTTTACAGGTTTACTTTTCGTTTCGTTTCGTTTCCATTTTTTGGGTCATAAAATAACATAAGAAAAATAACATATTTTTCATAAACAAATAGAGTATGTCATGAATCTCTAATCCCTCCTCTTTTATTTGATGTGTAAATCATGACGATCGGTAAATGTTAACTAGTCGATCCATTCATTCATTTGGAAATTGGATGTTCCTTGGGATTCCTGCTCATTATGTATTCAGAAACTGACCCAGTCAAGCAAAACTGGAAATAAAATAGAGCACTTTTTGGGGACCTGCGATTTGACTGTACTATTCGGATTCATGCACCAATGCCATGGGAGTAATTTGTACGACGAATGTCATGAACAATGATTGGTACACAACAAAAATATTTAAAATAAAATAATTAAATCAAAAATAAAAAAGTGACAATAAATATAAAATACATGTATATTTAAACCAATAACATATTATAGTCATATAGTGAGCAGTTCAAAGCCACCGAGAAAAGAAAATAGATTATAATTATTAAACCTCAATTATGCCTCATGTAAAAGTGATCGAAACATTCAGCAGTAGAACATGTAGGCAAATAAATATAATTTTCAGACCATGGGCATTTTTTGGGTTGTTGTTCAAATTAATCATTGCATGGTTTACATCATTGAAGGTAAATACTTATGAAATAAAAATACGAAGTGTTTTACTTAAAATTCAACTTGGGAATATTTCTTGCATTTCTATAATATGTACTTATGTTTTCGAAGGATTAACAAATATATTCACACAAAAAAACGGTTCCCTTTTTTCACGAAGTTGATTTTTTTTTTCTACCCCCGCCAAACGAAGTTTGAAGGGGGTATACTGGAATCAGTCGATGGTTGGGCGGTCGGGCGGGCGGGCGGGCGGTCGGGCGGTCGGGCGGGCGGTCGGTCGGTCCGTTGCAAATCTTGCGGATCGAACTACTTCCTCAGTTTTTGACCGAAAGTCATGAAATTTGGTACACACATTGGTCTTGGTGGGAAGATGTGCAAGACATATTTTTCGGATGAGTCGGAATCTGCGTTGCCATGGTAACGGCATATTTATGGCAGAAAATCAAGGAAACACCTTGCGGATCGAACTACTTCCTCAGTTTTTGACCGAAAGTCATGAAATTTGGTACACACATTGGTCTTACTGGGAAGATGTGTACAACATATTTTTTGGATGTGTCGGAAGCTGCGTTGCCATGGAAACGGCATATCTATGGCAGTAAAACAGGGAAAAATCTTGCGGATCGAACTACTTCCTCAGTTTTCGACCAAAAGTCAAGAAAGGCTGTTCTCACGGGGCGGGGGTATTAATCATCATCTTCAGTGATATTTCTAGTTTTATTGGTGAATTTTCTTTTTTTTCTTCTAGAATTTGAACCATAAAAGATAATTTTTCGCTTTTATGTTTTCGGTTGGCGAAAGCAAATTGTTTTCAACTCGTGAGACTGTTGCCTACCAACTACGCCAGGTCTTTTCCGACACATGCCCGTGAATACTAATTGCGGAGGGGTAGGGAAACGGTAGCCTGACCTATATACAGATCAGGATTTTGAACTGCAGCAAGTGGACACAAGATGTAAAAGAGCTGTAAAAGAGGGAAATATATATATATATAATATATATATAATGGCGGCCTTATTCTATTCCGTCTTATACATGAGGTTAAAATAGGCTGGGACTAAGGCTAACGACGACACTTATCCTAATATCACTATAGAGTACCGAAGTGTGACGTCATCAAATTTTGATTTTTATATTTCAGTATTTTTATGACCATATTTAGGTAGAGCATGATGGAAAACGTTCACACATCAAATTTGACATGAATCAGTTGATGGTGGCCCAATGTATGGCTATATGAATATCTAATTATCCCCATTGAAGTCGGTGTAAATTGGCCTGGTTCGTAACAGTTTAGAACCAGGCCAATTTAACACTGACTTCAATGGGGCTAAGGAGGTATTCATGCGGCCATATCTCGGGGCCCAATGAGCCAATTGCCATAAAATTTGGGATCTGGATGTTTTTCACCATGTTCCTTTGAGATATGGTATAAAAAATGTAAAAATGAAAAAATAGCTTTTTGTGACGTCATCACTTTGGTACTCTATATATCCTGACACCTTATATTTTTAAAGTAAACAGTTTTTACATACGGTAAGTAGGCCTACAGAGAATCGGTAGCTATTTTGGACGCCATCTTGGGTTTCTGGGTGTCCTAAACAAGAAAGGCCGTTTTACTTGGTTGAAATTGATTGTTGCGCCCCCCCCCCCCCTCCCCAGCTATTGATACCCAAATTACATCTTTCCAGGCGGATATGTAATTATTCATGGCAGCCACTTTGGATCCCACTTTGAAAATAACAATTTTTTCAAAGTTCGGTTTTCTTAGACAAAAAATTCGTTAAAAATCTTTATTCTTCTTTATTCTTTTCTTTCCCCGCTTTTTTGTTGTTGTTTGTTTTGTTTAGAGGATGGGGTCGTTTGAGTTATTTGGGTTATTGAGCTGATGTTTCCTCTCATTGACTAGTCTGGGCAGTCAGGCGTCTTACAAAGTCTGTCGTCATTTGCAGTTTCACGTAATCAAACAGGGTGTTTTTTCATCTCTTCATCTCTCTATGTGCAGGTGTGTAACGTATGGCAATGATGTTGAAGCATCTCGGTACTACCTTGTACATCGCTTGTGTACTACTTTGGCAGTTATGTAAAGGTAAAGGTTTTTTTTGCAGCCAGCCAATCAATTGCTTTGCTGAAATCAGTTGCTTTTGAGCTCCTTCAACCCGGCGACCATACAAACAACGACATTGGCGCGTTTGTAGCTACCGCTTGCTGGCTGAAAATATCGTAATTCCAATGACGTCACAATGATGTATAGTATACTATTCTTTAGATAAACCTAAATATTGAAAGGTGAGGTATATTAAATGGCATATACACAACCTTTATCATAAACATCGGCTAAATCTATGGGCGTCATTGCGATAATATTATTTCATTTTGGACTGCGTCCCTTGCGAAATGTAATTATTAGTCACCTCAATGCCATAGATATCTCCAGAATCTATCGAGGCAAGTGGCTTAATGTGTGTGTGTGTGTGTGTGTGTGTAAGTGCGTGATTGTTGCTAATATACATTACAGTGCTCTAAAAAGAGCAATTGTCACAAATTTTAAGGTCTGTTTCATGGGGGGTGGGGTAGTTGTATCTTCGTTTACCATCTGAATGTTACATTCTTATTCCCCCTTTTTAAAAGGATTACAAGTGGAAATGGACATCAACCCTAGTTTAATCCTAGGATACAATGCTACCCTTGCGTGTAGATTTCGGGGGATTCCATTGGCTGTTACATGGTTGAAAGGTAAGACAAATGTTAGAAGACAAGTAAGTGGTTAAAGTTATTGAAAAGCGTATAGAAACATATGCTGCAGTAAGAATGTAATTCAGATTTCATTGTAGAATGGGATAGAAGGTATTTTACTCAATTTCTATTCATACAAATATCACGGTCTTTGAACTGGTTTGAGAAATTACCTTACTTATAAAGCCATTGTAAAATCTAGTAAAATCTAATCACCTTAAACCATTCTTTGTTTTGAGTCAATTATTAATATTGCATGCTACTGGGTTCAGTTATAACAGAATGATATGAAGTGACAAATTCAGGATCGCCCGGGTGATATCACCGAGGCCGCAGGCCGAAGTGGAAATATAATGGCACCAGGTAAATTTTGAATTTGGAGTTGAACTTAGTTATATTGAACAACGATATGCATGCAACAAATTGTTGGGTATCACGTGATACATTTTCAGCCAATATAGGATACTCGCTATCAAAAAGCTTGTTATAAATTTAGATAGAGTACAGCGGACCAGCCACTTACATATTTTGCTATCATGTTCATTATGTTTTTGTCTTAAATTATTTTGCATTAGGCTATGCTATCTAGTTGTATTTTAAGAATGCAAATTATTTTGTAAGTTTAATTTGTACTGTTAATTTCTTCTGTTTATTCTATTTTCACTGTTTGTCTTTCTTATATTTTGACAAATTAATGTAAAAAGGGCTTAGAAACTATTGTATTAAACGCTATATAAATGTTTTATGTTATTATTATTATAATTATTAGTATGCATCATTTGTGCGTTTTTTTATCGAAATAACCTTTGTGCCGGCCTTGGTATGGGACTCCACCTGTCATACCAATGATCGAATTATCAGTAGTCCTCACAGGGCGAATCACAAGTATCTCCCACTTTGATGGCCTTGGTATAAAAGTGTTACATCATCTGTCTCCTCAACATTCATCTCAGTGTAAAGAGAAACTTATTCAAACATTTGTTGGCAGTGAGAACATACTTTGAACATTTGAATTGTTTCAATCTGATAGATGCGTTTCAATGAAAATGTGGATTTGCTTGCTTTACTAATGTTAATACTTTTAGGGGACAATATTGAATTGCATTGCAGTGAAATTAACTATATAGGAATAGGTCTTTGGTTCCCCACTTACCAGGCTGCGTACTTGTTGATGGTAATTGGAATACAATAACCTGTACAAAAACTTCGCTCAAGGAAGACAAGAAGTGCGGTCTTTAAAACAAAAATTCTTTCTCTAACTCTTTATTGCCAGGTGGTCTTTATATACCACATATTGCTGGTCGCTAATGCAGGTTTCACTGAATGTAGTTGCCTTTAATAGACCGATTACATATTTTAACCACATAGACTAAGATTGTACTATAACTCTGGTGCGATGCATTTCTTTTGCCTCTTTAGATGGAAATGTGATCGTTAAGTATCTCAGCACCTCTCCTACACCAATTGTTACCATGGGTAACGGAAATTACAGTGTATTGCCGGATTTCTCATCCGAAGTCTCCACATTTGCACTAATAATCCCTCATGTGGAAACTTCTGATGTTGGAAAATATCACTGTGCCGTAACTGACGAAAATGGATCCCTTCATAGAAGTTACAGCAATGCCCGTGTGGTGGGTAAGTTTTGCATTAAAAAGACATCAATTTCTCCTAATGTTCTAAAGTATCGTCATATGGATATTTTGATATCATTTATATTTTCTATATTACAATCATCATTACTATTATTATACAGGGTGGCCCAGAAAAAAATGCAACACCTGAAATCTGCAATTTCAAAGATATCATTGACACAAAATCATAGGTTTTGGTTGTATTTGGTAAAAAACACTCTCTTCAGGGTAAAATAACACCAGGATCATCAATTTTGGGTAAGGCGTTTTAATTATCAGGATATTTTTGTGTGGCAATGTCATTTTCAAAATTTGCTACTTTTGCAACCGTGGTCATGCTTGAAGCAGCGAGAAATGTGTTTGTCAACAGAGCTCACTGTATGAGAAGCCGTCATACGCAAATTCTCGCTGCTTCAAGCATGACTGCGGTTGCAAAGGTAGCAAATTTTGAAAAAGACACTGCCTCACAAAAATAGCCGTAGAATCAAAACGCCTCACCCAAAATTGATGAAAAACGGTCTGAGGCAAAAACGTTTCTAATATGAAAAAAAGAGGAAATCGTCTTCACAAATATACACACTGTATATCAACAGAATGGATCTTTAAGAAGTTACCAGGTTTGCCGTTCACCCTTTTAATACCAGCAAGCCCTTTCCTAAATTCGGCGCCATGACCATCAGAGAATGAAAATATTTGTTCTAAATAAATGTTTTCTTCATGGTTGCCTACGAAAAGAACAAAATGTACATGCAATGTGGCAACATGTCAAAAAGGCCTTCATAAACCAGGTCCCATCGATAGCGTTTACCCGGAGAAATTTCTTGATCATACAGTGATTGATAATTATTTGGGAGGATCATCTTAAATCTGGAGTCAACGTGCTGGTAGTCCAATTAGGGTGGCTGAATGGGATTTACTAAACAATCGGGTCTCAGTGCGGTGGGTCGAAATTAGCTCCCCAAAATTGTATGGTGTCTTCAAGAGACAATTGAAATGAAAAAAGTGTTCATCTCAGTATGATTTTCCCCGATTTCAGGCTAAAAACCAACAATAAAGGAAGAAAGGAAACATATCGAAAGATACCGAGAGAAATGAAAGAAGGATAACGAGTAACATAATGAAAAATGGAAGAGAAGATGATACAAGGATAATGCAAAGAAAAACTTAAACGATATAGAGAGGATAGAAGGGTAGGAAAGATGGAACAGAAGATGTTGAAAGACAGGAAACACAGAATAATAACGAATGGAAAAATGGAAAGCAAAAAAATGATGGATAAAGAGAAACAATAACATAACGACAGATAGCGAGACAGAAAAATGATAGAAGAATGAATATAAAGAGTAACATGAGGAAAGATGGAAGAGAAGATGATAAAAGGAATCAAAGAATAACATAACGGAAGGAAGGATGAAAAGATGATTGATAGGATAAAAACATAGAATAACAGCGAAAGATAGAGAGAGAAATGATATAAGGATAAAGATAAACATGAGGAGAGATGGAAAGAGAAGATGATACAAGGAAACGAAGAATAACATGAATGGAGAGATGGAAAACAAAAAAATAATAGAATAAAAACATAATAACATAACGAAAGATAGAGAAATAATAGAAGACTGAATATAAAGAGAGGATAATAGAAGGCAGTAGATAATTACATAATGAAAGGAAGGATGAAAAGATAATTGATAGGAGAAAAAAGTAAAACAATAATTTAAAAATCCATTACAATAATATTTGAAATTATTCGTTGACTAATTACTTCAGTAATTGATTACTTCATTAATTCATTAATTGATCAATTCATTCATTCGATAATTAATTAAATAATTAAATAATTAATTCATTCTCCCATTAGGTCACCTTTTTCTCCCTTTTTTCTAGCTGCTCAGAAAAAAAAGATACCATACATAAAAATTCCTGAAAAATGTTCCAGACCCGACTGTTTTGCAAAAGCCGCGGGATGTGTCTGTGCACGTGCGTGTTTGTGTCTGTGTTTGTGTTAATAAGTACATGTATGCTGGAGTTAATTTAAGAGATCCGTCAATTGGCTGTTGATCATGATCAGTATAACTGAGAGAACTGCGATGCGTTGAAAGATTATCAGCCGCTTTCATTTCATAATTGTCTTTCACAGTTCCCCCGAGTCACCCTTATCCGACGATAGGGAATTATTCCATTCCAGATGATGACAGGCCTTTCAATTTAACCTGTCGCGCTGATGGGGGCTCGGCAGGCCTAACCACCCTCTACTGGACCAAAAATGGCACCCCCTACAGTCAGATGACCACAAGGCTCAATGCAGATGGGACAACCGAGAACGTCTCATCTACCATTGAAGCATTTCCACGTAATAAGTCGTGCACATGTGTTGCGATCCTGAACGCAACTAATCCGGTGAAGCAAACAGCCTCCGTCACCATCCCACCATCTTCGGAAAGACACATATCACCAACTACAAACACAATAACCACGAGTCTCGAGTATAGAACAGATGAGGACATCGAATCTGGCGGCGGTCATCGTGACCCTGAATTGATCGCAATTGCAGGTAAGAATTTAAGCCGCTCTGTATCAAAAGGAATGGGGACAGCCCCCGATACCGAAATGGTTTGGCGTAGTGGACCCTCGAAAAAGTTGTCAGAAGCCTGTGAGACTAACATGTCGGTATCGTGGTCCGTCTGTCTCGTACCTCCTTCAGATATCATTTCAGAAGACCCGCGAAACCAGCCTTGTCGGACTCATGGAGGTCGCACTAGTAGTGGGCTGTCGATCTTCCCCATGTACTGTAGTCAAAATAAATTACCAGCTGCTGATTTTCATAAGCAATATCACCCTCCATTAAATAACAGGCCAAGAGTATACACTCTGTATCACAATATTACCTATAGTTTTTTTCTGGAGTCTCACAATTATCAAATAATCTTAGAAAGCAGATATCATATCATATCATTATGTTCCACCAGTATCAACACTATTTAAAAAAAAAAGATGAATTGTGTAATTTATTGCCCAAATGGGTTGGAAGAATGACGTTTTATTGGGAAATGAATTAACGATGCCTACCTGTGTTAAAATCTTTTCTCGTGTTTGTTTTCTCTTTACTGCAGTGGTTGTTCCCGTTGCCATAATTTTCTTTGGTAAGTTTAATTCATTTCTTTCAACCTTTCGAGAAAAAGAGCAACTCCTTAAAATTCCTGTTGAATGCCTGTTTAAATTAGATTTTGATGATAATACACGGTCGTCCAAATTTGGATGTTTCATGTGAGAACATTGAATTGGATTGAATTTGATCAATTGCCACTTCACCATTTAAAAGAGAGTCGTGTATAAAGCATGACAAATTTATGTACAAATAATAACGTTTCACAACGAAGTAAACACCGAAGAAAAAAAACAAATGGAAATGTGATGGGATCATAAACATTTTGGTAAAAACTTGTCAATAATATGATCTTATTTTGTATAGATCAAGATTTTAGAACAGACAAACACAATAGAGAAAATAGCGGGAATAATGTAAATTAATAAACATGATAATGTGGGCTTTTAACATAATACATGGGTGGATGGTTTTGATAAACTATATTCTTTTCTTCTTTTTTTAACCCTTTTTTGACCGTTTATTAAAAGAAGACACCACTGGCAAATTTTGAAAAAATATGTTGTTCTGCATGTCCCTAGGAACTAATCAGTATCGAAATTGTAATTTTTGAACAGCCTACAAGTGCGTATATTTTGATATAAAAAGTATGTTTTTGCCACTGTCGATACGCAAATTGGCTCGTGTCGGCCAAAGCTGTCACGTCATTGCAGCACTTTGAGTTTCCACCTATGGTTTCCACCACAATGCGTGTGCGTTACGCGTCCGTAAAAGCAGACGATAGCGCATAATTATAGCATGCATATTCGTGGAGTTGCAAAAATGCCGTTGTGCCAAGCAATTTACTCTTCGAATCGTCGTGAAATTGTCCGGTAAAATCCTTTTTTGCCATCCCTGATCCGAAGAAGGATAGAGAAAGGTGTGCTGTATGGATAAGGAACATTGGAACAACCAAATTCAACGTCAAAACGTACATTTATTCCCGTTTTCGAGTGGTCTGTGAAGACCATTTTGACGTTTTGGCGTTCGAGACAAAGCTACAAGCCGTGTGCCTGGGATAAAAACCCAGGAAGCTGCTAAAGCCCGACGCTGTACCAACCATACTCTCCCACAAATTCTTTACAAGCAAGCAATCTTTCTTCGCCCAGAAAATCCCTCATTCATCTCCTTAGCTTAGATTACAAGCTTATTGAAGAATGTGATCAGATTTTACTTGAAGATTAACCAGGAATTTATGTTAATGTCGTACTTGCTATCTATATCGCGAACGTAAGAACGTAAACAATGCAGCTTGCTGCATTAGCTTTCCGCGCGTGCCTTAAAGTACACGCGTTAATGGGAAGCACGTACGAACGATGACAAACAGTAGTGCCAATTTTAATTTTATTAATTCGATAAATTGTGAAAAAATTTTGCTAAAGCACTTTATTTTTTCAGCAGATAATATTCAAAAATACAAAAAAATGAAAAATTAATAACATTTTCTTTTTGTCATACATAATTGTCTCACAAATAGCATTTTTATAGGCGCTGTGAAAGCGATCTGTGTATTGCTCCAAATCGGCATTACCGTGATTTGCCGTGGTTTTTGCAGTAGTGCTGCAGTGACGTAACGGATTTTTGCGGCTCGTACTAGTAGATATTGTAATATTTATTTTTAAAAAATCGAGATCTATGATTTTATCGACCTGAGCGATGAGTTTTTTTGTCAATCTGACTAGTTTTATAACATTAAAAATTGTAAAAGTGCTAAAATTTGTCAGTGGTGTCTTCTTTTAAGTAATAAATTCCTAGGTACAAAATATATACTGAGAAGGAGAATAATCCCTTCTTTTTTTTCAACATTAATTTTCAATACCGTAAAAAGCTTGAGTATATTGTGTACCTGCTAGGGAATTCAAATATCGCATAGAAATGAAAACATACGATGTGCTATACAAACTGAATACCATCGTTTTATTGCTGTTCTAAAATAGGCTGATTTAATAAAACTTCCAACATACAAGCTTTTAAGGTGGCAACTCGTTTTTCTGAATTCAGATGAATTTCATATTTAATACATCAAGTTAATAATCAGCTTTTATTATACTATTCCTAATCAAACGCCAAGGTTGATCTTTTATACAATGGCTTTATGGATTATTGCATTATTGCTTTCATCGTATAACATTTACCTTGGCTCTTAAAACCTGTTGGTCCTAGCAAACAAGTGTGCGTTATACTTTCAAGTTTATCGTAGGACTTTTCCTTTTTTCTTTTTTTTTTTAAATGCTTTGTTTTGTTTTATTTTTAATCAGTCCATTGGACCAAATACACAAACAAATTAAAGCACATAATATTTTTTCGGAGGCTTTTTCTTAAATCCGCAATAACTTTAACCTATAAAGAGCAATTGCTTAGGCTGACATCTGGTAGGCCTAGTTTGAGAGTTTACATTGTATCTCTAATGCGATAAAACCGAAAGCCAGTTCAAGCTGCCTGGCTGGAAATTTACTGTTTATGAGCTCTGTCGACTTTATTTCCAAACTCGTTACGAAATGCTGTCCCACTGAAATATGACAAACTCAGGTTTGTTATTGATTAACAGACGAAGCTACCAAGAGAGGGTCTTGCTTGATGGAAAAAATAAATGATTCTTTATTAAGCATTTACTTATTTGACTAGTCCAACCTTTTTACCTTCTTCTTTGTTTTAATTTTAATTATGTGGGGTTTTGTACCCCTGCTGAGGCTATATCTGGATACGCCACTGAAAGTGCATATTATTTGACTTCATGAAACTGAACAGAAACAAAATTCTTTATAAATGAAATACCTATAACTATAGGTAACTAGAAAAATACAAATATACAAAAAGAAACTTATACAGAAAGATTATGCACATTATTTGTCCTTTTTACTTTAAAATGTATGATTAAAAATCGAATGCAGCTCATATTACTGTCCTTTTCTTTCCTTATCTTTCTGAATTCACAATTCACAATCTACTTTTAGTAGTCATAGTACTGGTTTGCAGAAAGAGGATTTATGATTCCTGGCAGAAATGGAAATGTCAACACAGATCATTGGGTATGTAGCCTATACATAATGATTTTGATTAAAGTTCCTGAAAGTCTTCGGAAGAACTGTGGTTAGACTATACATAAATCGATTTTAAATTTGGAGAGAAATATTGAAAACAAATTATTATACGTCGAAATTCATACTACACATATCTTCCAACGTGAGAAATGAATTCGAATTCTTTTGATATTATCCAACTTTTCTGTACATACGTTTGAAAATAAAGATAAATAAAGAAAATCAACTGATTTTCTTCATGCCATACTATTGAATATGTATCGCATACACACACACACACACACACACACACACTCGCTCGTGTATATATCCTTGGTTATAAGTATGTAGTGTTTTCCTGTCCTTATTGTTATGCATTTCTGGCACAGGTGACACAACGACCACAAGCGACCTTTCTACACCACAACCCTCAATAGATTCTTCAAGAAGGGAGGATGGAAATCGTCAAGGAGAGAATGCCATTTTAATGAGACCTTTGAATAATCCGGCTTGATGGACATCCACTGAACGTTCCTTGGTGTTCAATCATTTATGTTTAAATTATTCCTTACTGTTTTCATGTTCAATTTTAATGTTTTTCCTTTAGAACATCAAGAAACAAGGACAAATGGAAATTTTCTTTCTCTTCCCACAATATTTGTTAACATGCAAGAAATCTCTGAGGAAATCTATTTCTCCGACTGAACCAAATTTGTTTCCCCTAAAAGAAGCAGTGTTCTTTTTTCAAATAATTATACTCTCTTCTAAATTTTTTGAACCGGTTTTAGAAAGCGCTATCGAACAGGCCATTCAAACCAACCTCTTGGATAGGCCTGTATTGTTACATTTTATCAGATTATATGAGGGATATCCGTGTGGCCTACACTGAACGAAGTATTATTTGTTGGGCTCTTTTTTGTGTTGTTGTATGTGGTTAGACTTCCATTTTGCTCAATGTTTGCACATTCCAGATCGAATTTTAGTCCTAAACTACATACGCCTTTCATTCAATGTCTTCTGAAATTGCGTAACTCAAGAGGTTATTAATCGATTTTTTTTTCTTCTACCTACCCTCCGACCCCTGCTCAAGCCCAAACTCTTCGGTCCCTCACTTTATAGCATGGCGATATTCTCTAATACATCGTTCTGAACGGCATGCACAAAAAAATTGTGGGATTTCTATATATATATGGTACTATATCTGTTTCTTTGTAATTATTTGATAAACAATATTACTTTGAATCTTTTATGTAACTGTTATGTAAATACACTCTAAGAAAAGTCGGTAGAATTTCCCCCAGTATTGAGTGAATTGGAATATGCATGTTTGTGGGGTAAAATTGTAATCAATATTAGGTATAATTTATTCAATATGTGGTAGAGCTTTACCCAAGAAACATGCATTTTCCCTTTTACCCAACATTGATTAGTGTCTATAGTCGTAACACAGTTACTCACAATTTATACCCCAGTCCCACCGGAAACTGACCCCCAAACCCATCGGTACCTTGGCCATTCGAAGTAAAATCACGACAAATTACAACGGGAGAATAAAATCAAAGTTCCCCAGAGCTGTCCTCCTTTTAGAAATTTTTGCTAAGGTTGAAAAATATGTCACTGGCTTAAACGCTGTTCGATGCCTTAACCAATAAACCACGGAGGCGGGCCAGTGGTTTCGGCGACACCAGATTCACTTGACCGAAAGAATGACAAATCTTCAGCCTCATTAATTAATTCCTTTCTCGGGGGTAGGACTGGTGAGTTTTGAACAATGACAAGCCGCATGCCTCAGCTGGATCCAAGCGAATGATTTGAGATACATGTACATGCTAGAATAATTATTTACGAGTATAAGGAAATGACATATACAACAGCGATATTTAAATATGAATTGTTAATGTGGTCTTATGTTGGAATAGTGCATGTCGATCTCCTCGATGTCACTGGGATATTAAATATTGGCTTGGTCGGGAGCTTTATCATATATCTTGAGACCTGTAAATGATGCAAGGAGGTGAGAATATATATATAAAAATATATATGTTTTTATCTAACCTTTATCTACTTAGAATTGTTGAAAAGTGGAAAAGTAAGTTGGATATACCTTTTCATTGAAAATTGAAAAAGTTGCTTAGCTCCCTAGACAAAAACGGCAACCTAATTTCCCAAAATGTTGTGAGTCTGTGGATGATGTAGATGTATATGTATGTTTGCAATATACATGTAGTTCCAAAAATAAAGAGCAATGTTGGCATTTTACGGCCTACCTACTTACTTGATACAACGACATCCATGAGGGGGGAAACGATCAAGTGAGATGGACAGTCCAATTCAGTCCAATTTTTGAAATCGTTTGGACTCGGTAAAATAGATTATATAGTATTTAGCATGAAAAAACAAAATTTGTGAACGAGTTTTGTGAACAAAAAACTAAATAAAAATGGTGTTTTCAGGTTAAGATTTCCAATTAGTAAATTGTATATATAACCTTAAAATATATTTCCTAGTATTAGTGATCTTACAATGTATATACATTAGTGTTTTCTTTTTGTAAATTACATGCGTTGCTTTCGACGTGAACTTGAGTTTCGTCGGTAGTTGTTCGTTGATAGTTGCCCAATTCCAACCCCCTCCCCCGTCCCCGACACCTATCGTGAAAGGCTGGGTACGCTATGGAAAAAATCAGATTATGTGATGATTTCTGTTTTATTTGTGCAAGCTCTGATCTTGCAAGAAACACAGATTTATGACTCTACCAATGCACTACGAGCTCATCTAGAATATATATATTGTGAAACAAACTGGTAACGGATTCTGAAAATAGATTACATATTAAATTCGTTAATTGTTTTCAAGATTATTTTTTGGGGGAAATATATGTTCAGACATTATCTGAATGACAATACATCGAGTGTGTTCTTTTGATTTTATAAATCATATCGTACGTGAAATAAATTCTGGGTATTTATATCAAAGTATTTTATAAATTGAAATTTAACAAATATTCATATTTATCAAATATTTATTGTAAATGACACAATTTAACTAATAGTTATTTTTATCCAAAGTTGACTATAAACAAAATATAAACAGTTTTTATCAAAATTAGTTATATTGTAAATGAAACAGGTGTATGTTAGTGTCTATACGAATTGTACACTGACGGGGCTGTGGTGTAAAGATTTAAATGCACCGAATTATTCGAATGATAAGGAAATAGTAAAGATTATTTTGGGGGGAAATATATGTTCAGGAAATTATCTGAATGACAATACATCAAGTGTGTTCTTTTTATTTTATAAATCATATCGTACGTCAAATAAATTCTGGGTATTTTTATCAAAGTATTTTACAAATGGAAATTTAACAAATATTCATATTTATCAAATATTTATTGTAAATGACACAATTTAACTAATAATTATTTTTAGCCAAAGTTGAATATAACAAAATATAAACAGTTTTTATCAAAATTATTTATATTGTGAATGAAACAAGTGTAGATTAATGTTTATAAGAATTGTACACTGACGGGGCTGTGGTGTCCAAGATTTAAATGCACCGAATTATTCGAATGATAAGGAAATAGTAAAGTGGATAGAATATAAAGCTGTTTTATATTGATGCAAATTCATTCTTTGCCCCTCGGTTTTCTGCTGAGTCAAAAAGAACTAAAACGCGACACTTTAAAGTTTAGTACCTATAGGGTAATGTGGATAGCATTGTCGTGCTTCCCCTCCATCTCAGTTAAAGGAATCTTAATATGGCTGATTTTTTGTGTCATCTAAAGAATAAATTTCCCATTTTTGTTCAGAGTTATATCACGGTTCAAATCAAATTAATACATATTCGTATCATAGAAATGTTGATATCAGTACAAGACTGAGACCAGTACACTATACATGTATGTACATGTATATGTTGACCAGTAACTAAAAAGTAAGCATTTTTATTTGTGTGTTTGAACTTGTCATTTCAGGTTTTTTATATTTATATTATTTTCAGAAATATTGCCTATTTGATATTGATATTGTTTTTATTAATATGTAGGTCTACGAGAATTTATATGTGTTGTATATGTCATTATATTGTTCAAATATAAATTGTAAGCGCAGTTATTATTTGAATGTTCTGTCTCATACTGAGGCATCTTTAAGAGCAATTTTATATATTTTTAATGTGCAACATATATCCAACCTGTGGTTGCAATATGTGTGAATAACGATTTCAATACACTTGTCGAAGCACCTTTTTAGAGGAACGAAACATTAAACCCCAAGAAGGCCTTGATGGTGTGACGTCACATGTTAACCTTTTGATTCTCTTTATTCCTTAACTATTCGAATGTCTCATGTACTCCTCTCCACCCCGCCCCAGTGGTAACGGTTTGAATCCGACCCCAGCACTAACGTCCTTTGGGAAGACATTAACCTACATTTACCACTTTCTACCCAGGGGTAGATGGGTACCCCACAACGCTATATAGAGCGTTATCACACTAACTTATGGCCGCCAAGATATGCCATGGTGTCAAGAAATGAACCTCTTGAACTTTTTTTTTTACTGCTACAAAACTCGATAAATGAGATAGAGACAAATGTAAACTTATATTTTAACTTTATTATTCAAGGTTTACTTTTCTTTGATTTTCTGTCTTTAGTGGCACGTTTGGAAATATAAATCATACACTATGATGAATCGATCAGATAAACATACATAAATAAACTCATCTTATAAAAATAATGACGATCCATCTTTGGTGCATAGGCCTATATCGTCTGCCCTCTGTTGGACGTCACGCCGACTCGGCCATAGTCTAGTTCTGGAGTCTTTTTATTGATTTTTTTATTCGCCGACTATACGCGATAAGCCGAGTGATGGCACGATCCCGAGAACCTGTTGGCCCCGAAAAAAGTCCAGTGCAATTGCTCCACGCTGACGTCAGGGGTCCAAAGTTCACTAGCGCTTTAGCTGGGGAGGTGCGGCCAATTTTAATTGCTCTCCCTGAAAAATCTCAGGGAAAGTCGTCAGCGTGGAGCAATTGCACTGGACTCTTTTTTTTCGGGGCCAACAGGTTCTCGGGATCGCGTCATCACTCGGCTTATTGCGTATAGTCGGCGAATAAAAAAATCAATAAAAAGAGTCCAGAACTAGACTAACTCGGCCCCTCAATAGCCTCCGCCAATAGCGCCGTCCCCAGTCAGAGTCCCTCGGAACCCCCCTTTGTAGTCTATGGGCCAACGTAGACCCCTCCAACCCCCCCCCCCCCCCCCCCCCCCCCCCCCCCCTTAGGCACAATTTTTGGTGATGTTTTCCTGGTAGCTACGACCCTCGGCTATCAGAATCTGCCTGTTTTCCATAGAGTAAGTGGTGGGTGTGGCCACCAGGGCCGTTACCATGGCAACGCATCAATGTAATATAGGAATTTACTAAAATACCTAATATTTCTAATTCAGAAATTTGAAAAGACTGGTAAGCATCTAAATATATGTATTTTGAGTTTACTGATTGATTGAAACCAAAATCTAGCTCATGTGAAGTCACGGTCACATCACAAAATGGCCCTTACTATGGAAACGGTACCATAAAAACTTTATATTTTGGAGAAATATCCAAACTTATCAGTATAAAATAGACAGAGAGGTGTCTACACAATCTTAGATTATATTTTTCTATTAGCTAGGACACTCGGCTATCATAATCTGCCTATTTTCCATAGAGTTCATGGTGGGTGTGGCCGCTAGGGCCGTTACCATGGTAACACAACGAAATACTGGAATTTAGAAAATACCATATATTTGTCATTTAACAGCATAAAATATACATACGGACTATAATATATGTATTTCAACCTGCCCCACTGATTCCAGCCACAATCTGAGTCATTTGAAGTCATGGGCGCATGGGCGCCAATCACAGGAATTATATTCAAGTTCAAGTGGGGGGGGGGGGGGGGGGGGGGGGGAGCACACCTGGATGCAACAATGGGGTGCCCCCCCCCCCCCACTTGAATATAATTCCTGTGAGGATTGGCGCCCATGCATGGGCGTGTAAAAAAGGGCCGTTGCTATGGAAACGGTCCCACAAAATGCTGATATTTGTGGAAAATATCTATGATTTATCAATACAAAAAAGAAAACAACTGTCTGCACAATCTTAAATCATGTTTTTCTGTTAGCTACGACCCTCAGCTCTCATAATCTGCCTGTTTTCCATAGAATTCATGGTGGGCGTGGCCGCTAGGGCCGTTACCATGGTAACATAATGAAATACTGGAATTTACAAAATAATAATAATAATATGCTTATATAGCGCAAAATACAAAATTGTCTCTATGCGCTTAACAAAGTAAACATAATTTATAAACATAACAACTTAAGGTACAATAATCATATAGTGATATCAGAATTGAAATACCGTATATTTGTCATTTAGCAGCATAAAATATACATGGTAAGGACTCTAATATATGTATTTCAAGCTGCCCCACTGATTCCAACCACAATCTGAGTCATTTGAAGTCATGGGCGTGTAAAAAAGGGCCGTTGCTATGGAAACGGTCCCACCAAATGGTGATATTTGTGGAAAATATCTATGATTTATCAATACAAAATAGAAAACAACTGTCTGCACAATCTTAAATCATATTTTTCTGTTAGCTACAACCCTCAGCTCTCATAATCTGCCTGTTTTCCATAGAATTCATGGTGGGCGTGGGCGTGGCCGCTAGGGCCGTTACCATGGTAACATAATGAAATACTGGAATTTAGAAAATACCGTATATTTGTCATTTAGCAGCATAAAATATACATGGTAAGGACTCTAATATATGTATTTCAAGCTGCCCCACTGATTCCAACCACAATCTGAGTCATTTGAAGTCATGGGCATGGGCGCCAATCCTCACAGGAATTATATTGAAGGGGGGGGGGGGGGGGGACACACCTGGATGCAACAATGGGGTGCCCCCCCCCCCCCCACTTGAATAGAATTCCTGTGAGGATTGGCGCCCATGCATGGGCGTGTAAAAAAAAGGGCCGTTGCTATGGAAACGGTCCCACAAAATGCTGATATTTGTGGAAAATATCTATGATTTATCAATACCAAAAAGAAAACAACTGTCTGCACAATCTTAAATCATGTTTTTATGTTAGCTAGGACCCTCAGCTCTGATATTATTCC
Source organism: Heliocidaris erythrogramma (assembly GCA_025617745.1). Lineage (NCBI taxonomy): Eukaryota > Metazoa > Echinodermata > Echinoidea > Camarodonta > Echinometridae > Heliocidaris > Heliocidaris erythrogramma. The sequence goes on from CM046864.1 coordinate 24,544,180, forward strand.
TATTTTACATAAAGTTGGTAGTGCGCGTGACCACTAGGGTTGTTACCATGGTAACACACCAAGGAATGGAATTTTAGAAAATAGCATGTATCTGTAATTCAATATCACAAAAACAAATTGTAACAATCTAACTACACTAAAGGAAAAAAGAAACTTATAAAAGTTCAAGAGATCACCAAATTAAATTCTCTGCATGGAAATGTACCAAATTTGGATATAATGTTGATTCAATGCATGGCTTTAAATGACAGTCAATAACAAAAAGTTTTCTTCAATGCCACAAAAGAAATGTGCACTGAAGCAAAGGACTCTCTAATCCCCAAGTCACAAAGACAAACTGCAGCCTTGTACACCATATGCATGTCAATGAATGAAACAAAAGAATTTCAAAAGGGATTTGCAAGTTCATATCCAAACAGATTAATAGCCAGTATGTCCACCTCTAGCTTGCTGGCAAGCTGTACACCGTCTTCGCATGCTTCCGATCAGATTCGCGATGGTAGCCTGGGGAACATTGTTCCATTCCTCTTGCAGTGCTGCAATGAGCGTATCCCTATTGATGGGTTGATTGTCACGCCTTGACACACGTCGACCAAGCTCTTCCCAGAGATGTTCAATTGGGGAAAGGTCTGGTGAACGGGCGAACCATGGCAGAACATCAATATCCTCTTGCTCGAGGGGTGCAAATCCCTTTTGAAATTCTTTTGTTTCATTCATTGACATGCATATGGTGTACAAGGCTGCAGTTTGTCTTTGTGACTTGGGGATTAGAGAGTCCTTTGCTTCAGTGCACATTTCTTTTGTGGCATTGAAGAAAACTTTTTGTTATTGACTGTCATTTAAAGCCATGCATTGAATCAACATTATATCCAAATTTGGTACATTTCCATGCAGAGAATTTAATTTGGTGATCTCTTGAACTTTTATAAGTTTCTTTTTCCTTTAGTGTATATTTCTTTTTGGGTGCCCGTTTGATTGGAAGTAGAATCAGAGATATTGGAAGTCACCGTCATGTCAAAACATGGCTGTTGCTATAGAAACAGTATGATAAAAATTGAATATTTCTGTAACTAATCAACACAAAACAAAGAACAAGTGTATGTACAGCCTAAAATAGTGTTTATCTGTCAGCTAAATCTGAGTCATTGGAAGTCACCGTCATGTCAAAACATGGTTGTTTCTATAGAAACGTTATGGTGAATTAATAAATATTAGTGAAAAAATCTGTAACTATCCAATGCACTTTATAAAGTAAGGGTCTCCACAACCTGAAATGATGTTTTTTCCCCTGTTAGTTAGCTAGGACCCTGGATATCATATCCTCCCTGACTGCCACAAGGTGGATGTCGGGCGACCACTCGGGCTGTTACCATGGTAATAAGATAGGAAATAACATATATGTGTAATTCAACAACGTGAAAATATTTAGTATAGGCATTACATCTATTCCAAGCAGCTCTTTTGAGTGCTATTTTTTGGTGTGCTTTCAAGGTCACAGTCAGGTTAATCATTCTTATTATCTGTTTGGTCTCAAACTGACGCCGATATGGTGGGTTTGAGCACCAGCCCCATTACTATGGCAACGCACCATCAAAATATTGGAAATTGTTTGAAAATGACATATATATTCTGTTTTAACAATAGAAAACACAAAATATTGGTCTTGATATTCATATCATAAACTGCCTGAGTTATTACAGTCATTATCCGAATCACTTAAGGCCATAGTAATGTCAAAACAGGGTTGTTGCCATGGTAGTATGACAGATTTTTGTTATTACACAGCAGCAATTATGTTGCAAAGACATTTTTTTACCGTTGCAGTAACAACAGCTGATCCTAACTGGTTAGCTGTACTTGAGTAGTTATGCTTCCACCTCTATGCCTTGGCGTTGGGAGGGAGGCAATGGAGGCTTAAAGGGTCACTAAAATAAAAAAATAATTGCCCATTTTTCGTAGGAAGGTGTCATCAGGAGCCAAAAAATATCCATCACACAATTTTTTATGCATTCATTCATATTTTATAATCATTTGAAAAGTACATTTTTGCTGATTTACGCAGTCATAAACCCCGCCCCTAAAAAAACCCATCGAAGCGACATCGTGATCACGTGATCTGTGACGCATGAAAAGTAAGGGAAAATATACCACTAACCTATACCTTGCGGGCCCGGAGGCCCCCGGCAGGCCCAGCCCGGTGCCGAGCATGATATTCACCGCATCGACCATTTGCATTGTGTATTTTCGTGTGTTTAAGTCCTCACAATAACTTAGATTTTGGGACACAGTTTCATCAATAATGCCTAATCGGTGTATAGTTGCGACCCTAAAGATGGTGTAAGCCTACATCATTTTCCTAAAGATGAAAATCTACGGAAATTGTGGGTCGCAAATGTAAACCTCACGCGGGCAGAGTGGCAAGGGCCGGCCAAGTGAGTGGAGTACAATCTGCAGCGATCACTTTGCCGAAGATGATTTTGAGAATCCTGGCCTGTATTCCGAATTTGGCATGAAGAGAAGGATAAGCTAGCTAAAAGATTCAGCTATTCCAAAGATCAGACTTGGAGTAAAGTCTTCCAATTTGTTTTTCAACGACAGCAGCTGCAGCAGCTTCACCCGTAGACCGAAAATTCTGTCTCTCGTTCGTTAGCTACGACGACCTACATGACCTAACGAACGCGAGACAGCATTTTCGGTCTACTTCACCCGTAACTCCAGGGAGCTCCAACGCGTTGAAGCTCCCTGGAGTTACTTCACCCACGGCCCTTCACCGTATTCTGCGAGGGGTTCAAACATATATGGTCGAATTTCCCCTTGCCACTCGAGCGTCTTTGCCTTCGGGGTCTGATAAATCATCTGATAAATCAGAGTTCGTATCTGCATGGCTCAGAAAAGTCCTCCAACTCGGAATCGCGGGCACTTTTCCTCTCTCTAGGCCTATATAAGTTACTCGAATTCAGCCAAAATCTAAGTCAGTACTAATGTACTATGTAAAGCGAAGTAAAAAAAAAAAAAGCCGTAAGTGAAATAAACAAAAGAAAGGCTTTAACCAGTCGCTATGTGCGAGGGGAACATAGTCACTTATGACCAATGCAAAATTTTCGTTCGGCAAGTTCAGATGGATGAGAACATTGTTCAAAAGAAAAGCTAAAAAACAAAACAAGAGCTGTATATTTGGGCAAAAGCGTTTTCTGATCTTGTAGAAAATATATTGCTAATGATTATTCACTCCTAAGATTATATTGATTAATTCCTTTTTTTCATAAATTGTCCGTTGAACACCTTTTTGAACAGAGGGGTCAAATACCGCATTCTGTGTACAATATTATATGCTGCAGCCTGCAGATCTTGTGCCTCTTACTTTTCATACGTCACTTGGGGGTTAGCCAATCAGCTCATGAGTTTTAAGGAACGGTCTCAAAACATCTACTTTTCCCCCCTTTTTCGCCAAAACGAGACATAATTTGGATAATTGATTGGCAGATTCGTGATTAGAAGGCAAAACTACATGGAAAGAGCACCCATTTTCTTTCTAATTTAGTCAACCTTTAATAGATGGATTCATCTCAGCCACAGAACTTAATGTATTCATAAGATGATAAATTTGTCGGTCTGTAGCTAAACCTGTCTACTTGAAATAAATCTGAGGAGATTGGAATAGAAGTTAGCATTTTTCCCCTAATCCTACCCATAAGAAATCTGCATGTTCATTAAGAATTAACAGCATGACCAAACCAAGGTGGTCTAGGATTTGGATTTCATCAGAACAGGGTTAAAGAATTGAACTTTCGGTGCCTCATCATAGATCAAGTCCAGGACTAAAGTGCTGTTACCTGCCTGAACTTTTTTATTTGCTAGAAGGTATTCAAAAAGAGTCACCGAGAGTCACTGAGAAGGCCTGTGCTGCAATTGCAGCTCAGCATTCTCATGACTTGCATGATTGGGATACAGGTAATATATTAGCCCTGGACTTGATGTGTTGGGGACCATAAGACCTATAAGTTTACATATTCAATTGGTTGCCCTTACAGGTAAGCTGCGGTTCTCTTGGCTTTAGAGGAGATATGCCAATAGTTTGTAAGATGGTTCCTCTAATACTATCTTGCCTTAAGCATGATTGGATAAAGGATGGGGGTATATTTTTAGCAGAGTTTAGTGGCTAAGTCCATAATGTTGTGAAATTAGTGAACACCAGTGGGTTTGTCTATCTATCTTTTACAGCTTTAAGGCGTTCTGCAGCCTTACTTGAACTGAGTATTCTCTTATTAAAACTTGGTTGACTTTCTTACAAGTCTGATATGGTGAGGCACTCTTATCTGGCTTGAATCACAGGCTAAGAAGGTCATGGTGAGGAGATTATCCAACCCTCCCCTGGTTTGGTTTGGCAGAATAAAGTCAGAAATCAGGATGGAGATTTAGGTGTCATTTATACCTCCACCACTATGTTAGAAGAGAATACATTTTTGCAATACTTGAGTAATGTTTCTATGGTTAGGATGAAGATGAGTGAATCCTCACTTCACCCTAGAGGGAATTCAAATTTACTTAGTATAGTTTGGTATGTAATTCTGAAGTCTGTCAATGCCTTATTGTATCTGTTCTTCATGATAACTCTGATTGATGGGTAATCCTCAACCTCATCCAAAGTAGTGGGTGTTGCTGCAAGAGGAATTCTGCTGAAAATGTTCTGTACCTCTATCCCAAGGATGCTCTCTAACTTCTGATTCCTAATGACATCCATTTATAGAACTCCTTGAAGAGGCAAAGTGGAATACAAGTAGCTCTTACTCATGTCAACTGGGTGTGGACACTTATGTACCTCAGTTATCATTTCACAGATGACCGTGAACTCAAAATCGACACATTAATTGCAGTTAGCAGTACAGTCAGAAATTAACTTTATAAAAATATATCATCACTAACATTATCTTTCGTGTTGTGAAATCACAGAAAAATGCCACTATTTTCTAAATATAGATTTCTCGATCATAATCTGCCTTAGCAGCGACCATATTTGGATATGATCATTGGGAATAAATGATTAACATTTTCAATGCAATCATTCAGGCTGCTTGCAATGGAGATATCTAGCATGTCTATATTGGTATTACAACACCTACCAAGTGGTCAAAGTTAATACTGTAATGCGACAACACAGTAGATGAGAGTATCTCTAAGTACAGTGGTACCTTTTCAATATGAATTGGCTTATAAAATACAATGAATTTTCAGAAGCCTTGCATATCTATTTGAACATTTGCATCTTCGTTTGTCATAGCAAGTGTCCTACCAGGCATGATCTTGATTGATGAGGCCTTGATCTGGATTTGAACCAATAGGACAGTTGCACTTGTTTATAATTCATTATTTAGATACATAAATATCCCTTTCCTAAAAATCACTATTAGCTTTCTTATCATTCTTTTCCTTTAGCAACGGCATATTTTTATATGACTAACCTAAACTAATCCGGCTTTTGATTGCAATTAAAGGCGCAGCTTCAATTGTGTATAATTAGATGCCTACATTGTACTTCGTTACATTACAATTACATGGTGGAAGCACTGTGGTATATTGGTGAAAGCCTTTCACTCTCATACGAGAGCTCTTGGATTCGATCCTTGATTGGTGCTTACATCTCTGCGCAAGATGTTTTGCCCACATTTGTTCTGCTTTACCCAGATGTATGAAATGTGTACAAGGCAGTGATAGTTGCAGGGCAGTAATATTACTGATGTGGTTATCCTGGGTAAGATAAATTGATTATTATCTATTATTCTAAAACTCTTGTTTTTTGGTGCCTTACCATGATAGCTACCTAGACAGTCTCACCCACAACCAACTTTGTGGCTACTAGGAAGCTTTCGATTATGATAGCTGACAGATAAACACCATTTTAGGCTGTACATACACTTGTTCTTTGTCTTGTGTTGAATTTTTTATCATACTGTTTCCATAGCAACAGCCATGTTTTGACATGACGGTGACTTCCAATGACTCTGATTCTACTTGCAATCAAACGGGCACCCCAAAATACATATAGTTATATGGGTACAATTTGTTTTTGTGATGTTGAATTACAGATATATAGTATTTTCTAAAAGTCAATTCCTTGGTGTGTTACCATGGTAACAACCCTAGTGGTCACGCCCACTACCAACTTTATGTAAAATAGGGAGAATATGAGGGCTGAAGGTCCTAGCTAACAGAAAAACATTATTTAAGATTGTGCAGACAGTTGTTTTCTATTTTTTTTTTCAGCATTTTGTGGGAGCGTTTCCATAGCAACGGCCCTTTTTTACACGCCCATGACTTCAAATGACTCAGATTGTGGTTGGAATCAGTGGGGAAGCTTGAAATACATATATTAGAGGCCTTACCATATATTTTATGCTGCTAAATGACCAATATACGGTATTTTCTAAATTCCAGTATTTCGCTATGTGTTACCATGGTAACGGCCCTAGCGGCCACGCCCACCACCACCTTGATGTCAAACAAGCAAATTATGATAGCTGAGGGTCATAACTAATATAAAAACATTATCAAAGACTGTGCAGACACTTTTTTCTTTCTATTTTGTAATGGTTAGTTATAGATTTTTTCACAAATAACAGCTTTTTGTTGGACCGTTTCCATAGCAACGGCCTTTTTTGACACGCCCATGACTTTAAATGGCTCAGATTGTGATTGCAATCTATCAGGCAGCTTGAAATACACATAATACGATACTTACCATATATTTTATAGCTATTGAATTCCAAAGATGCAGTATTTTCTAAGAATCCAGTATTTTTTATGTGTTACCATAGTAACGGTCCTACAGGCCACACCCACCACCAACTGTACATGAAATAGGCAGATTATGATAGCCGAGGGTCCTATATAGCTAATAGAAAAACATACTTTAGGCTTGTGCATACACCTTTTTGGCTATTTCATATTTGTAAGTTTAGAAAGTTGTCAAAAATACCCGCTTTTTATGATACCGTTTCCATAGTAACGGCCATTTTTGGACACGCCCATGACTTTAAATGGCTCTGATTATGGTTGCAATCGATTGGGCACCTTAAAATACATATATTAGGATGCTTACCAAGTATTTTTAGATTCGTGAATTGGAATTATATGACATTTCCTAAAATTCATATTTTTCTTGATCCGTTACCATGGTAACGGCTCTGGTGGCCACACCCACCACCAACTTTATGGCAAACAAGCAGATTCTGATAGCTGAGGGTCCGAGCTAACAGAAAAACATCATTTAAAATTGTGCCTAAGGGGGGGGGGGGGGGGGGGACCTTTTCGGTTTCTGGCCCATGGACTAACAGGGCGTATTTTGCGTAATCCTTCCTGCGCTTGTCTCTCCCGAGTAGTAACAAGCGCCATATCGATCGACGCGTTGTTGTCCAGTCCGCGCGCACAGCTAGCCCAGTTACTTCATGACTCGCCTGCAATCAAATCATTTATATTCAGGTGAGCTCTATTTGAAAATTTGTTTTTCAAAAACTATTTAAGGACGAAAATGACATGGATTTTGTAATAGTATGAATAAGACGCTTATGGCCAACTCTGGGCATCTACACGGTGTCTTATTAAAGATCACACATGTCTACAAAACTAAAAGTGAAATGTAAATTTTCTTTGAATTTATCGTACTTGACATGTACAGTATATGACACAGTTTATTCTCAATTTTTGAAGTCGATTCATGTATTTGCAAGGATTGGGGCTTTATTCTGAGGATTATTGTAAATTGTAGATTCAGGAATTCATTTTTTTTTCAACAGTACGGTAGGCCTATCATATATATATAATTATGGGGGGGGGCGCCCCCCCCCCCCATTTGACAATAGAAAACTGTTTTAAACAAAGTCGGCGCACCCTCTTATTTTCAAGGGGGTGTGATTGGAGTGAGGACCCCCTTTTTTGCTTGTCAGAGAATTTTGGAAGAAACACTGCTCCATAAATAGCGGGGACCCTTTTTTTTTCCTCGTCACGTGAGATTTCTGTCAGAATCGTGGCCCCCACCCCTACTGATCAACCCTGTATCAGCCCCTGATTTTGCCGGTGACATTTTAAGACTTTTTTCATTGAGAATCTTTTATGCAATAGGATGGGAAAGTAAAGTGGTTGGTAATGATTACATGCGCACACCCACAAACATCTGCACAAAGCCCCCCCCCCCCCCCAAATCTTACACCATGATCTCACAAGAGGAGAGCATCATATCAACAAATCCAACATGCTGCCATCTTCAATCATAGCCTCCCAAGATCATTATCAAGGTAAATTAACAATTTCTTTAGCAAGTTAGTGCGATATCCCCATTAGATTCTTTATCAAGCATATTTACATTGCCTCAACATCAACACCAAACACAAAATACCATGACATCATTCACATCTTGCCATAAAGTAACATGACTACCAATGTGAGGCCTTTACGATACAAAGTATAGTATAAAATGTAAAGTTGTTATAAATTAACTTATTTTCAGTAATTTAATATTACATACTTGTCATATTTCTGTTACATAAAATACATTAAAAACATTTATATACATATATTTTCCATTAATAGGTTAAGGTTAAATAAGTTATGCATTGCATGATCCATGGAATAAATAATATGACTACCTATGTACATAAAACATGGGCGTATCCAGGGGGGCACTTCCGGGCCGTGCCCCCCCCCCCCCCTTTGGAAGAAAACTATGCATTTCGACCATAGACGATCCCCCATTTTCTCCCACCTTTTAGAATGAAGACTTTTTTTTGCTTGGAGGGAACTGGACCCCCATAACAACCCCCCCCCCTTTTTTTTTGTCGCCATTTTTTTCAAGGCAATGGAGAGCATGTGCCTCCTATGCCCCTCCCCCCCCCCCCCCCCCCCCCCCCCCCCCCCCCCCCCCCCCCCCCCCCCCCCCCCACCTCCTTTTACACCACTGCTCTTCTGGATTAAGGAAATATCAAAGCTTTGCTATATTAGCGTTTTAAAAAGTATATTACAAAGATGTAGGACCAGAGAGATAACGTTGTTATAACGAGTTTGTAAAAGTTCTGCGTTCTTCTAACAATGTTACTGTACTTTAACCCTAGTCCATTAGTTGGTGGATTCAACCTCTTCTCTCATAGTTGGGAACGCCATGATTTTCTCCTCCTTTCGTTAGCTTTGGAAGCCTCATTTTGGTCTCTGCAAACAGATGATTGTGATATTGATGCCCCATCACAGTGACCAAGCATCCTATAGAATGACCCTGTAAATGACAACGTATAAACAGATAGTGGGCTGACAAATATTTTATCAGAAGTATGGAATTTTAATTTATGAAAAAAAAGAGAAATATATACAAATTAAGGGGGGAAAAAAATCAAAATTTTGCAGAAAAAATGTAATCAATTTGTGATTTAATAATTATAAGCTACAACAAAATTAAAGGGGAATGAAACCCAGGCATCAGTATGCTATAAAAGTGAATGGGGATGACCAAGAAGGGTAAATGGTGAAAGTTGGAGCAAAATCGGACAATCCATTCAATAGTTATGACTTTTTAAAATTACAGTAAATCCCTATCATGGGGATCCTTGAGTTGGCAACTTTGCCAGCATCTGTGATTTCATCGTGGACAACTCTCCATTTATTTTGTGTATAAATTTAAAAAAAAAATGATTAATATGAAATTTCAAATTAGGAATCAACATAATTCTTTCCAAATTGCTTTCAGAATTGATGAAGTCATGTCATACTCAAACAACAATTCAAAAGAATTTCAATTTATCTTGAAAATGAAGAAAATGTGAAATTCTGTGTACAAAATAAAGAGGCCAATACCTGCTAGATCACATGTAGTGGACTTTTTCCTTCCTCCTCATCCCCTTCCAGCGTGTTAATGAGGCAGAATGCAGTGTTGTCATACAATTCAAATGGATTCCTCCGGTCTACAAGACCTCGTTGTGGTCTGGCAGCTGTCTGTATGGAAAATGGTGTTAAAAATATAGAATTAGAGGGAAGATCCAAATAGAAGAAAATTTGAGCAAATTTGATGTCTGTTTTTGAATGCTGAAACAGTGAATGTTTACTAGTCCCGCATAAGTTTGGGCCTATTCATTAGTGGGATCAATGGAACCTCGATATCATACCGTCTCCGATATTGTCGCTCATTACAGTCCCTCCCATCTAATGTGTGCTGCTTGGTTCCATGACATATGCTCCGCCGACAACTGCTCCGAAAAAAGCGACAAGTGCTCCGCGACAAATGCTCCGGGACAATTGCTCCGCCGATATTTGCTCCGCCGACACTTGCTCCGCCGACAGTTGCTCCGCCGACACTTGCTCCGCCGACATTTGCTCCGGCGACAATTGCTCCGCCGAAATATGCTCCGAAATAACGACATTTGCTCCGCCGACAGTTGCTCCGCCGACAGTTGCTCCGCCGACATTTGCTCCGCCGACATTTGCTCCGCCGACAATTGCTCCGCCGAAATATGCTCCGAAATTACGACATTTGCTCTGTTTGCTCCGTGGGTTCCATGACATGCTCCGCGGACAAATGCTCCGCCGACAACTGCTCCGAAAAATTCAAAAAAGTGCTCCGCGACAAATACGAAAATTTCTCCGCCGAATTATGCTCCAATATATATCTTTCTTTAATATGTTATTCTTTTTTCCCCTCTATCTTCTTCTCTCTCTCTCTTTTCTTATGTTATTCTTTGCTTTATCCTTCTCTCGTTCTATCTTTGCTTATGTTATTATTTGCTTTTCTTTTATATTTTCTCTTAGTTATTTCCTTTTGTTATTCTTTGTGTTTATCCAGGAGCGGCTCTACGGGGGGCGGGGGGGGGGGGGGGGGGGGCTTTGGGGATAAATGACCCTCAAAAAGTCGCTAAAGCCCCTCCCCCAAAAAATGGACAAGATGAAATTTCAATTGCACAATCTTCCAATATCCTTATATCCTTATATCCTTCGAGCCTTATCCTTTCGTCTTTCTATCTCTTTCATATATGCATTTATTTATCCTTCTACATGTATCTTGCCTGATGTTATTCTTTTTATGAGAGAGTTTACTCTCAATTTTCATTGTTTTTATCCTTCTACAGTATGATATTCATGGCCGTAGGCAGCGGGGGGGGGGGGGGGGCTGCCCCTCCGGCGTAAGAACGTCGGGCTCCACCGGGATCGGACAAAGGTTCAGGGAGGGGGGGTGAGCCCCCACCCGATCCTTTGTCTAGCCCGACCTTCCTATGCCCACGGTTGCCACCAGAAATTTTTGAAAACTTACATTTTTTTTTACTAAAAATCCTTCAATTTCACAAGCAAAAGCTCCCCTGTTACCCGCTCGGTCGCTTCGCACTCTCTCTCTCTCTCTCTCTCTATCTCTCTCTCTCTCTCTCATGAGGGACACCTTTACGCGATAAAAAGGAGGTTGCAGGATGGAAAGATAAGATGGCAGTGCGAGAAGCAGAGAAGCTGCCACTGCAGTGGGGCAATAACCACCAACGGCCCCCGGCTTACGGGAACGCAGCAGGAATAGTTCAACATAACCATCCGCCGACCCCAGCTCGCGCTGGTGTGCTTCAAGTAAGGGGGCCATGAAAAGGGCCGCAAGAGATATAAATTCAGGCCAGACAGTGCAACTTATTGGCAATCACCTGATGGCCGCACCCGAGATGGTAAGGGAGAACATAGGCCCTTTGCCAACAGTTGCCCGTGATGTTCAACGCCAGAGGTAACGTATGATGTATAAATAAAAATGAAAAAAAAAATAATGATAATAACTCTAATGACCGCAAACAATCTGAGTAAGATAAAAACATAAGAAAATGAATATGTTACAATTCAAAATCCATGAAAGATCAGAATCAAATATTTATCTGCATTTTTGAAATACTGTGATGTTGTTTGAAGAAGCTTCCGTACTGAGAAATTGATCCACTCAGAATTCGGAGGGAAAGAAGACATGCCCTCCTTAGCTTGTACACCCAATTATGGAAGTGACAGGCAGAGAGACATTCCCCCCTGATGCAGGTAAATTCTGATTTAATCTGGTAGAATCTTCAGCTTATATAACAATTTCAAGAACTAAAACATTTTCTCCTTCCTACCCCTTTCAAAGCATAATTCGGTGCAAATGTCGTCGGACCAAATGTCGTAATTTCGGAGCATATTTCAACTACCCCAAACTCTCCTAACCAGCAATCCCTCATTGTCTTGAAACTCACTTCTTCCGTTGATAATTCATTGTAAAACGCATTTGAACATGCACATGGAAAATGTGCTATATAAATACATTCTTCTTCTTCTTCTTCTTCTTATTATTATTATCATTATTATTATTATTATATTTCGGCGGAGCAGTTGTCGGCGGAGCAAATGTCGGTTTCCCTCTCTTTCTCTTCATTTGCATTTTATAGGCGGAGCATTTGTCGCCGGAGCAAACGTCGTAATTTCGGAGCATATTTCGGTGGAGCAACTGTCGGCGGAGCAAATGTCTCAATTTCGGAGCATATTTCGGCGGAGCATTTGTCGCGGAGCAATTGTCGGCGGAGCAAATATCGTTATTTCCGAGCATATTTCCGCGGAGCAATTGTCGCCGGAGCAAATGTCGGCGGAGCAACTGTCGGCGGAGCAAGTGTCGGCGGAGCGAATGTCGGCGGAGCATATATCGGCGGAGCAATTGTCCCGGAGCAATTGTCCCGGAGCATTTGTCGCGGAGCACTTGTCGCATTTTTCGGAGCAGTTGTCGGCGGAGCATATGTCGTGTCACCGTGCTGCTTAACCTGCCTTTGTGCTTCGCTCTGCTTTATATGTGCATCCTGAAGCTGTAAGTAATAATCTAAATTTTTAGTAATGGTATCTTACATTCATGACATTACAGATGGGTATACAAGTTAGCAAAAATTGAGATTCCTACATCATGCTCAACAATGTACATGTACATCTTAGATTCTAGCTTCAGTTTATGACATTAGACTTTATATACAATTTCAGCCGAAGGCAAACCAAAACACAAACATAGCACACAGGGTCCGGGGGGGGGGGGGGGGGGGGGTCAAAGATTAATTTATTATAGTTCCCTTGGTCTCATTGCTCTATAAGATAATTTTCTTAAATTTGCTAGATTACCTGATTCAGGGACTCAACTCTTACTTTGCCACAAATGTAGGGATTCAGACTTGAAAGTGAAATTTTAAATAATTATTTTCCTCTCCTGTATGAATGATCTAGCCTGGAAAAGGGCCTGCTGATACACACAAAAGCTACTGAAGCCTATTCACCCGTAAAAGCTAGTCTGGAGTACAACTACAAGGTTATCTTCAGATAAGCTTGTAGTTGTAGTTGTACATGTAAAAGTTAATGGCCCTACGTGCGTGGGCGCACATCAGCAAGCAATGGTCATATTGACCATTAGGATCATATACATGTGTGTATACTGGGTATTGGGGATACAGATGTAATTTTGTTTGAAATGGAGGTTTTTGTGGGCAAACTGATACTTAGGTATCACTCTTTACATATTACGTTATAAGTTCGTTAAGATACAAAATGTAGAAAGTTATAAAAACTTACATTTACAGCCTTGTTTTTCGTAGTTGTTACACAGACCTCCATACGTATGACGACTGCTCTCAATATGTTGCGCACTAGTGAGGCCGCTCTATATGGTTACGCACCATAGATACGTACACAGAATGTTACGCACACAAGCTATACGGACAAGGTCGATATTACAACGACGGGTGGCCGTTCTCTCCCAAAGACTTTTTCAATTATTGCTCCTCGCCGTTAAAGCACTTTGCTTAATATCCTTGCACCAGAAGGAATACAGCAGATTGTAGAGAATGCACGATGAGAAGCCTTATCGCTAGACTAAACTCATTAACAAGAAAATCAGGCATATCTATATCAAGAAAGCCTTCAATTAATAAACACAAAATGGTCTTATCAACTACATATATATATACAGATGGGTCAAAAGTACCCAATACAGGTATATCTGCTGCTTCTTTCTATGTACCAGCATGGTCTTACCACCAATCAAAAAGATTAAATAACCATACCTCAGTTTTTAGAGCAGAATTGGCTGCAATAGTACTTGTGTTAACTTGGTTAGAAAATATTAATATCTACGTAGGAGCAGTAATATTTTGTGACTCACTAAGTGCTTTGTTAGCCATAAAGAACCAACGAAATATATCTTTCGTAACCGAAATATTGACTTTAGTTACTAAACTGAAGTACCAAGGTAAAGAAGTCAATTTAGAGTGGATACCTAGCCATTGTGGCATAAGTGGAAACGAAGCAGCAGATTTTCATGCAAAATTGGCATTAACAAAAAACATCGAAATCCAGAACAAATTAAGTTTTGATGAAGTAAAGAATCTGATCACATTAAAATATACACAGGAATGGCAAAACTGGTGGAAGATTTCAACCTGCAATTTGAGACAGATACAACCGAGAGTTCAACATTCTTTATATGAATGTCATCTTAATAGATTTTGTGAAAGTTTACTACATAGACTTCGTCTTGGTATAATTGGGCTTAACTTTGACCTTTTTCGTTTAAAACTACATCCAACTGGTTTATGTGATATCTGTAAAGAGACAGAAACAATTGATCATTTTCTTATTGTATGTCCACATTTTATTATTGAAAGAGCAATGTTGCTTACAGAAACAAATTTGAAAGAGCCTCAAGAAATTCAGGGCCTCCTGAAAAGTAACAACATCGATAAACAAAGAGCATTGATACGTTTCGTTCTCCGAACGAGACGAATATATAAAGGCCTATAGCATTACAGGTGCGCATGTGAGGATGTAGGTTTTCGTACTTTGTATTTTATACATAGAACATTGACATACATTAATATTTGGAAGGACGTATGGTGTATGCATGTATATATTATGTGTGTGTATGGCAACTGCAGCTGTATAAATTGCACGTTTTCTTGTTTAAGCGTGGCATGAATTGTTACAAACGACAATATTTAAATTTAAAAAAAAGAAAGAAAAGATCAGGAAAGAAAAAAGAAAAAAGAAAAAAGAAAAAGTAAAAAAAAAAAGTAAGTAAAGAAAAGCCGGACATGGGAAAATTCTCATATTTTATTATCAGTTATAATCCTGCAAATCGGATACTGGGGCTAATGTATAGATTCTAAATCTTTCATTGGTCAACGGTTGGAGAGAGTCTCCTTCGCGGCTGATGATTAGTGGCGGGTGGCTAAAGGCCAACTGTACTACCCCCACAGGCTTATGCACCCCCCTAGTTCATCAGTAACTCAGTTATTCGAGGAACAGGAACTTTTATAACGAAGTCTATACACATTCTACCTCTGTCAAATGACGTTTTTTTTCTTACGCGCCTGTACGCAAGTCATGTAATGTAGCATCTCATGCCACCCCATATGGGGATATGTGTAGGGTGTAAGTGCATATATAGGTATGTATGTGTATATATATTTTTTTGTATGTGGCACGGTGGGGGCTGCTTTCGGGAAGTGGACTCGGGACAATTTTCAATAGCGCGGAGTATCACCTTTGGTAATGTGCGAACATTACATCCACGTATTGCTTGGTCCGAGCCTAGTCTCTATGGGCACTGCAGTGGGCCTTTGAAATTGTACTTGGGTCCGTTTTTCGGGGGTGGTTTTTATCGTGTTATGTATGCGTGCATGCATGTGTATATTCAAAACAAAATACAATAAAATAAAATAAAATAAAATAAAAAAGGAATGTGAGAAAGAGAGGTGAACAATAATAATGATGGTAATACAAATGGTGATACAAATGAGTACAGATGTTGTCCGATATGTTATGTACCCCTTTGCATTAATATTTCTATGAATATGTAAGCTTTTTATCTTGTAAGCCTTAAAAAAAAAAAATATATATATATATATTCATGCACATGTATATATTATAGGTGAATTACGTACCGGTAATTGTACAATTATGTGTATATATGGTACGCTGCACGATATCGATTATCACTCACTGTCAGTGGTATGGTCCTCTTTTTTTTTTGCCTTACCATAGCAATACCTAAAATTTTGTGTATATAACAGATTAAATATATATATATATATTTTTTTCTGTTCTAACCACTTTTCTACCTTTCTCATCTAAAGCTCCACCCTGCAAGGGCTTGTCTTCCCCACGTAGGTAGGATTAAAGGCGTCTTGTCCCCTGGAAAGATCAAGACTTCACCGACGTTGATGTTCTACATCAACGGGACAGACGTATCCCCGCACTGCGGTACGGGTGCGGGACTGGAGCTCTTCCTTTCTTTTGCTTTCCCATTTTTCTTTTCCTTTTCTCTTTCTTTCCCTTAAACTGATAGGAATTAGAGAAAGACCTCTTGAATTTGTAAATCCAAGTATAATAGATCTCCTAGCGTATTAAAAAAAAAATTAAAAAAAAAAAGTATATAACATTGGATAGAATATCGGAATTTAATATGGCAAAAAATGTCAAATCTGACTGGTTGCCAGACAAAAAAAATCACCCCCCCCCCCCCCCCCAAGCTGTCTTAACAACAGGTAAACAACGAGGTGGATATCGATGAACCGATCGCGCCGGTACCACTACGAGCGCTGAGGGCTCCCTTCATCATTGTCGTGAAAAATACAAACTGGATGCTCTGACGGGACTCGATAGGAGTTATTGACAAAAAGTACCCACAATTTCAGGAAACCCTCTTCAAAGGTCACAAAACAAACTGATAAGTTTTAATCATCTATTATTCACCATAATTATATATCTTTCAGTACACTTCAACCGAAAGTTTTCACTTAAATATAGCCAAAAATGCAGTGATACATATTAGTACCGTACTGACTATTGCCTGCGTTCCTACAGCAATGGGGTGTTCCTATGAGTGCGTGGGCGTTGATTTTTAGCAACCAAGTAAAATGTGCAATGTCTTGTTCATCGACTCCCCAATAATGGTGAAATTTTGATGAAAATCCATACAAAATAATACATGCTAGATACTACTAAATAGTCGAGGCCAATTTACAAGAATGCCAGGTTACCTGATCAGGTTGACCTCACTCATAGCTACATTCCTATACTTCGTGTGTATAATTTAGGCAGTCATACACCTCAACTTTTTAAAACACCACTGCACAAAAGTCACAAGCATTCACTCAAAATCGGCATTTAATTTACAAAAACCGACAACAAAATATCCAAGAAATACAATAAATTCAACTCACCGATGTTGGAAAAGATATTTCCAAAAATCAAATCCCTAATTTACTGTTGATTCTCGCGAAACGAGCTATCGGAGTCAATGTGTACATTTCCTGGTCGCCGCGGGCGCTGACATCTCCCCAAAAGCGTTTTGTCCTTAAAAATTCGGTCCCTGTGGCATACACGGAAAAGTCCCGATTTTCTGTGTGCGCGATCGTAAAGATCGATGTGCGCTTGCGATCCCGAGTTTCTTCGTGGACAAAAAATTTATTGGCCGATTTTAGTCTAAGACATCGGCAGTATGTAAACAACACGCGATCGCGAAACAAATCGGCGGGGATTTCTCCGGTTTTGGACAAGATTTTGACTTTGGATTTTGCTGAAAATATCAAAAGTTCTTCCTAACGGCCATTTGAGGAAGGAGTGAGATTTTTAAGGCCTGAATTTGAAAGCAAGTATTTAAAATATTTATCTTATCCCCCCCCCCATACCTTTACTACACGCGACAGAAAATACGAACTATTTTTGCATATTGTATTCGTAGTGGTCAATATGACCACTATTCATGGTGTGGCTGACCTCGACTTTGTTCAGTCTCAGACTCGTCTTTGTTTGTTGTGATCAGGGACACCAAAATACACGCCCGGGACTAAACAATTAACCAGAGTGCGATTTTCTTTTCTCCACCAGCTGCACACTGGCGCTAGGCTCCAAACAGCATGCTTTTATGAAGTAATTTTTACTTTTCTGCGCAACACGATACGTACAGATAAGAAAAGAAATTTCTAAATTAGAAATCACTCGGAATCGGTAAATTACTTACGATTTCCTTCCAGCTGGGGCTCGGGAAAGTATGTAGGCTCCTCAATTTTTGTTCCGAGAAAATTTCTTTCCGCAGCGTTCACGATCGATCATGATCAGCCGGCCGGTTGATGATGTCTGTAGCCTAAATGCTGCACTCTGATTGGTTAAAAACGTGGTTTCACCTGAATCCACGTTTTCAGACCACCCCAAACAGTTGACTCAAAATGATGACGTAAAATCCGTGGGTGAAACCATGGATTCACTTGAAACCACCTTTGTGAATCGCAAAAGTGAAACCGTGGTCTAATCCGGTTTATGCACGCTTGGGCTAAAATCACTTGGTCTAATTTCCAGATGGGCTACCTTCATTCGGGCTAAACCCTTTTGGTCCACTCTTCATTTGGTCTAATTTGCACTTGGTCTAATAGCCAGAAGGTCTAATGACCACTTGGGCTAGTTATCACTTGGTCTAATTACCATTTGGTCTCATTACCATTTCGTCTACTTTATTTTGTTGTCCCTTGGTCTACTACCAGTTCGTCTAATGTCATTTTGTCTAATTCCCAGTCAGTCTAAAACTAATTGGTCTACAGGCATTTCGTCTAAAATCCACTTGGTCTAGTATCCATTTGGTCTACGTAACATTTATATGGTCTAATGTGCAGTTGGTCTAACTTTCATTTAGTCCATTTTCCATTTAGTCTAATTGTCAGTTGGTCTAAATGCCAATTTGTCTAAACATCACTTTGTCTAATTATCAGTAAGGCTAATTGCCTGTTGGGCTATTCCCTTTTCGTCTACGCACCTACCAACAACACTATGCGTCATTTTGTTGGCCATCCCTGGACAGGTTGTGGCCAGAGCTTTTTGAAAGGGTCTAGGGGCGGGGGTGCAAATTCACTGTTTGCCCAGGGCATCATAATACCTGTAGATACGCCACTGCCTTAAAAGAAGAAAAAGAAGGCAGTGAACAAGTATAAAAAGCGGAATTTTTGTGGGTAGCAGGAGACACTTTTTGGGTGCTTGGAAGGGTGACGGGGGGGGGGGGGGGGGGGGGGGCTTTGTGCCCACTTCCAACGAGTTAATTTACGTTTTAGATGAATAATAATAATAATAATAATAATAATAATAATAGTTGCATACTGTTCTTTCTTTTCTTCTCCTTTTTTTTCGTTTTTCCTCTCTCTCTCTCTCTCTTTCTCTCTCTCTCTCTCTCTCTTTTGGTCACTTGAAAAAATCGGCGCCCAGTAGCGCCGCCCCTGATAAAAGCAGTTTGCATAGCTCAAAAGAATCTGGGAAGCTTAATGGCAGAATATTTAGTTCTTGATATGACAAAGTGTGACACCTTTGAGCAGGAACTTAGCGAGAGCTGGGGACACAGTGCCCAATTAAATGTTTAATAATATTGCAGCAATTAAGATATCCCCCTCCCGAAGCTTGCTCGGTACGCTCTCTCGCACTTATCTATATTGTAACCCATGTCAGTGACATAAAGTCCTATCTCATTTATTGAGAGATTGTGCTTGAAATTAAACGCATCTTCGTCATGAAATCACTGTATAATGCAAGCTTCATGCATGACCTATTCAACAAGAACATATTATTTTGGGTTGTTCGCATTCAAGTTAGGAGTAGAGCAGAATTGCATATTAAAAAGATTAGAAAATATATCCTTAAAATTTAATGTGTGTTAAATACAATGTAAGGGTTCAGCAACGTAACTATTAAAACGCCATTTTCCATTCTTGTCTTCACCATTTATAATTAAGTTTCCCCCTTTTTCTGTGGGTCGTCTTGCCCCTCCTATGAAAATACCCTGGCACCGCCCCTAGCTTTTATTGACTACTTGCACAAACATTTGTACATCGGATCAAATAAGAAACATGAATAACAGATTATCAACCAAACATAATTTGAAGTGCAGTAAAAATCAGGTTCTTCTACTTAAGTCATGAAAGGAAGAGGAGACCTATGAATGTTTTAATTACTAAAAAATAATACTAAATACATTGAGTTTAATTGAGTTTAATGAATTAAATAATTAACATATAAAATATGTAGGGATATTGATTGATCTTGATATAAGCAACAACAAGGTGAATAACTCTAATAGTGCACATTTACGTAGATGACTTCTTTGAAGTTTCATTTTTTAAAGTTTCATTTCCCGAGTCCTTTCTGAACTTGCTGCTATATGGCCAGAAGAATAAATAGTTATTAGGCCAAATGGTTATTAGACTATATGAAAATTAGACCAAATGATAAGTAGCCTAACTGGTTATTAGACAAATTGGATATTAGACCAAATGGTCATTAGACCATATGGGAGTTATACTAAATGATAAGTAACCCAACTGGTTATTAGACTAAATGGAATTGGACCAAATGATAGGTAGACCATATGGTATTAGCCAAAGTAGGTGTAGCCCAAATGGATATTAGACTATGTGGCTTGTTGACAAAATGACTGTTAGACTATTTGGAAATAGACGAAGTGAAAATCAGCCAAAGTGAAAATTAGCCCAAATGGGTTTTAGACTAAATGGGGTTAGCCAAACTGTGTATTAGACGAATTGGTTATTAGGCCAAATGGAAATTAGACGAAATGGTAAGTAGACAAACTGGTTGTAGACAAAATGAAGTTAGACCGCGTGGAGTTCGACGAACTGGTGATTAGACCAAGTGGTGGTAGACCAAGCGACGGTGTACCGTCTAATCCATGGTTTCAAACCACTGTTGAAACCATGGATTTGACTGAAACCACCTTTGTGAATTCGGGCCTAAAGGGTTCAATATTTCGCCTATAAGGCTTCTTCAGGAAATGATACCAAGTACAAAAAATGCACCAAGGATGTAGTTAGTGCATAGCGCGTAATTATTGTCAAAACAACAAGCGTAAATAATCAACAGAGTCAAGGCGCGAGAAAGAGAGAGAGAGAGAGAGAGAGAGAGAGGGGAAAAGGAGAAAGAGAGAGAGAGATAGAGGGACGGAGACAGACAGACACACACACACACACACACACAGTGATGAAGAAAGATAAAAAAAGCAAAGGATATGAAGAAAAGAAAGAGAGAGAGAGAGAGGGGGGGAGTAAAGAAGGAAGAGAAAAATATGGAGAGAGAGACAGGGGGAAAAAAGGTGGGAAGAAAGAGGACAGAGGGTTAGAAAACAGAAAAAGAAGACAAAAAGGAGAAAAGAAAAAGAAGAAGAAGAAAAGAAAGGGAAAAAATGAAGATAGAGGGGAGAGAAGAAAAGAAACGAAAGAAGAAAGAGAGAGAGAGGGGGGGGGGAGAAACAAGGGAAGAGAACAAAAGCAAAGTACAAAAAGGAAGGAGAAAGAAAGAAGCATTGCAAAATGACGAAGAAGGAAACGAACGGAAACTGGCATTGATACCATGAGGTTGGAGCGTGCCAAGCTGAAAGATGATCCTTTCCTTCTGGATCTTCCTTTCCTCATCTGTTACCCAGCACAAACTTTCAGATCGTTGATCGTGTGATTAGCAAGATTGAAGTGTTGGGCAACAGGGAGACCACTTGTGTTGAGGCGAATCGAACGAAGATGCACTCTTAGAAATGTTGGGTAAATGCCACTGGGTAAATGAAGATTGGGCATAGGTTGGTTAAATCTTGCTCAACTTTTACATGCATTTACCCAACATTGGTCAAAAATAAGAATGAAATTGGTAAAGTTTACCCAAAAGTTGGTCGGACTCATAAGGACCCTCATGTTGGGTAAAATTTGGGTAAAATTTTGCCAATATTTCTAAGAGTGTGCTCCGTCACTCGATCAGCCAGTCTCCGTTTCGTCTCCCCTACGTACAACTTTCTACAAAGAAATGCAAGTTATGCAATATATATATATATAAGTCAATGATGAATAAGACAACCGTTAAGAGATGAAAGAATTCAAATTTTCGCCCATAGGGCTTCATCAGGAATGATGACTTTATTAAAAAATGCATCCAGCATCAGCAAAGCGCAATGCGCTAAAGGATAAGCGCATAGCGCATCAAAAGCAAAAGTGCAAAGGAGGGAGAAGAGAGAGAGAGAAAGAGAGAGAGAGAGAGAGAGAGGGAGATCGCGCGCACTAGAGAGAAGAGAGAGAGTTTTACAGAGAAGAAATAGAGAGAAAGAGAGGAAAAGAGACAGAAAAGGGAGAATAAGAAACAGAAAAAAGAGAGAATAAGAAACAGTAAAAAAAAAAAAAAGAAGAGTCAAAGAAAAAGGGTGAAGGAAAACATAAAAGGAAAGAAAAGAAAAGAAAGGACAAGAAAGAAAGAAAACGTAGAAAATCACACGGTAGGAAAAGAGTAAAAAAAAATTCTTGAAAATGCAATTCAATGTGTCAAGATCGAATTCAATACCCTCATAGCAGATATACGCATGACACACTCAGTAATGTTATGCAGCTGCGAAAGATATTGTACTCATTATTTTTTTTTATTATTATTATTAGTATTATTATTTTTGTATTATTATTATTATTATTAGATATTTGCATTAAAAAATCTGCAGTTTGGCTTACAGGCAAGAAAATGTTTTCTATGAATCAACTTCAAATTAATAAAATCAAATTTGAAAAAATGACTTTATAGCTGTAGCGTCCGATTTCCACCTTCACTCATTAAGCGATTTTACCTTTCGGATCAAATCGTTTGGTACGTGTCATTGCAACCTTGCTATTCAGTCATGTTTTATTTGAGTATGTGAAAGCATATTTCATTAATACCAGCCGTTTGCAAAATTATTCAACGGGCCTCCAGAAGTCTTGATATTTCTATGCGGAATGCTGATGTCAATATCCGAATTAATACTTTAAAGGCGGTCAGTCGTCGGTGCCCGTGTGTTTCTATGCTGTCCCACCTAAGGCAAGTTCGGAGATTTCCGGAATCGCTCGGACAATTTGTAAATAGCCTGCCAGCGCAGGGGCGAGAGCTGAGCTTGCCAGCAATACGCTATGTTTCAGTTTCGGGGATACTCCATGCTATGGTCTATGCCTAGGCTAGAGGCACGAAAATAATAGCGGTTTTCGAACGAAACGGAGGTCGAGAGGAGAGACAGTCAGACGAGATTACGTATCCACAGCGCGTACAATTTGTGGATTGAACACAAAGAAATAAATTTGGACGTGGGCTGCTTGTTTCCTCCAAGGAAAGTTTGAATAAAAAGTTCGTGTTGTATCTACTTGAGCTGCACACCATTTGCAAATCGTACAGTGTATATACCTCCACGGGCTACGGTCGCCATCGCCGGGTGCGCCCCGGAGGTGAACCCTGGCGATGGCCTTACACCACTAATATTCCCTTCCACTCTCTTTTATTCTCACTTACGTTCCGTTTCTCTATCTCATCTTTCACTCTCTCTCTCTCTCTCTCATGACCTTGATAATTTATCTCCCTTGTTCTCTCTCTGCCTCCCTCTCTCCCTCCTCTTTCTCTTCTCTTTCTCTTCTCTGGCTGATTTCGAAAGAGGGGAATCAATCTTTAAAAACTGGACACATCGTGCAAAGAGTTGACAGAAATTATTTTTAAAATAAGAAAAAAAAGGGGGCCTGATAATAGAATTATAGATTAATCTTAATTTTGTATTGATAAACTTGAGGAAAACTTCACTTGACAGCCCTGATTCTAGCTCGTTCCGTTTCTCTATCTTATCTTTCACTCTCTCTTTCTCTTATGACCTTGATAATTTTTCTCCCTTGTTCTCTCTCTCTCTCTCTCTCTATTTTCCTCCTGTTTCTCTTCTCTCCTATCTCACTCCATATGCCTTCCTCCACGTATATACATTGTACAGTGGAACCTCCTTATAAAGAACAATGGTATAACAAACTCATTATAAGACAGTATTTTTGCCAGTCCCCACTTTTTTGTATTCTATTGTATTTTAGCCCTGGTATAACAAGGTTTTGATATAAAGAGGGAATTTCCTTGGTTCCAAGAAGTTCATTAATGATGCTCCACTGTACAAAAATAAAATGAAATAAAAGGTATGTAGATTACAATACTTCAAAACTTGTGACACGTACACACAATGAAGAGTACTTTTTCATGCTGTCTTCCTTTACTTCCTTACATGTTACATGCAGTGCCATTGCAAATGACAAATCACAAGGAAAAAGAAAAGTAGAAAAGGTGTTCCTGTATGTAATACTTTTAAGTTTCTTTAAAATAATACATGTATAACTTGTAATAAAACTACCCAAGTGAGAGTAAAAATCAACTGAACATTGAAACTACATGTATATTGTCAACACTAAAATATATACAAAAATCAGCTCAGTAGTATAAAACTATACTTTCAGCAGTATATAGGCATACCATATGGAATACCAAATGGCATATAAAAAAAATTAACAGAAATGTCCCTGTATGCATAATACATACTGTACGTTTCTTAAAAATTATAACTGCTGATAAATCTATGCAACTAGTATGAGAAGAAATCAACTATATATTGCAAAACTATTATTTCAACACTAAATGTGCATGTTTCAAGGCAAGTTTGTGGATCTAGAATACATGTATATCAAATTGTAATAAATAAAATACAAAAATCAGCTGAGAAGTGTAAAACTATACTTTCAACAGTATACATGTAGGCATACTTCAGGAAAGGTTTGTGTATCTATGCATATTGCATAAGCAAATTCTAAAACAAACAGTGTATACAGATCACAATAAAAGTAAATCTTGGAAGGAAAACAACTTCACTATTTAGTGTGATCACATTATCAAAGGCTACCCAACATTCAACTGAAAATGGCAACGTTCACTGGCAGATTTATTTTGGACATACTGTACATGTATGTATAGTTTTCATACTGCATTATATTATGGACATTCACACAGGAATATGCTGGCAAGGGTATTTTCATTGAATATTGCAACATTGACATATTGCAGTTTATAATACCATAAATACCTAAATAAAATGATTACAGTCAGGAACACAGATAGGTACAAAAGATATGTTATTAAATGTACGTCACACACAATCACTTATACGCTGCCAAGTGGTATTGTTTGGTTGTAATTACATGCATTGATACAATATATTACAATCGTTTTGATCAACCACTTCTTAATCACCAAATGGCAAACTCTTATTGAAGTTTATGTAATTCATGTGCATCTCACTTCACACAATGTACATCATGTAGCAAACCAATGGACTGCTAGTTCAGCTAAAACAGCATGACAAATCAGACTAAATATTCACCATAAATAGAAAAACATCACAGAAGACATGCATATTCATGGTCATGGAATGCGTTGAAATACACAGGGAAAATAGATTAAATGAAGTTTATACAATGTCATAACGGAAACCCTTTATCAGATAAGATTTTTGGTTTGTTTCCTCTCTGATAAATGTTAACGTAAATATTATGTTAAATGATTACACACAGAAAATGCTTTCTTTTGTACATACATACTACAATCACAAAGAAAAAGGTGAATATAAACAGGAACTATAATAAACAATTTTTTAAAGAAGGATAACAGTTCTATGTCCAGCAGATCTAAATTTCAACAATAAAAGGAGACATAAAAAAGATCAAGACCTGTATTGATGTTAGATGGATTTCAATCTTGTACTCCATTGACGAAGCCCTTGTAAGCCCTCGTGGGGAATAGATAGGCATACCTTATCCGCAGTGTAGCACATGATGGAACAACTCTCCTGTTTCCTGGTCCCAAGTACCCATGGTGAATATATATACGTGAATTGTTTGTAGGCATAATGCCGGTACGATTCATTCAACCTCGGAAGGCTTGTCTCGAATGGGTGGGGTGCGGGAGCGGGATGGGAGCGGGATGGGAGCGGGAACGGGCACACCCTTTCGAGACAAGCCCCCCCCCGGTTATCTCGAATGGACGCGTTCCCAGCGAGAAGTTCAATGAACGCGCCACTTCGAGACAACCGGGGGGGCTTTCCTCGAATGGGTGTGTTGAGTAGACTTTTGTAACAGACGTTTTAGAATTTTTTTGAAAAATGTACTCTTGCTGGTTTTTTCGTTTTTCTTTTGTCTAAGATGTAGAAAATATAAAAAAACGGTATCTAAAATGCTTTTGACAAGGAAATCATTATTTGTGCAAAATAAATAGGAGAATTGAATAATTATGCATTAAAACACACGGGGAAGAAAGGGCAAGTGGCGTAGCTAGGATTGTTAATTTATTTTTATTTTTTTGGCGTGACCTGTTAAATATTGTGAAATTGTGTTACAGACATGTGCTGACATAAGCCAAGGTGTGTTTATCATCTTTCCAAAGTTAGAAACACCTTTTAATGCCACTATCATTCTATCAATACCCACTATCAAAAGTCAAAACTCATATCAAAAGGTAACTTAGTTTGTACCCGGCCCCCAACTCCCCATACAAGGGGTAGGCCTATGCTCGTAACTCCTTTTCAAAAGTGACCCCCTATTCCGGAGAAGTTGGAATTTGTTTTACCCCTATCCCGGGGAATTTTCTGAGATATTGGACCCCCTATCCAGGCAATTTAGGAAATTAACCCCCCCCCCCCCCCCCACCTATCCCCGGGGAGGAAACCACCAGAGTCTGCGAAAATTGACCCCTATTTACATTTTCCCGGGAATATTTTTTCATCTTCCTCATTCATCTTCCTATTTTCTTACTCACCCACCAATAAGGGGTGGGGCATGGCCATCTTGTGCCTCCCCCCCTAAAAAATACGCCGCAGTGAATTAACATTCTATTCTGGACTGTCTGCCCGACCAGACCTTTGAACTTTAAATGAAAATTCCATTATGAATTCATGCAACCTCATACATTCATTTGACAACCCCCGGTTATCAGTGACGGCACCGGGGGGCATGGGGGGGGGGGCATTTGCCCCCCAGTCAGAAGCTTTGCCCCCCAGTTGCCCCCAATAATTTTCGGAGTGAAAAAAATAAAAGGGTGGAAAATTTTGTTTGTCCGCCCTTGCCCCAAACAATTTCTTTTGCCCATTTGCCCCCCCCCCCCCCACCCCCACTTTAAAAATCCTGGTGCCGCCACTGCCGGTTATATTTTCTACATCTTAGACAAAAGAAAAACGAAAAAACCAGCAAGAGTACATTTTTCAAAAAAAATTCTAAAACGTCTATTACAAAAGTCTACTCAACACACTCATTCGAGGAAAGCCCCCCCGGTTGTCTCGAAGTGGCGCGTTCATTGAACTTCTCGCTGGGAACGCGTCCATTCGAGATAACCGGGGGGGCTTGTCTCGAAAGGATGTGCCCGTTCCCGCTCCCATCCCGCTCCCATCCCGCTCCCGCACCCCACCCATTCGAGACAAGCCACCTCGGAATGTCCCTTGGAAATACATTGTTGCTTGCTGCCATGCATGCAACCAAGACATTGCCATTTAGAAATGCATCAGTGAAGTATTGAGCAGTCATGACGCAGGTGCGGACATGGCAACACACACATTACACATTCTCTACCTCCTTTGGCATGGGCACATATCTTCCACCACATCTACACCATGATGCAGGCCGGCTGCTCGGTCCAGGCCTTTCTTCAGCAGGTTGGGTAGGCTCTACAGCTGCTACGGCATCCAAGTAAACATCTGTGAATCTGCAGAGGAACTGGATGGTGACGCGTTCTAGATCAGCTCTCTCTCGATCCATCACAAATTTCTACATTGAGTAAGAAAAAAACAACAACAGTGAATAAAGTAAGGAAAAAATAAATGTAAATAATGTAAAGTGCACATTCCACCCTGTTCAAAGTTCAAGTATGGAAATACTGTTTTGGTGAAAAAATCATAAAATTATTAAATTTGTAGGGGAAAATATTAATAGGTTCCATTGTATTGATATATTTGGTACCACTAGGTGTATTTGAATCTTTGGAGTCACAATTAGATATACATACATACATGTGTGTATACATTCAAACATTACTGTGACTCTGACTTGCAAAAGCCTGTACTAGACTTCCCCCTTCAAATCAATTTCTGTTGGTATTTGTACAGGGGGGGGGGGGGGAGGTACTTCGTCACAGCTCACACAGGTTAAGCCAGTTCGCCAATCACCAATTGACATGTCTGGTGTTGATTCTAATTACATCTTGGCATACCTTCATTTATAAATAGATTCCTTCTTCTTCTTCTTCTCATTCTTCCTTCTTTAGTTTTTATTTGAATGAATGAAGATTCTTACAAACACACTATCTCAGACCTAGACCCTGGGCCTGGCTGTGACATCTCACATTCACACTAGCCCTATAATTTAATTCTATTTCTCTTCAGTCTTAATTTGGTTATTACACAATGACAAATCGCAAGAAAAATGATCGAATTTGTTGCATAGACCTTGGTTCGGATAAATAGGCTGAGATAATGATCTACCGTACTCACATTTGAAGTTGATTCATCGTCATCGCCATCGGGTTCCCGGTTGATGCACGGGCGACGTTTCCCGCAGGGATGGCCGTCACTCTTGCAAGGGCACATCCGTCTGCCCGTTTTGTATCAGCACTGCAGCAGCTAGCTTCCTGAACATTTACAGGCAGTCGGCTCCAAATCTCCCTCCACGTTTAGAATTGAGATATCTGTCGCTAACTACGAAATACTGAAAGTGTCATCCATAATAAAGATGAAATTGCTTTGTTCTATAGTATAAATATAATGGTACGGCGTCAGACAGCAGATTGCAGGATACACATAGCGCAAACGCTATTCAGTGAACTTACACATATCACAGCGATCTATGCGGATTTTTGCCGAGGAGAAAGACATTTCGCTGATCCTCAATATACTTTCCACTAGACCTAATTTCGTATGCTCAAGAACTATTTTGCAGCATCAGCAAACACAGATTTTTCCCCATTGAAACCGGCGACTGACCGCCTTTAAGTTTCAATCCAAAAGAAAAATCGCTTTTGTACAACATCAACAAAGTGTAGTGATTCAATTAAACAACAATTTAAAAGGGCAAAGTACAAGGTAAGCAAGGTTTTGTCAGATACGGCATGGTGGGTCTTTTACGTCGGAAAAAAGGTCGCGCTGGTATTCAAACAGAATAATCGGTGAGAAAATTGCAGTTCAGTGAATCATGTCTAAGGTTCTGATTGGCTAGATCGGTGGGCGTTGTCGGGGGCTCGTCAATGACCTACAGGCGTCCTTCTCAAGCTAATCATATCACATTCCACTCATATAGTAAACGATCATACTGCCCTCAGTAGACGAAACATTTTGCATCGCATATTCTACAAGCTACATTATTCGTGGTATTGCCGAAATGATTTGCCTGAACACCATTAAACTGATTACAGAAACAAAAAAACAACAAAAGTGATCCATTTAAAACGCAGATTTCATTACGATATTTTGGAAACAAACCGCCGCGCGCAGGTGAAACAGCAGCCTGACATGCCCTCCCCTCCCTACCACCTCCGAGAGGGACCCAAGCGGCCGATTTTTGCCCTTTTAACTGGGCTAGCAAGGCCCCGCTATTCATGTCCTCTCACTGGCTTGCATGTGGACAGGTGTGGCGGATCCAGGCATGGGTGCAAAGGGCGCGCGCCGCTTTAAATTGTCTGGGGTTTTTTTTTTTTTTTTTTTTTTTTTTTTTTTTGTTTTGTTTGTTGTTGTGTTTTTTTTTTTTTTTTTTTTTGTTTGTTTTGTTTTGTTTTTTTTTTTTGGGGGGGGGGGGAGGGGTCCAATGTTCAAATTTGAAAGAAACTCAATGCTGTGTTCCTTTATGATTCTTTCCTGGGAGTAAATGCATAAGAAATTGCTTTTTTGAAGGGTAAAGATGAAGAAAAAATATCTATTCCTCAGTCATTTTCTTCCCTCGCTCACTTGTGGCTATTAACACCGGGTTACATACATCAAATACAACGTCCACGTAGTCGCATAATTTCTGAATTTAATGGAAGCAGGGATTAATCTATTTTGTAATTTTCAGCAGGTAAGGTTGCCGGATGGGCGGGGGTGGGGGTGAGGGTAGAGGGGAGCAATTATCGCGGCGGGTGCCGATAATCCCTTTATACGACATTGAGAGAAGATGAAGACGATAGGTGTTTGCCTCACCTCTCCCGACCCCCATATACCCCTCTTCAGTCAAACCGTCATAACTAAAAGACATCCCATTCAAACGCGTGTATCAAAATCAACATTTCAAATTAGCGTTTCAGTGGGATATCAGTGAACTAAATTTAGTAGATTTTACATGATCATGTTTGCCAAACAATACTTTTCACAAGAGAAGGAGGAAGTTGGAGTTCAATTTCACTTTCATATCCTTCAGGGTATACACGATTGTAGCAGCTTGTTTGGATCGATCATGTCGTCAGAGGTGAGGGTCGGGGCAAAACATCCGAGCCAATTGTGACCACTCAAATTACGGCGTCTAGGTTGCGTCCGGGTTCACCGAGTATAATATAGTTGATTTCAAGTAATTTGTTATATACCTGCGTGATAACCTGATGAGTGCAGGTCGAAAAGCTTCGTTATCATGTCTCTTTTTCGTGCCATATTGAAAGTATTGATTTTTCTTCTCTTTTTTTACCCATCTCTTATTGATTTGTATAAATTATTTTATGGTTTCTATTTCGATATGATATTTGTTGTTGGATATTGTAGTACCATTACTTACAACTGTAATCACAGTATTTAGCGAGCGAGAAAAATTTGGGCAGCATTTCCTTTCGAATTTTGACAGGTATTTTATGCATGCCTCGCTTTATATGTTTGAGCATATTTCAGACTGAATTTAATCTGTTACTCAACATAAGCAAGGCGTTCATTTTGGTTTGGGTTTTGTTTACATATAT
This sequence comes from Heliocidaris erythrogramma, assembly GCA_025617745.1. Lineage (NCBI taxonomy): Eukaryota > Metazoa > Echinodermata > Echinoidea > Camarodonta > Echinometridae > Heliocidaris > Heliocidaris erythrogramma. Next base: position 24,574,972 of record CM046864.1, read on the forward strand.
GAAGACATGATTTACCCCTCATATTACCTCCATATTTGCTCCTTTTTCAGTTTTGCTTCATAAACTTTTGCTTACCAACTCGTCGCGGCCGACGGAAAACTGTAATGAAAATATCGGGAATTCATGAGGATTTAACAGCAATATACCTCACCTTAATTTCCTCATTTAACTCAAAGAGCATTTGTGGGGGAAAGATACCCTCAACGCGTAGGCCTATGACAAACTGAAACAATATCCCGATTGGGGGGGGGGGGGGCTTTTTGACATCCTAAACGCGTCAAGCGCGTGACGCGCCGTAACCAGCTAAAACTACCCTATCCAGCCCTTTTTTCTTTGGAATTTTTTTTGGTTTGTTTTTTGTCGCGGTCGTGTACAGCAAAATCAGTTGAGTGCCCCCCCCCCCCCCCGATGCACACTCCCGTGGCGCAACATGAGGACTATTATTTGTTTATTTTTTATTTCACATCACAGAACTAAAGCAGTGTTAATTGCCCCTCATATACTGTATATTATACCTAAGTATATGCCCCGAATTTGTAACGGTTTCACAAGTCTCAAAATATTTCACGAAGCTCAAAATAAATATGGAAGTTCAATTAAAAGAATATTGACTTGATGCTACAACTAGCGATCTTGAAGTCACATGCAGAGGGATTGTGATATATTACTTGGAACGGACCGGTGGATTTTTTCCCGGCGAAATGGGTATTATACGCATGGTAATGTTCATTAGTACAATTTACAGCCGTCCCTATTCATTAAACGAGGAAACCTTCTCATATGTATGCTCCCTCCACATGCATAATTTTTTTGGGGAAATAGGTGTATCAGAATTGCGATATGTATAATCGACAGAACACAGATATCAAATACATGTATAGGCCCTATTATTATTTTCATTATTATTGCAGGAAACATGTGCTCTCTTGTAAAATGTAACACCATGTTTATAAATCACCCCTCAGCAGGATTGGACAATTCTGTGTTTCTCCATTCAGGAACTACTTTAGCTCGTAGGATTTCTTTTAGCTGCGTGATGCGGTTCTTACATGGAGACAGACGGGTTCGTCCAATCTGGCCGATGTGTTATTGATATGGATGCTTTTACAATATACAGGAGAACAAATTATATCTAACCCTGAAAATACGTTTCCCTAAAACTGATTTATGCGAATAATGATTTATACATCGCTAATGAATAATATACGGATGTTTATACCCAGTAAATATACAAATTAGGATTCCGACACCCCTCCCCCTTTTTTCAAAGTGTATGCATGCAATGAAGGTGGAGCATGCAAATGAGCCGGTGTCACAGGTCTCAGTTTTTGCAATCCCTGCAGTTATATCCACAAATATGAAGTCAGATTTCACCACGAAGGAACGCCTATTTAGGGATTAAGTGCTCAACGTTGACTCAGATGATCTCTTTTTAAAAACAAATCTATTATCAAAATTTATTATCTATAATATTCATGCGCGCATTTGTTTATTTTCTTTTGTAATCCAAAGAGACCCGTACGACTCTTTTGTCGTTGCTGCTTTTGTTTTCTTTATATAATATTGACATCCCCCTGTATTTTTAACCAATAAGTGCGATGTAATATAAACTATTGTAATAACTAAACTAGTGAAAAAAATACAATTATCCCCATTTACCCGTAGCCCATATAAATGGTTACGGGGAGGAGCTACAAAGGCCAAGTAAAGCATGAATATTCACATTGCAAAGATCCCCCCCCCCCCCCCCCCCCCTCCACGGCGGTTTCGTTTGGGGATTACCAAGCCAGCCAAGTGCGTATTGATATAATTTGTGTGTAAATGTACATTTTGTAAGCTGATTTGTGAGCAGCGTGCACGAACGTACGGACGCACGCCTGTAATGAAATCCAATTATTTAAGGCAATTCCCAGTCGACAAAGATGATGTGATTGTTGGAAGAAATCATACAAAAATCAATGATACATGTGCATAAAGAGTGATAGATATTCGGTCAAATCAGACTCATGAGACAGCAGGAGTTGGTTCCAGTATGATTTTATCAGGACTTTATTAGCAGCCCAAGAAACCTCAAAACGACTGGCTCAGATCAGACCAGGTTTGCAGGTAGTCTAAGTTGCAGCCACTGTAAAAAAAATGTTGGAACAACCCCCTTCATATTTTGTGGAAGTCAAGGAAATTGTATGAACTAGTCAAGACTAGTCAAGACATTGCTAGCACTTATTTTTCATGATTTTTTTTTCTCGTTTTTAAAACATGTTCGAGCCTATGGGAAAATAATTACAGGTGTGCGCCCGTACGATACACACGGTCGGGAAGTGCCAGCGGCCTGGTTTGCAGGCACACATCCTGATCAGTCGTAAAAGAGTGTCTGCATTGTAAGACTACCATAGGTCCTGTATTGTAACTGCTATTTACACGACCAGTAGGTAGCTGGGTTTAGGTTTCTCTCAAGACACAATCATTTTCTGATAAGGTGTCAAATTAGTGTATGGGTTGCAGACTACGTTCGACCGGATCCGTGGAACATGTGAATAGAGAGCAGTAAACCAATTAAGGTGTTATCAGGTACTCCCTGGTTAAACCATGAAGCTACATCTTCATGGTTAAACACAGAGCTAAATTACATACCACATCCATTATCCTGTCACTTGTCAGAACATAGGAAAGGTTGTCAGCGCCCCTCGTACATGACAGTCACACAAGATGATAACAATGCGGTTGGTATATAAATAATCGAGGGAAAAGGGGTTTCAAGTCCTCAAGTTTATTCTTACTATAAACATTTTTTGTTTATGTTGAAAAAATATGTATGGTATATTCGTTTAAATATTCCATTTGATTTAGTTGAACATATTATCCCCTCTTGATATATCGTAGTTTTACTCTTCATATTAAACGGTATGTATGACTAGATACAAAGCATGAAGCTGATCTTTATCAGTCGTGTTAACTGTTAATACAAATTCCAAACGTATTACGTTGTCGAACATAACTTTTGAAAATGAAAATGTTCAGTGCCTTTTTATAATTCCTTGCTCAACCCGTTGTTGACATAGATATAGGCGGTTGTACGTCACATGCTCCAGCGACGATTGGAAATTCAACATTTAAGTATTATTAAATACATAAATTTGCTTTCCATTGGCGTTACATGCAATATGTGAAACGAGACACAACGTGGTATCGTGTGATGAGAGCCAAATAAGAACACGATATTGATATTTTCTATAATATTCCACATACTATGAATCTTGCTGTTAGGTTGGTCAAAAGGTAATCACGTGATAAATCGTAGTTTCTCCCATCAATCACCCGAGAAAAAATGTTCGTGACCTTGACGGAATAGTATTTATGTGTTTCGCTGATCTCTTCAGTCCATATAGAGTCACAATGCTTATTTTGGGTACGCGCGAATTGAAAATGCGTGACCTTTACGAATAGTCGGAATGAAAAGTGCGTGACCTTTACGAATAGCTCCATAAGTGTATCGACCTTTCCAAATAGAATCGCCACAGACAAAACAAGTTTTTACCATTCTTCGAATTCATTTTGCTGAAGTGTAATTTCAGGAAATATCGTGATTTAAGACCAGTTAGAGGAACAGCGAACACCAAATTATGACAATTTGTATGATATGAGATTGATTATTACAGAAGTGGACACTTGTGGACATGCATCTGACCATGTCTAACTTTGAAAATACATATCCTCTGGCTGTCCTATTACCTCGCATTCCTGGAAAATGGATGGGATGTTACAGTCAAATTTATAGGTCTCTCTTGTAAACTACTTCCAATTTCCTATTGAAAAATGCATATACGATAATTTTCATTTGTACGCCACAACTGCATATGCATTTACATAATTTTAAGCGGTATATATTTTCTTCTGCGCATGCATTTTGTAGATTTCTCAAGGCACATTTCTGGTTCTTTTATTGTGATACTTTTGACAGAGTCAGGTGCATGAATTCATTATGGTACCGATCAGCGTCCATCTGAAGTAGGGTCCATGGTCGGAGCAACAAATAGGCATATAATCTAGATCACTACGTCATAACTTTATAATGGTGTCAATTGAATGTCTGATTTTATTATCTGGCCAACACGAATAAAAACGTGAACTGTGTAGTTACCATATACATACACAAATCTGCTTTGTTATTAATGTTACACCATGGGTACTTCACCTAAAATATTCACAATTAAGATGTAATTTTGTAAAATATGCTGACGTATGCGTGATTAGTTATGTTCTTCTAAAGTAAACAAGATAAAGGTTAACTCGACAACAGGTCCGCAAAGACATGATGCCCTGGACATGCAAAATGACGCATTGTAATGACATATTTTTCCAAATGACAGTGTAAATTTCATCCCATTGGAACATGAATTCCATTCAGGGGGATGCCAACATGCTTAAAAGCGGGAAATGCTATCAAACCACCAACTCATGTACTTTGATATAACCACAAAAAAATATAGTTGCCTCTTCCACGAACATTTGAACGTTCGATGAACCCTTCAGAAGGCTGGCTTAGTAAACGCGGACGTAGCGGAAATGTATGTGCGCCCCATATATACGCACCATACTTATAAAAGGTCCACAACATCCGCACATTTGCTTTCCGAAAATAGAAAGGACATCCCCGGAAATGGAAGAATAACATTCACACCCCCCCCCCCCCCCCCCCCCCCTATTTATGGCTGAAGAAATTACAATGGAAACCTTGGAAACTGTAATTCAACCATGTGTGAAATGGTATGTTCAGTTATACCAGGGAAGTGTTAGAAACACTTCCCTGCATGGTTATACCAAATCTGCACTTTGAACCGGATAGTGTATGGCAGCGTGCTGGTAATAAATAGCAGGTAATAAATTCTAGCGTATTGTTGTGAGTGTGAGAGTATAATTTGGCGTGTGTCTGTGTCTCTGCAAAATACATCACGTGCTCGCAATTTAGCGATGACTCAGTTAAACAGTCTCAGTCATAATCGTCTCAACATTGATTTAATTTCAGTTTATATTCATGTCTTTCGTACATCTTGCACTTCTAATTAGATCGAAGTCATCGATTAAAACACAATTACTACCAAATCATGATATTTGTCGACTAAAATCAAAGAAATAAGACCCCTCCCTCCAAAAAGCAAAAAAGAGGGCGAAAACATGCTGAACATTTCCAAACTTTACTTGGACTTGCAGTCAAACAACATCATGAGTTAGTTCACCAATCGTATATGCATATACTGATTAACATTCATGCCACATTGATATTTTGTTTGAGACTGGACAGTCAACCGAACTGAGTCAAAATCATATTCATTGAGTTGACCCTTTTTAGTAATGGTAATAACTCATATCATGTTATTTCTTTGAGGCTGTCATCCTCGTCAAGCTTTGCTTATGATGGCAGTCTCCTACATTTTTTCAATTTGCTGTATTGCATAATACTTACAAATCACTAGTATACATTACTTATATTTCTATTTTTATATAATACGTTCAACTCTATATGTATATTATGTAATTCATTTGCTTATATGTTTATGTGTATGTATTATTTTGTATTACGCAGTATCTGTTCATATGTTATCTCTTGCCTTTGTTATATACATGGAAAAAATGTAGAAATAAAATCAAAAATCGAAAAATCAATATGTTTCGGTATATGTTTTTATTGCATAGGCCTACATACTTTGAATTACGGCTTCTAGGATAAACGTGTATTAAGGATTTTTTTAAATAAACCTGAATGTCGCTACATTTGCGAGAAGAGTGTTGGTATACAAATTTATTCATGCCGTTAAGTGGTTTGCGGTTTGTTTGCTGTGATAAAAAAAAATCTTGTACTAATTCAGCGTTTACTGTTCAAAGGAGTTAAATTGGTTTGGGATGGGAAATTAAGATAAATAATTTCTTGGTACTGCAAAATTTCAATATGGCACGAAAAAGAGACATGATAACGAAGCTTTTCGACCTGCACTCATCAGGTTATCACGCAGGTATATAACAAATTACTTGAAATCAACTATATTATACTCGGTGAACCCGGACGCAACCTAGACGCCGTAATTTCAGAACAATCGCAAAGCTTGGACGAACTCCTTTTGTCTGCACAGAAGAGGTTCTTGCGATTGAATATAAGCAGCTTCCAGAAAGCGTAAATGCGCTGAGCTTCTGGCCCGGGACATAATTGCCGACGATCAATTCTCAATTGAGAAGTTGATTTCAAGTAATTTGTTATATACCTGCGTGATAACCTGATGAGTGCAGGTCGAAAAGCTTCGTTATCATGTCTCTTTTTCGTGCCATATGGAAATTAAGATGTTGGAGTTGTTGGGTAATAATGAAAAATTATACAGGATTCTAGGATTTGTCTGATAGTGTGGTATTCTTTTTGCAACCTTTTTAGATCCAGATATTTACTCTAATTGCCATGCAGCTTGCCTTCCCCCAGATACAAAAGAGAGCGCATTGGATAGAATTAGCGCACATGAACCCATTGCCTATACATACATGAATCCGGTGGTTCCTGTATCGAGCCCATGAACATGAAAGAAGTCAGTAGTTAATGAGTTAAATTGCAATCCAACCTTTGTAATTATAGTTCATTTGTGTGAAATAGGAAAACGACCTATCACTTATGAATTTCACGACAAACTTTTATATTATAAAAGCATGCTAACTCATAATCTTCTTGATGAAATCATCACTAATGCATTTATTTAGATTGATATTTCGTTTGTAAACGGTTATAATATCGTTTAATACAAAAAGCAAAAGAAAACATTTCAAGAAGTTTTTGATGCGACTGATAATTACTCAACTTATCTATATTTTCAATCTTTATCACCTGTTTAATGAATACGGTAGAATATAGCCAATCCTTCTTTAAAAGAAAAGTTCAACTGTATTACATATTCAACTCTTCAAATTTGTATTACGAGTTAAGCGACAAACACTAAACATTGCATACATGGTATCCATTTCCAGAAGCTTTAGGAATATTACTTAACATATCCCGTTGGTTTTGCTAAATATTTGATTTTATTTGATAATGCCGTCATGAATCTAGGAAAGAAATAATGAAGACAGTGGATTATCTCATGGGGCGGGGGGGGGGGGGGGGGGGGGGGGTAAATGACATTTATTTTAATTCCCGTAACCCGTTTGTAACAAGAATTGAAGTTTACTATGATAGCTTGCCGTAAAATGTTCAGGCGACAGGTATATACGCTTAGTGTACACTGATGCTATTTCATGCGCTCTCTTCATAACATCCGGTATGACTTCAGGGGAACCTGTTTCAAGAATTGTTGGTGAAGTAACATGAAATAACATGGGCGGTATGCAAATGAGTGAACCGATGATGTCGTGCGCTCATTTTTCCTTAGGTAATTTATTATATGAAATATCATATATTTCATTTTTGTTTGCTTCAATAATGTAAAACATGGTTTGACTCCATACGGAACATGTAAAATCATCATTATTGTAACTTATTTTTATACAAGGAAGGGATTCTTTATTATCACATCTATACAAATTGAAATATTTGAAAATTCATATACTAAAATGCATAAGGAAAAGTGAGTGTGTGACATCATTGGTTCAATCATTTGCATATCGCCCATGCTATGCATATCACTGTTTCATGAAAATGCAAAACTTCAAAATGCCGTAACTTTCTTATTTTACCTCCGATTTCAGTGAAATTTTAACTGTTTAATTTTACTCTATTTATTCAAATCAACTGGATATTAGGGTGGAGTTGGCCTTTAATTCACTCCATTGTAATGATTAGACGCGTACATCCCCCATGATCCATTTATAAGTTTAAAAAACTATGCAAAGCTTTAATCTTGACTCAATGGAACTAGAACAGTGATATTCAAATATGTACATTTATATTATCATTTATTCATTCTCCATTTTTGTGTAAATTATCATGTCACCGAATTGTTATGTATTTCGTATTGTCATGTAGAATGATTTGTTAAAGAACAGGGCGCCTCTGGAAAGCAGTTTTGCATAACAGGCCAACTCTGTCATGTCTGTACTATAATATAGAGAAAGCAAACTAAATGAATAACCAATAAATAAAATGCCACGTCGTACTAAAATGATCGTAACTTTGGGCTTAGATACTTGTGTGAAATTCACAAGAAGTTTAGGAGATACTATTACAAAATTACCTACGCCATGGTATTTAGGGTCTTCAGGTACCTTTTCAGAAGCTTGATCTCAATCAAAATCGTGTTGCAATTTTGTAGACACCCTGCGCAGTCCCATCTTAACCAATAAACAGGAACAGTTCGCGGAGTGATATCACAATGAATAACTTGGGTTTCATCGCAATACTGAATAGATATCATCTGTTACAAGGTCAATTGTATATCAATAGGCGGGACCCTGCCATTGCAGTTTTGCACACGATCCCTTGTCAGCGCAAGTAAACCTCTTTGTTACGTCTTCGTGTGTAGTTATGCCTGGGTCACGATTACAATTTGAAAGAATTTGTGTCAAAGCAATAGACCGCCTCGGTAATGTTGCAAATTTTATGCATACCTTTCAAACAAAGGTTGTTCTTGACAACCTGAAAGCTTGTCGGAGGCTTGCCGTGCATAGCAACAAATAATGTATGCAAACTGGATTCCAAGCATTGAGACTCATTTATAAAAAGCAAGTTCATGGAACAGCTCGTCACTAGGTGCTCAGACAATTATGTGCAATAAATTTGTAAACATTACAGAAGCGGTCTACTGGGGAAGGCTGATCATGTTTACTACATAAGTATTGGTGTATGCTGTGAGGCTTTGGAATCATCAAAATGACGCGAAATTGTTAACATAATTGTCTGTAGTATTATGTGCATTTCAATTGTGTTTTTGTTTTAACCCCTACCGTGCCACCCATTCTGTACATTCCCCCTTGTCTGGCCACCCAAAAAAGGCAAAGTCAGACTTTAACCTTCATGCATGTTTATCACCATTTTATCATACCTTCTCTTCATCCTACACAATTAATTTCTACACAAAATATATTCTCTAATATATCCGTTAAATGAAAACATTAAAAGTATTTCATTTTTTCCACCCCTAAATTCACAAACTAAATGATATAAAAATCTTCCTTTTTTTTGTCAAAACTCTCATTTTCATGTCATGTAATCCCTATTGACCCATTTCAGAGCACGAATAATAGGAATGTTCCATTCAGGAAAAATATGGGTGTTGCATCAGCAAGTTCATTGGACCAATCCAAGTGAAAAATAGGGGTTCTGTCAGAAATGTACAGAGGGGCTAGCATTATAAAAAATACGAAGAATAAATTATTAGGATGATACCATGTATCCCTACAAAATATACCTATTGTACAGTTTTACAGTCCATTTTAGAAATGCATTCAAATTGTAATCATTCAGGGAGGTATTACAGCGAGATAACCTCAACTGAGAGCTTTCTATTCAGTGTCTGAACTTGAACATGTCTTTTCTTTGACAAAAAGTCTTTGCAGAACCCTGCCTCTTTGTCCTATTACATAACGCTCCTTTGTTCCATTTCCTGTCGTAGAAATGCCTATAGGATGGAGTTTTTGTATTATAAGCCCATGACACTTTCTGTTATGTATTTACTAAATTGTGATCACAGCTTGTATACAAGTAGGAGAGCGCGATTTTAATGTACATGTACATTCCAAGTAATATGTAAAGGACCTTTACTGGGCCCAGCGACGTGTAATGCATTCTGGGATATGTTTTCCGCGCGCGCGAGCTCAAGAAAGTTATCGTAGTATATTATGCCTTCGTGATCTGACTTTCTACCAAGAAATCATGTTTTCGCACTAAATTCGAATGTAACCCCATATCAAACTGACTCGAAATCATAAGTTTATAAAACAATGAAGCTTTTCATGTATTTAGAAAACTATAATATTTTGGCAATAATTTGACATTTGATGTTAAATGTGATGATAGTTGGCGGGCGGCAGATGCCGCCCACGGCCAGCTGTAAGGATAACTCCCGGGCGCGTCTTTCTTTTTTGCAACCATGCCTAGGCAGAAACCCTTTTTGAAGACTTTGAAACAGACTACAAGTATCGGACTTGTATTTTCTTGTATCGGACTTGTATTTTCTTACTCAGTTTCACCTTATTTTAAAATCAGCAAAAGAAAATTTCATAATATTTTCTTACTCAGTCACCTTATTTTTAAATAAGCAAAAGAAAATTTCGTAATATAAACTTCTGCCGAGGTTCGAACTCGTGGTTCTTTCACCAAGAGAGGACTGGATTATCCGATTGCGCCACATACAACAGCTACTCGATGCCCTTGCTCGTTTTATTATATCGCTATAATTCGTTTTCATGAATATTCATGCCGATTAGTCTTGACGTAATAAACCGTATTAGTATGAAAAATGCGAAATCTGCCTAGGCTTGGTTGTAAAACGTAAACGCGCTTCCCGGGCGGATGTAACCGCCCACGGCCCGCTAGCGATTTTTTTCCCTGTACCTTTGGGTCTATCCAATATGAATATTCATGACTTGGGTCTTAGAGATGAGAGTACGCATGCGCATGACAAGTAATACGGTTTATTCCGTCAAGACTACTCGGCATGAATATTCATGAAAACGAACTGTAGGGCTATGATAAAACGAGCAAGACCATTGAGCAGCTGTTCTCTGTGGCGCAATCGGATAATCTGGTGCGCTATCGATGAAAGGACCGCGAGTTCGAATTTCGGCAGAGGAATATATTATGAAATTTTCTTTTGCTGATTTTAAAATAAGGTGATACTGAGTAAGAAAATACAAGTCCGATACAAGAAAATACAAGTCCGATACTTGTAGTCTGTTTCAAAGTCTTCAAAAAGGGTTTCTGCCTAGGCTTGGTTGCAAAAAAGAAATACGCGCCCGGGAGTTATCCTTACAGCTGGCCGTGGGGTAAGGGGTAATTTATTTCATAATTTAGAAAATAATGAATAAAGATGGAATGACGTCATGAACAAATGTCTAAGCTGCCAATTTCATTATAAATATAAATATATATATTTATATATATATATATATCATATGTTCCCTCTTACCTATCCGTTTTTTCTTCTTTTTTTGATAATTGGATTCTATAAAGAAATAAAAAGATCGTCTTTTATCGAAAGCAGGTTGTTCTGCAACGAGGTAATCCTTCAAGAAAGACAAGATCGACTTAAAACATGTTTCCCTTGCAAATAAACATAAAATGATTCTTACCTGAAAGCTGTACAGCCGTCCTTGTCCTTGTTTGATGCAGCTCTTGTCAGAGGTAGATGGTGTATATTTGAAATCACAAAGTATATCATTCTAGGGACATGACGTGTGTTTAAAACATGAGGCCTAGATGATAGAATCTATGATCAAATATGTGTTAGAGACGAGCCCTTTCTTCAGTGTTTTTCTGCTGCTGCTGCCGCTTCTTCTTCTTTTTTTTTCTTCTTCTTTTTTTCTTCTTCTTCTTCTTCTTCTTCTTCTTCTTCTCCTTCTTCTTCCTGCTCCTCGTATTATTCTTATCATTCTTCTTATTCTTGTTCCTTTTTTCCTCCCGGTTTTATTTCATTCTGTTTGAGGGCACATGACGTACAAATCCATATTGGTATATAAGTATGGATTTGTACACTAACAAATCATCATCAGTTCGACCCTAAAGTCATTACATGTGCAATGTGCTAAGTTTAAATCCACAGGAAATTTCCAAATCATCTTGTGCATGTTGTTACATCGCAGCCAGCTAAAATACGCATATCAAATTACCCGTTTACAGAATTATGCATTTTACCATAAGCATGATAGAGGCTAGCAAAGAACAGCTACACAGATTTTCAGACAAGATCACTTCAAAAAATCTTTCTTGGTCATCTAAGCATGATTGATATAGCAATGTCTATGATTAATGATAAACCCTGGATACAACCCCCTTACCTAATCCAGTGACCGGAGTAATCACGTTGTAAGCGCTTTGTTCGGTTACATTGTAACTGGTAAGGCGCTACATAATAAGCAGCTATTATTATTATTATTATTATCATTATTATACACATGAAAATATTGTTTAAAAAACGTTAAAAATCGAATGAAGGGTGAGCATCAATGAAGACTAATAATGTGAAGTTTCGCTTTGAAATATCACACTTATGGGTAATTCCTTGAAACGTTACATTTCTGAGGGGGATTTTGCCTTTCAAACCTCATAAAAAGAAAACTTGTGCATGTTCCATCTCTGTAATTACGCCAAAGGTTATTCTTTTGTAGGCCTTTAATTTGTGTGAAAAATTGGGCTTTGCTTGGAGCTACAGCGGCGACACAAATTCGGTTAGTAGCGCATATAATTATATAAAACCTACAGTATCTGCGAAACCGGGCTTATACCTACAACATGTTAAACGAGCTCTAAAAGATGCATTTTTTCACATAACGCGTCATTACTTTTTAACCATAGAATCAGTTGAGTCTGGTGCCCGGATTTTAAAAGTACATTTTGGGGGATTATTTTAATGTATAAATCATCATTGTCATGCGTACATGTACTTTGAAGAGAATTGAGTTATGTTGCTCCGTTTGTCTATGACGAGTCGTCAAAATTGTTCGGATTTACCCGGGTTTTCCGTCTTTCAAGTCTTTGGCAAAGCACATCTCAGGGACTACTTTTGGTGGGTAGTTTCTGAAAGCTGAAATCTTGCCGATTTCTCCGATGTGAAGCTTGTTGTTATTGGTTAATTAGTTCCGACGCACTTATTTTGGATATAGAATTAATCTCCAATCAAAATGTTCGATACATAATGCATATACAAACAGGGTACGGGAATTGCGCATGAGTTCACTGAAGGGTCAGCACTCACAGACGCATGTTGTGTGTAAACGCACTTCGAAGTTTCTGGGTGAATAGAGGCATGCGTTTGTCATGTTATAAAAATGGAAATTAAATATATCGCCTTCTTCGAGGGCCGAGCAATGAAAAAATGGAACAAAATATAGTATCGAATATAGATAATCAATGTATAAATCAGTATAGTGGTAATATCATTAACTGTAAAGTTGTTTTGTGGTTATGCTATGGACATGCAGTGCTTGCTTGTGTGGTGGACCACGTGACGTGATCCACCCGCAAACAATCTAACATACTTTAAGTGATTATCACTATACTGATTTATATATTGATTATATATATATATATATATATATATATATATATTCTATGCTAGTTATTGTCATGAGAAATATATTGCTGATTACCTTTCTTTTACTCATGTAGTAGTACTATTATTTTGTTCCAGGAAGGTGATAAGGACGAAAGCTTGGCTTGAATAAAACCTGCGGTATATTCAGCTACGTCTTGAGTCTTGGCATTTTACAAATTATTTATAAATACCAATTATTCTTGTCAAGTCTGAAGTTTGCACCCTTTCAGGAAAAAAGGCTTTGGATCACTCAAGCGTAATGACTAGTCAGATTTTTTTTGGTAATATTGCATAGCAGAGACTCTAAGTTATCTTCAAGAATGGAAATTCATTGGAAATATTCTGAAATAATCATTTTGGGAGACTTTTACCAACTGTTCACTTTTTTGGGGGGACGCACTGTATATGTGTATATATATATATATTCTTGTAAATCATATGAATATTTGAAATTTGAAGGAAAGAAATATGTAACAAATTCAATTGAATATATGATAGCACATTGTCTTATAGCATTTTGGTCATTACGTAATGTTTTATTTTCTACTAATGACATACAATTTAATTCGACCATGCTAAGCCAGTCCAGCTTTTTGTCATGCAAGTCATACATTCATGGTGGCGTTTTAAAAGCCATCTTCGTGTATAGTGCTGAAGGAGTATTCAAGTATTTATACCTTAAGTTTTGCCTGTAAAGTTATATTGAATCATACTAACCTGGAATATAGAGTGGTTTTAGAAAAAAGATTTGTAGCATGCCAAGCAAATCATGCCTAAAAAATTAGTTTATACCGTTTGGTCACTGTGGAATGGCTGAAAAAGCCGATGGAGAAAACAAAATTGGATGCGAATTTAGATGTAATATTTTATGTAGGATTATGCGTTATCGTTTGACATTGTCCATTGATTTATTTTTGTCATTTTCTTTTGTGTCCGTATGTTTCGTTTTTTTTTAATGTTTTATTACCTACCTAGGGATACCTAGGGAAGATACTGAACCCAGGCAATACGCCTCTTTATTCAGTTCCAAGTTTTTCTTCCTTTTCAAGATGGCTGGATCGTTTCCTGATGTAGGAGATTCCTAATCGTACTTAATGGGCTCATTTTTCCATCTCATATCCAAAGCTACTTCAAAACTGTGGACACTCGGGGCAGTAATGGTGTCGTTGTGAAGATTATTCCATGGTTTACGTATTCGTACATAGAAAGAATTGTTGTATCTCCCAGTTTTGGTCCTAGGAATAAACACTTTCTCACTATGTCCTCTTGTGTAATCTCTGGATTGTAATTCAAGATTTGGTGTTGCATCCGAATCGTATTTATTTAAATCTTGTACGGTTTCAATCATATCGCCTCGAGCCCTCCTGTAAGCTAAGGTAGGGATATTCAATTGCCTCAATCTTTGTGCACATGGCAGCCCCTCCAACTCTGTATTTTTTCGTTTGTTTTTGTTTTCCTTTTTTGGGTGTAACTTTTCCATTAGGGGTTCTGAAGTGTACATTTGCACACAGAAAATATATGAAAAAAAAATAAAATAACAATGATAACAATAATAATAATAATAATAATATATACAGTATACACAAAAAGGGTCCTTAGTTGGATGGCCTTGTACTTATTCAGTCTTCAGTGCGAAACCACACCTCACTTGCATGACATACATCTGCTTTGCATGATTATATTGAACATAGCATACACGCCTCTTTTTCTAGCCGAATAAACAGTACTACCAAGGAGGTACTAGGCAAACTAATACTTCCTTGATAATAGTACACATTGGATATTGCGCAATAATAGGATGAATGGGACACGGCGTGGGAGGCTGGTCATGAGCATTTGCGTTGATGCGTGCGGAAAAAAAAATCGCACCCGGGGACCGCGACTCCTGAGATCGTTTGATGTGCGAGCGCTATATAAGTGTTGGTGATAGAGAGGGACGGATATCTCCACGACGAATAACTTACAGTGTGAAATGCTGATTATCAAAATTTAGACGATTGTTTAAGGAGGTTCAGATTTTGGACAAGTCATGGACATTTTTCTGCAGAAAGATGTACAGCACACTTTGGTCATGTTGGTATGTATATACTTATAGCCATGTATTTACAGCTGCCCTGCATTATTATGCATAATATAATCTTCATCATGTTCATGTGTACGTTAATCTGCGTTGGTTGACTCGGGGGTTGACTGTTCTACTAACGCCCTGAAAAGGGGACTCTCCAGTCTTTGTAATAAATTCATTCTAGTTCATGAGCATTGCCATATATTCACTTTACGAGTACATTATATGGGCTACTTCCTACAGTAGATGGTGTGCGGATTAGAATGTGAAACTATCGTTGATTGTCATACGAAAGGAGACGAGACGAGGCATTTAAATACTTGAACGTTTCTGCAATTCCATCTTAGATAACCCTAAATCTGTATAGGCCTATGGCAGATTAAATTGAAATCCTTTAATTCAAGTAACTTAGTAAGTCGAATGCTACTTTCATGTGCGTTTCTACTACTGAATATATTCGTATGGTTGCACAAAGCTATTCAGCCGCATAGGCGGCAACACACATCAGAACTAGCCGTGTCGCCACTGAATATTTCTACGGCATCAAAGATACATTACATACATTATTTCGGCTGATAAGACATGGCTGTTACAAAATTATACCAGCTCCAATATATACCCATTTGGGTATTCTAATCAGTAGAATACCAACAGAATAGCTTGTCAACATTTTGAATAATCATTCGAAAGTAAATTACACAGGTTAGAATGTCATAACTTCATTATATTCTATATGATAAAGAGAAATGATTAAGATGTACATCAGTCAGGTACATGTTGTATATCAGTCCAGTACATAGCACGATTTAACACATACCAGCTCCAATATATCCCCATTTGGGTATTCTGATCAGTATAGAATACCAACAGAATATCTTGTCAACATTTTGAATAATCTTTTGAGAGTAAATGACACAGCTTAGAATGTCATAACTTCATTATATTTTATGATAAACAGAACTGATTAAGATGTACATCAGTCAGGTACATGTTGTATATCAGTCCAGTACATAGCACGGTTTAACACATACCAGCTCCAATATATCCACATTTGGGTATTCTAATCAGAAGAATACCAACAGAATATCTTGTCAACATTTTTAATGATCATTCGAAAGCAAATGACACAGGTTAAAATGTCATAACTTCATTATTTTGCATGAAAAACAGAAATGATTAAAATGTACATCAGTCCAGTACATAGCACGGGTTAACACATACCAGCTCCAATATATCCCCATTTGGGTATTCTAATCAGAAGAATACAAACATAATATCTTGTCAACATGTTGAATAATCATTTGAAAGCAGGTTAGAATGTAATAACTTCATTTTATGAAAAACATAAATGATTAAAATATACATCAGTCAGGTACATGTTATACATCAGTCCAGTACGTAGCACGGTTTAACATATACCAGCTCAAATATATCCCGATTTGGGTATTCTAATCAGTAAAATGCCACTATAATATATTTTCAACGTTTTTGATGATCATTAGAAATTAAATGACACAGGTTAGAATGTCATAACTTCATTATATTCTATGATAAACAGAAATTATTAAGATTTATATCAGACAGGTACATGTTGTACATCAGTCCAGTACACAGCACGATTTAACACATACCAGCTCCAATATATCCCCATTTGGGTATTCTGATCAGTATAGAATACCAACAGAATATCTTGTCAACATTTTGAATAATCTTTTGAGAGTAAATGACACAGCTTAGAATGTCATAACTTCATTATATTTTATGATAAACAGAACTGATTAAGATGTATATCAGTCAGGTGCATGTTGTACAACAGTCCAGTACATAGCACGGTATAACAAATACCAGCTCCAATATATCCCGATTTGGGTATTCTAATCAGTAGAATACCAACAGAATATCTTGTCATAATTTTAATAGCATACACGCCTCTTTTTCTAGCCGAATACACAGTAGATAGGCCAGCTAGTACTTCCTTGATAATACACATTGGATATTGCGCAAGAATAGGCTGAATGAGCATTTGTGTTGATGCGTGGGGGGGGGGGGGGGGGGGGGGAAATCGCACCCGCGGACCGTGACTCCTGAGATCGTATATAATGGGAGGGAGTCGGTGTGCGAGCACTTAATAAGTGTTAGTGCTAGAGAGGGACGGACATCAGACACGGCGAATATTTTACAGTGTGAAATGGTGATTATCAAAATTGTAGTTGTACAGCACACTTTGGTCATGTTGGTAAGTATATATAGCTTTGCATTTACAGCTGCCCTGCATTATTATGCATAATAATCTTCATCATGTTCATGTGTACGTTAATCTACGTTGGTAGACTGTTCTACTAACGCCCTGAAAAGGAGCCTCTCTAGTCTTTGTAATAAATTCATTCTAGTTCATGAGCATTGCCATATATTACGAGTACATTATATGGGCTAATTCCTACAGTAGATGGTGTGCGGATTAGAATGGAAAAATATCGTTGATTGTCATACGAAAGGAGACGAGACGAAGCATTTAAATACTTGAACGTTTCTGCAATTCCATCTTAGATAACCCTAAATCTGTATATGGCAGATTAAATTTGAAATCCTCTAATTCAAGTAACTTAGTAAGTCGAATGCTACTTTCATGTGCGTTTCTACTACTGAATATATTCGTATGGTTGCACAAAGCTATTCAGCCGCATAGGCGGCAACACACATCAGAACTAGCCGTGTCGCCACTGAATATTTCTACGGCATCAAAGATACATTACATACATTATTTCGGCTGATAAGACATGGCTGTTACAAAATTATACCAGCTCCAATATATACCCATTTGGGTATTCTAATCAGTAGAATACCAACAGAATAGCTTGTCAACATTTTGAATAATCATTCGAAAGTAAATTACACAGGTTAGAATGTCATAACTTCATTATATTCTATATGATAAAGAGAAATGATTAAGATGTACATCAGTCAGGTACATGTTGTATATCAGTCCAGTACATAGCACGATTTAACACATACCAGCTCCAATATATCCCCATTTGGGTATTCTGATCAGTATAGAATACCAACAGAATATCTTGTCAACATTTTGAATAATCTTTTGAGAGTAAATGACACAGCTTAGAATGTCATAACTTCATTATATTTTATGATAAACAGAACTGATTAAGATGTACATCAGTCAGGTACATGTTGTATATCAGTCCAGTACATAGCACGGTTTAACACATACCAGCTCCAATATATCCACATTTGGGTATTCTAATCAGAAGAATACCAACAGAATATCTTGTCAACATTTTTAATGATCATTCGAAAGCAAATGACACAGGTTAAAATGTCATAACTTCATTATTTTGCATGAAAAACAGAAATGATTAAAATGTACATCAGTCCAGTACATAGCACGGGTTAACACATACCAGCTCCAATATATCCCCATTTGGGTATTCTAATCAGAAGAATACAAACATAATATCTTGTCAACATGTTGAATAATCATTTGAAAGCAGGTTAGAATGTAATAACTTCATTTTATGAAAAACATAAATGATTAAAATATACATCAGTCAGGTACATGTTATACATCAGTCCAGTACGTAGCACGGTTTAACATATACCAGCTCAAATATATCCCGATTTGGGTATTCTAATCAGTAAAATGCCACTATAATATATTTTCAACGTTTTTGATGATCATTAGAAATTAAATGACACAGGTTAGAATGTCATAACTTCATTATATTCTATGATAAACAGAAATTATTAAGATTTATATCAGACAGGTACATGTTGTACATCAGTCCAGTACACAGCACGATTTAACACATACCAGCTCCAATATATCCCCATTTGGGTATTCTGATCAGTATAGAATACCAACAGAATATCTTGTCAACATTTTGAATAATCTTTTGAGAGTAAATGACACAGCTTAGAATGTCATAACTTCATTATATTTTATGATAAACAGAACTGATTAAGATGTATATCAGTCAGGTGCATGTTGTACAACAGTCCAGTACATAGCACGGTATAACAAATACCAGCTCCAATATATCCCGATTTGGGTATTCTAATCAGTAGAATACCAACAGAATATCTTGTCATAATTTTAATAGCATACACGCCTCTTTTTCTAGCCGAATACACAGTAGATAGGCCAGCTAGTACTTCCTTGATAATACACATTGGATATTGCGCAAGAATAGGCTGAATGAGCATTTGTGTTGATGCGTGGGGGGGGGGGGGGGGGGGGGAAATCGCACCCGCGGACCGTGACTCCTGAGATCGTATATAATGGGAGGGAGTCGGTGTGCGAGCACTTAATAAGTGTTAGTGCTAGAGAGGGACGGACATCAGACACGGCGAATATTTTACAGTGTGAAATGGTGATTATCAAAATTGTAGTTGTACAGCACACTTTGGTCATGTTGGTAAGTATATATAGCTTTGCATTTACAGCTGCCCTGCATTATTATGCATAATAATCTTCATCATGTTCATGTGTACGTTAATCTACGTTGGTAGACTGTTCTACTAACGCCCTGAAAAGGAGCCTCTCTAGTCTTTGTAATAAATTCATTCTAGTTCATGAGCATTGCCATATATTACGAGTACATTATATGGGCTAATTCCTACAGTAGATGGTGTGCGGATTAGAATGGAAAAATATCGTTGATTGTCATACGAAAGGAGACGAGACGAAGCATTTAAATACTTGAACGTTTCTGCAATTCCATCTTAGATAACCCTAAATCTGTATATGGCAGATTAAATTTGAAATCCTCTAATTCAAGTAACTTAGTAAGTCGAATGCTACTTTCATGTGCGTTTCTACTACTGAATATATTCGTATGGTTGCACAAAGCTATTCAGCCGCATAGGCGGCAACACACATCAGAACTAGCCGTGTCGCCACTGAATATTTCTCCGGCATCAAACATACATTACAAACATGTATTTCGGCTGATAAGACATGGCTGTTACAAAATTATACCAGCTCCAATATATCCCCATTTGGGTATTCTAATCAGAAGAATACCAACAGAATATCTTGTCAACATTTTGAATAATCATTTGAAAGTAAATTACACAGGT
Organism: Heliocidaris erythrogramma; assembly: GCA_025617745.1. Classification (NCBI taxonomy): domain Eukaryota; kingdom Metazoa; phylum Echinodermata; class Echinoidea; order Camarodonta; family Echinometridae; genus Heliocidaris; species Heliocidaris erythrogramma. The sequence continues at coordinate 24,595,348 of CM046864.1, forward strand.
TATAATGTCATAACTTCATTATCTTTCATGAAAAACATAAATGATTAAAATGTACATCAGTCAAGTACTAGTACATGTTATACAACAGTCCAGTACACAGCAATGTATAACAGATACGAGCTCAAATATATCCCGATTTGGGTATTCTAATTAGTAAAATACCAATATAATATATTTTCAACGTTTTGAATGATCATTTGAAAGTAAATGACACAGGTTAGAATGCCATAACTTCATTATATTCTATATGATAAAGAGAAATGATTAAGATGTACATCAGTCAAGTACATGTTGTACATCAGTCCAGTACATAGCACGGTTTAACACATACCAGCCAATATATCATCATTTGGGTATTCTAATCAGAAGAATACAAACATAATATCTTGTCAACATGTTGAATAATCATTTGAAAGCAGGTTAGAATGTCATAACTTCATTATTTTTTATGAAAAACATAAATGATTAAAATATACATCAGTCAGGTACATGTTATACATCAGTCCAGTACATAGCACGGTATAACATATACCAGCTCAAATATATCCCGATTTGGGTATTCTAATCAGTAAAATGCCACTATAATATATTTTCAACGTTTTTGATGATCATTAGAAAGTAAATGACACAGGTTAGAATGTCATAACTTCATTATATTCTATGATAAACAGAAATTATTAAGATTTATATCAGACAGGTACATGTTATACATCAGTCCAGTACATAGCACAGTTTAACACATACCAGCTCCAATATATCCTCATTTGGGTATTCTGATCAGTATAGAATACCAACAGAATATCTTGTCAACATTTTGAATAATCATTTGAGAGTAAATGACACAGCTTAGAATGTCATAACTTCATTATATTTTATGATAAACAGAATTGATTAAGATGTATATCAGTCAGGTGCATGTTGTACAACAGTCCAGTACATAGCACGGTATAACAAATACCAGCTCCAATATATCCCGATTTGGGTATTCTAATCAGTAGAATACCAACAGAATATCTTGTCATAATTTTAATAGCATACACGCCTCTTTTTCTAGCCGAATACACAGTAGATAGGCCAGCTAGTACTTCCTTGATAATACACATTGGTATTGCGCAAGAATAGGCTGAATGTGCATTTGTGTTGATGCGTGCGGGGAAAAAAAAATCGCACCAGCGGACCGTGACTCCTGAGATCGTATATAATGGGAGGGAGTCGGTGTGCGAGCACTTAATAAGTGTTAGTGCTAGAGAGGGACGGACATCAGACACGGCGAATATTTTACAGTGTGAAATGGTGATTATCAAAATTGTAGTTGTACAGCACTCTTTGGTCATGTTGGTAAGTATATATAGCTTTGCATTTACAGCTGCCCTGCATTATTATGCATAATAATCTTCATCATGTTCATGTGTACGTTAATCTACGTTGGTTGACTGTTCTACTAACGCCCTGAAAAGGAGCCTCTCTAGTCTTTGTAATAAATTCATTCTAGTTCATGAGCATTGCCAAATATTCACTTTACGAGTACATTATATGGGCTAATTCCTACAGTAGATGGTGTGCGGATTAGAATGGAAAAATATCGTTGATTGTCATACGAAAGGAGACGAGACGAAGCATTTAAATACTTGAACGTTTCTGCAATTCCATCTTAGATAACCCTAAATCTGTATATGGCAGATTAAATTTGAAATCCTCTAATTCAAGTAACTTAGTAAGTCGAATGCTACTTTCATGTGCGTTTCTACTACTGAATATATTCGTATGGTTGCACAAAGCTATTCAGTCGCATAGGCGGCAACACACATCAGAACTAGCCGTGTCGCCACTGAATATTTCTCCGGCATCAAACATACATTACAAACATGTATTTCGGCTGATAAGACATGGCTGTTACAAAAATATACCAGCTCCAATATATCCCCATTTGGGTATTCTAATCAGTAGAATACCAACAGAATATCTTGTCAACATTTTGAATAATCATTTGAAAGTAAATTACACAGGTTAGAATGTCATAACTTCATTATCTTTCATGAAAAACATCAGAAATGATTAAAATGTTCATCAGTCCAGTACATAGCACGATGTAACAGATACCAGCTCAAATATATCCCGATTTGGGTATTCTAATCAGTAAAATACCAATGTAATATATTTTCATCGTTTTGGGTGATCATTTGAAAGCAAATGACACAGGTTAGAATGTCATAACTTCATTATATTCTATATGATAAACATAAATTATTAAGATGTACACCAGTCAGGTACATGTTGTACATCAGTCCAGTACATAGCACGGTTTAACACATACCAGCCAATATATCCCCATTTGGGTATTCTAATCAGAAGAATACAAACATAATATCTTGTCAACATGTTGAATAATCATTTGAAAGCAGGTTAGAATGTCATAACTTCATTATTTTTTATGAAAAACATAAATGATTAAAATGCAAATCAGTCATGTACATGTTATACATCAGTCCAGTACATAGCACGGTATAACATATACCAGCTCAATATATCCCGATTTGGGTATTCTAATCAGTAAAATACCACTATAATATATTTTCAACGTTTTTGATGATCATTTGAAAGTAAATGACACAGGTTTTGAATGTCATAACTTCATTATATTCTATGATAAAGAGAAATTATTAAGATTTACATAAGACAGGTACATGTTGTACATCAGTCCAGTACATAGCACGGTTTAACACATACCAGCTCCAATATATCCCCATTTGGGTATTCTGATCAGTACTCTATAAAGAAAATCGAGTGATCACTGACGTGACTCCCCGGGCGAGTGAAAATGAACTGAAAATAGAGAGAAAAGCACTTTTCTTTTTAGAGAGCACTCGATATTCACTCAATATTCACTCCTAAAACAAGTGATCACTGGCGTGACTCCCTGGGGAGTGAAAATAGAGTGAAAATTCACTCTTTTTTAGAGAGAGTACAGCTGCCTTGCATTATTATGCATAATAATCTTCATCTACGTTGGTTGACTGTTCTACTAACGCCCTGAAAAGGAGACTCTCTAGTCTTTGTAATAAATTCATTCTAGTTCATGAGCATTGCCATATATTCACTTTACGAGTACATTATAAGGGCTACTTCCTACAGTAGATGGTGTGCGGATTAGAATGGGAAAATATCATTGATTGTCATACGAAAGGAGACGAGACGAAGCATTTAAATACTTGTTCCATCTTAGATAACCCTAAATCTGTATATGGCACATTAAATTTGAAATCCTCTAATTCAAGTAACTTAGTAAGTCGAATGCTACTTTCATGTGCGTTTCTACTACTGAATATATTCGTATGGTTGCACAAAGCTATTCAGCCACATAGGCGGCAACACACATCAGAACTAGCCGTGTGGCCACTGAATATTTCTCCGGCATCAAACATACATTACATACGTGCATTTCGGCTGATAAGACATGGCTGTTACAAAATTGGCTCCTCTCCAAAACTGTTTGAGCCATGGCCAACCACGACGATCTGTGAAGATCGTTTTATGAATATTCATTGCGTGATATAAATAGTGTCACCAAAAAGTAGTCCGGGTGCACTGCGGTGGCGGCCATGTTGTACAGAACTTAAAGATCACATTACAAGAAAATCACAAATATGGCAATTAATGTATCACTAGAAACTGAGAAGCTTACAGATGGCAATCGTATAAGTTTTATGTCAACTGCGTATCTGATGATTATAAAAACAACATAAATAAAAGCTCTTCTAAGCATCTGGAATATCCGAGGATTCGCCAGAAATATAGCGATGTTTTGATGTCACACTAGGGATCGATCCTGCTTAAGCAGACGACGTCCTATAATGAATGAACGTAATTGCAATGCAATTATTTATCAAATTATAAAGAGTTTGGTGTGAAATAAGGTCATGTAAAATATATCATTTTAAAAGGCAAAGTGAAACTGATTCTGATAACTAAAACCGTTTGATTGTAAATGCACAGGAGAAGGGTCAATGATCAATGAAATAAACCCCATTTTCAAATTGAAAAGCCCTCCGAATAATAGCATGGATGGTATTCGTTCCCTCTTGAAACGCCGAACATGCACCGGTGCAAGCAGCTGAAAATACAATGGCGTCTTATTTTGTTTACAAGTGACTGATTCCTTTATTTTTTTAACGCTACATTTTTCATCAAAATAATACCATACACGAAGTTAAGAGTGAGGCAACAGACTAACATTAAGACTGACGCTAGTCAAGTAAGAGAAATAAGTGAAGAGGAGACAAAACAGGCACTGAAAAATGTGTAAGATGTTATGGGACATCGTCTGCTTAGACAGGACTGGCCCCTGGTGTGTCGTCACACATCTCAGCAGCGTTCGAGGAGCTCTTCAGCTGCTATATCGGGGGCTGTATTTTACCGTTTTATAATTGATAATAATCATTACTTCAAATGTTTCCAAGCGTTGAATTTGGATAACCTTGTTTAATTTATGCCATATATGCAATAAAAAGTATTAAGCCAATATTTACTTTGATGGAATTTTCTTGTAATGTGATCTTTAAAAATTCCTTTTCTTAGATTTCATTTAGAAAAAAGGGATTATTCAAAAATTTATTATGATACCTGTCTGGTCAAGCGATTTGATCTTTTATCCCAGGCCAGCGGTCCTTTTAATATCTGGTGTCCCCGAAACCACTGACCCATCCATTGGCGTTCTAAGCCAATTTTTATTTTTTAAACCTTTGCAAAAAAAAAATCAAAAAGGGAGGACAGCTCTGGGGAACTTTGATTTAAGTTACGCAACCATTATTCTCTCATTTCTTTTCACATTGTATTTATCTCTTCGAGAGTTTCCAAAGCTGTTGTATATATTATGTGCATATGTTATTTCCTTACAGTATTGTTAATAATTATTCTAATGTATACATGTATCTCAAAGCATTCGCTTGGATCCAGCTGAAGCATGAGGCTTGTGTTTGTTCAAAACTCACCTGCCCCGACAAAAGAATTAATAAGGTAAAAGATTTGTCATTCGGTCGGTCATTTGAATCTGGTGTCGCCGAAACCACTGACCCGTCTCCGTGGTCTAGTGGTTAAGGCATTGGCGTTCTAAGCCAACGACCCGGGTTCGATTCCCGGCGGAGACATTTTTTCAAACTTTTCCCCCAAAAAATCAAAAAAGGAGGAAACCTCTGGGGAACTTTGATTTAAGTTACGCAACCATTATTCTCCCATTTCCTTTCACATTCATGACATTATATATACATACCCATATAATATATATGAGTGAAGACGCAAGCGGAAAGCGGAGGCGTAGCTGTAATTCATTTATTCCGTTTATTTGACACAAGCTCTCAGCCTGCAACGGCCTTCCTCAGGTGTTCCTGAAGATAAACATATGAAGAGTTTTCTTGCAAAAGGCCCTAAATCCACTTTACCTACTTCTTAGTAAATTGAGATTTTTTGTTTCACACAGTTCTATGATTTCATTCAAGAAGATCTTCATGTATGTTTAAGAGACATCACCACAGGTAACAATAATCACAATTAAAAAAATCCTGCGCCCGTCAAACATTTTATATGATTTTTTATATTTATGACTTTTTTGGATTTAATAATAATAAAACTAATAATACTACTACTAATAATAATAATTCTTGTTTACCCAGGGTAGCCTCATCAGTACTTAATACTGTTCTCCCTGAGGGCCCTGCATATTTAGGGCCTTTTGCAAGAAAAGTCTTGAATGATAATAGTTATTTACACATTAAAAATCTTTCTAATGAACCCAAAATCCACCGCCCTTGTTCCCCTAACCTCTTGTGCTGCTCCATCTGCCTAAAGTGTTCAATGGGTTATAATAAACCTTGCCTGATATAGCAACATTATAAAATCAATAAAAATTTATTTTAAGCTTTGAAAGATAATTCGGGTGACTTATCGAAAATCATCATCTGACCTTAAAAATAAAGCAGACTTGCTCTAGATAACTGCATAAAATATTTGCTTTGCTAGGATAAACCTTACCTGATATAGCAACATTTCTAAGTCAATTCCAAAGATAATTTGTATTGTTTACTGACAGTAGCCAGTCATTATCTGCCCTTAATAAAGCAGATTTGCTCAAGATAAAAGCAATATCTACTGTATCCAGAGTAGAATGCGCCATCATAATCAACATCACATCACGTAACAAATACCATCATTATCACCCGTACAATTGCCATCGTCATCACACCATTACCATCATCAGAACATTCAGCATCACAGCATAATACACATGAATGAAATCAGCATCAACATCATCATAACCAACATCATCATTGTTATCATCATTATTGCCATTATCATCACCATCATAACCATCATCATCGTCATTATGGTGATCGTAAATACCTTTATCGCCATTATCATTGCGACCACTATTATCATTATCTCTATCACCATTTCTACCATCATCACATTTATCACTGTCATCAGCAACATCACCATCACTAACAGTAGAATCATCACCATCATCTTTGTCATGGCTGTATTATTCATGTCATTCGAGTTAACAGCATCTGCTGAACCTTTTCAATATCACACCATCCTCATATCACCTACTCATGTACATCCAATAAGAATGAACTTCAGTGAAATTAGAAGCAAGCAAGTTCATGTAAGAATAACATTCAATGCGATTTTACTTTTTGAACTAAACCTGAACACTTTTGGCAAGAAATATTTATATCTGCATGTTCGAATAAAAAGAATGGAAGAATAGAAACAAATTTTATAAAATGTGATCACAATATCATTCTAGATGTATTGGTATGCATTGGTCATAAATTAAAAGGAAAGACTATTTAATTCCCATAAACAATGTCAAAAAGCTGGAAAGATTCTCACACAGAGTCTCTGGAGAGATGGTTGTGTGGAGGCGCGTGATTGGTCATTCATGCCAAAAATCTATTCTCTTAGCCAATCAGGATGCAGGATAGATGAATGGATATAGGGCTTTTTGCAAGAAAAGTGTTTTGGATTTAGGGCCTTTTGAAAGAAAACATAATTTTCATCTCATTTTTTAACAAACTTCCTGAAACTTTTAGAAGTTGAAATATAGCCAGTTTGATGCACATGGTGAATGTCTATTAAGGCATATAAAAAAGTGCCATATGATAAAAAATGGATTTAGGGCCTTTTGCAAGTAAGCTCTTCATATACTGACGAGGCGAATTATGACTATAAAGCACATCATTAGCGGTATTCATGATATTCCAATGTTCGATCTTGTATAAAAATTGTAATGGTATACATCATGACACAGTATTGACGCAAATCAAAATTGTAGTATGAAATAATGTAATTCAATAAAATATATCACATTTTTGTCAAAAATACTAAAGTGTATATGCAATAGATGTTTTTTTGTTTTTGTTGTTGTTGTTTTTAATTTCCATAACACTAAAAGTTAAAATATACATGGTAAATCAGAATATATGGCGGATAGCCCATGGCACTCTTCTTCCATGCATGGGGTCCTTGTCTTACATCAAATTTTGGAGTGACGCGGGTAGATATCGTGTAGATTATAATGATGCGTGTGGTAAATGTCCTGGGTCAAGCAATGTCAAGTGTAGAATGTGCACTGACCCTGAAGGAACTCTGGCTTAACTGGTCGTCAGCGTAATATCAGCCTAAGAATCCTTGCTGGACCCAGGCAAATTGCTTAACGTGGGAAGTGCTAAAAGGAAGTAGAAAAGGGACATTTGCTTTGTCCCTGCCATGATCATTGGAACGATTTTCAAAAATATGTGCTTAAAATGTTTGTTATCCTTATCATTAGTAGTAGTGGTGGTGGTAGTAGTAGTAGTGGTAGTAGAAGTAATAATCATTTTGCTTATGCCTCCGCCCACCGAAGGAGGTGCCGGAGGCATTATGTTTTCGGGTTGTCAGTCCGTCCACCGTCCCGCTTTCTCGTTCTCGCGGTAACTCGAGGACCACATGAGGTATGAACTTCAAGCATGTTGCTAGTACGTATCATTATAGGAAGACTCCATTTTCTGTTTCGTTAGAATGTTCTTCGAAGTTTATATTGCTCTTTAGTCTTGTTAGTTCACTTCTATTTATCGCATTACACTCTTATTAGGAGCAATACATATCCGTGAAACAAACACTGCCAAAAAAAAAAAAAAAGACCCCAAAAAGAAGGGGATTGTATGCGATGTACAATCTTGATCTCACACCAACCCTCTATTTTATGACTTGAGACTATTAAAAGTTGAATCTGTATATTGTCACATACCAAAAGGTACATTTTTATGTATGGGTGCATAATATATACTTCGATCTGCCGGAACAACTTTGTAATCTCTATGCTTTTAACCCGTTGAAAACTGAATTCTTAAACTTTCATAGGTTTAATACAGGAGCCACCCGGTTCCCTGTAATCTATGGGTTAATCTCAATATTCACCATTATGTCTATATTCATGGACATTTTCGATTCATCAAAATAATCGTTTTACTGCATGTCCTAAGGCCCAAGCGCCAACTCGTAGGCTGTTGGCCTCCTGGCATGTATGGGCTGTGGCCAAGAAAGTTGCCCACTAACACACCACAGTGACATTACAGTTCAAAATTAGCATACCTGTATGTATACTGCTTATTTTTTGTGTTCTTCTTTTTACTCTCTCTCTCTATCTCTCTTTTTTTCGTTCTTTTCGTTCTTTTGTCGTTTTGTTTTTGTAAAAACAAAAAGAAAAGAAGATGCATTCCCGGGATACAGTTATCCACGGTCGGATTCTTACACTAGGCGAATTAATTCTTATTCCCCCCAAACAAGATGCCAAAGACTATCGAGACCTGCACACTGTCTTGTTCAAGTTCAAGTATAATTTTCAACCAAATTAACTCAGAATATATTTGAGCTTGTGTGAAAAAACTCAACATGCAGGTACAGTTTCAAATATCATCTCCCCAAAGCCCTTGAACACAATTTACCAAGGATTTTGATACACGTTATGAACCCTTTGAACATGTTAGAAGTTGAAAAGAGTTGACTTGGGTAGTTGACAGTTCTCCAGAATATGCAAAATATTGAGAGGGTGAGCATGTAAAAGAACCATTAATTTTTTTTTCTTCCTAACGAATGGTCATTGTTATGCGATACAACCTTAATTAGCCTAACTTTCTTTTCCACACTTGGTAGCTGTTCCTGAGCAAATCAATGTTGGGTAATAAAAGTTGTCCAATATTACTAACCCAATATTAGATTGAAGGCATAAAACATTACAAATGGTAATAGTAGTAAGATAGAATCAGGTAGGACAGTTTTTTTTTGGCTACATAACAAACAACAAAATAACATCCAATACCTACTAACATAATACGTATTGGTAAAGTGGTTAGTTAATATTTCCTCCATATTTTCTTTCTTGGTTTCGAAGAATACATGAGTAAATTTATCGGTTAACATAATTATAACTCATCCTACTTCCATTCCCAACCATTCCTCTTCCGTCTTTGGGGTTTGCACTAGAAACATATCTTTATGTCCTTTACTTTTTTCCCCTCTCATTTTCGTAGAACACAATGGCGGTACGTCTCATAACAGTATTAAGCCTGCTGGGATACGCAATTTCAGGTATGTATAAGAATATTCATCAACGACTACCAGACCACATCTTACTTTCATTTTCCTAATCCATGTTCGAATATTGACATATGGATATGTTTAACAGTTTGTTTGATAACGACATTGCAAAATGCAGTCTATCTCTGTAAGAACGGACGAAACTTGTAAAGAGTCCTTGTTACTAGTCTAAAGGTATTTGGAAACAAATGGCACGCATACAAAACCACCCCTTTCTCTCTGTATACGCCTACCAGGACATCCATTCCAGCACAAACGCAAACAGGAAAAAAGGACATAGTGGCACTAATGCGTAGGTCGAAATAATATGGACCAATTCATTTTTTATATAAATCTATTTAGACCCATATGTGCACATCCCTTTGAGAAGCATTTTTTGGTCCTTATTGGAAAATACCTTTATAAATACCAAAATGTTCACTGTTTAAAAACTTGTATTTAAACAATAATAAGCCTACCTATATTAATACTGATGCGTATAATAGTTGACGATTTCTAAAACAAAAGAAATGCTGTCAAGGCCCGTTCCAACTCATTTTGAACAACAATCGAAACCTTCACTCTAAAACAATCTAGTCAATTATGACTACAATCGAGTCAGAGTAGACTATAGAATAGCTATTCCAATCACTATTGTGCACTATTCTAGTAAAAGATTATCCGAAAAATCTAGTCGAGCATTTTGACTAGAAATCTAGTCAAAGTCTATGATCAAGGTTTTAGTCAATATTATGATCTGGAAAACATAGTAAAGCATTCTGATTATAAATCTAGTCAAGTCTACGACTATGGAATCTCGTGAAATTTGACCAGGTCCTAGCCAAAATGAATCGGAAAAATCTAGTTGAGCATTCCGACTAGAAATCTAGTCAAAGTCTATGATTAGAGATCTGGTCAAATTTGATCAGAACCTTGTAAGTTTGACACTCTCGTCATCAAATTGATCCAGATAATCTGGTTAATCAACATCAGCAATGAAAGCTGTGACACATGATTGAAAATTTCTCTGATGAATAGAATGTTATTCCAATACAGTGAAAATGGTAAAATGCAGTCATTTAAAAATTAAAACACGAATATTAAAAACAAACAATATATTACAGTACAGTTGTTCTACAATGAATATACCGTACTTTAACAGAGAGACTAGGAAGAGATGGATAAGGGAAAGAGAAACATAAAGTGAGAAATGAGAAAGGAGGGGGCACGAGGAAAGGGAGAAAGTGGGAGGGGAACGGAGAACAAATTTAGTTTAGATACATTTTGTGTTTTTTAATGTACATTAATATGATATGATTATAATGATGACAATTCCATAGCTATCATGACATCAAAATCATTAAAAGCATGGTATTTCCGGAAACCTTGAATTGTGAGAAGTTATTAAATCCAATTTCGGCGTTATAGGCATGTCAGTTTTTCTTTGATGTAGAACAAATCACAGAGAAAATGTAAAAAAAAATAAAAAGCTAAACCAACTCCTTGTTTGATCTCATTGATAAACATGGAATCTTATCAAGAAGTAAAACAGTTATTGGAATAAAGTACACTTTACCTGCGTTACGGACATGGCGGTAAAGAGACATGACTTTTGGACAAATTTATCCACTTGGCTGCGGAGATTCATGAATTAAGTTATTACTATTGCATGACTTTGGGGGGAAATATTTTGACTCTCAATTCTTAGTATAATAGACAAAAATAATGTGTTACGGAAATGACACTTTGTCCATCAAGATATTTCACCGTAACTTATTGCGTACCTAATGTAAAGTTTTAATTAGTTATCTTAGGCTAATAATCAAAACAAGAAACAAAATAATATATATTTATATTGTACTTGTGAATGTGAAATAATGAAGACCATTATGGAAGACATTTCACCAAAATGAAGTTTTACAAATTGTTAAGATATTTTGACGTAATTTAATCTCATTATAATACCAATCAAATTAAGTATCTTGTTGAGCTCTTTTGTTTGATACCATATTCATTATTATATCACCTCCTTCAAAAATTATTGCCAATTTTTCAACCTGCACTCATCAGGTTATCACACATTAAACAACACGTCCCCTCGACTATTCGGAACCGTACAACGAATCAGCGCACGCAGCCCGTCCGTGCCTGCAAATCTGAAATGCACGCTAACAGACCAAAGATAGCCAAATGCGATTCAGCGATTGGTCTCCATTTGCTGAACAATCCAGCTTGCGCACAAAGCTATGCCGACGATCAATTCTCAATTATGTCCCGGGCCAGAAGCGCAGCGCATTTACGCTTTCTGGAAGCCGCCTACATTCAATCGCACGAACCCCTTCTGTGCAGACAAAAGGAGTTCGTCCACGCTCTGCAATTGTTCTGAAATTACGGCGTCTAGGTTGCGTCCGGGTTCATCGAGTATAATATAGTTGATTTCAAGTAATTTGTTATATACCTGCGTGATAACCTGATGAGTGCAGGTCGAAAAGCTTCGTTACCATGTCTCTTTTTCGTGCCATATTGAAATTTTGTAGTACCAAGAAATTAAAAGTGAACATTCTTGCGGAACTGCCATTTGTAATGATGTACCATTACTGATATTACATCTTGTAAGACAGTCAGACCCAACTTCGGAAAACCGAGCACAGGTTTATACTCCGAAAACGGCGTATAGAGCAAGATGAAAACAGAGCCCTCATCGTTCAGTGCGAGACAGTGTGTACAAAAGGCATGGGAAAAGTCCTGCAATGTCGACCTGCTGTTGATTATATAATTTTCAAAAATAATGCTGATGATGTATTTATTTCAAATGTTTGTCATTTGAAAGTCATATTATATGGCGAATCATTCACGGATTCTGAAGGTAATTGACACGCAGCATTATTTTTAAGAATATATATATCGTTGGCAGGTTGATTTTGCAAGATTTTCCTCATGCCTTTTGTACACACTGCCTCGCACTGAACGATGAGGGCTTTATATTCATACGCCGTTTTCGGAGTATATACATGTGGTCGGTTTTCCGAAGTTGGGTCTGACTGTAAGATTTAATTACACCTCTGCAAAAATACAAAAGTGTGGCTTCACTCCAAACAGTAGTTCACATCCAATACATTTGTCAATTTTAAAGCAGATGTCCAATGTTTTAGGTACAGAAACACTCCAATACTAAAAATTACTGATCCGGAATTTCTCTTTCTCCCTTATTCATAATATGAGGCTCACGGTTAGTGGCTTGATCCTAGTGAAACAATACCAATAAATATGAATATCATCTTGAGAACAGTATACACTTGACATCTTTTTATGTTTTTAAGTGACTGGTTACGTTTTCTAAAAATATTTGTAAGGTCACTAAGATAGGTTACCTTTAGATAACCAAGTGTTTCACAATTGATTGCATAATGGATAAATGTTAAAATATTGTTGTAATGAAAGTGACGCTACCATCCACTACCATTTCTTTGAATGCGAAGTCCATTACTGCTACACAATATTTTTACTTATATACTCATATTACTGTATCATGTATTGCTCGTTTCCACTATTTTTGAAAGACTATGAAAGACTATTATGAATCTTATTACACTTTGGAGCCTATATCTCACAAGCGTTGCTTTCTATTTAGGCTTCTCCATATTTCACTTTTTTTCTATCCCAGTCTTTTCAATAAATACTCCATGCAAAGGTATAGATATGAGATACTCACCTTTTATTTTCTCTCACAGTGAATTTCATGTTTGTACCATTTATCTTGTTTGTACCATTTATACTGTAAAAGCACTGTTAATGTGAAATATGAAACAATTAACTGAAATTGAAACTGAATTACGTCAACATAGACATAAAATAAGTAATTTAACTGTCAAAATGAAAGCTCATTATTTCTTTGGGACATACACCTGTATTATATTTCAGATTTTTTGTATGTTTCCATTCCGCAAAACATGAACTCACATAAGCAATACCATCTGCTTTCTGGAAGCGGAAATTCCCTTACAATGGACTGGGTCATCTTCAATTTCGTGCTTGTTGTAGGGTTGTAAAAAAAGAAAAGAAAGATTTTTTTTTAGACGATGACAAAATCATCTTGAATTGGGGATCACATGTCAAAGAAACTAGATTATTTTTAGTCAAATCTGCATGGCTTCGAGTTTGAAGTGAATAGAATGGCAGTCCGAAATGACTAGAATGTGACAAGGCGATCTAGTTAAAGAATGACAAGACATTTTTTTTTGGTGATTTGAGTTGGTGTTTTGCTCTGTTTTATTGTATTATCATTATCATATTTGCTGATATCTTAGATCGTCTAGTTGTAACAGACCACAACTCAGTCTTTCTCCAAGGACGTCCCGCAAGTCTCAAATGCAACTTTCATGGGATTCCTAAACTTCTCTACTGGTACAAAGGTGAGTTGACTGGTAGTTCATTATGGTATTCACTGTCACAACTGGATATGTCCAGAAGACCAGTTTACTAGACTGGGTTGCTTGACCAACTCCCGCTAAGAACAATGATCAATAGTAGAAACCATGTTATACCAAGTTAATAAAGTTATTTAATATGAGAATTTTTGTGAAAGTAAAACTTTAAAATTGAATGAGAGTTTATTAGTATTGGTTCACTAATCTAATCAAGGTAACAGTAATCATTGTAAAAGCATGGGATAAATAATGTGTGATGTTCATGTCATAAAATACACGCATGTGCTTAACAATATCTTCTTTAAAATGTATAGTTGCTGATATATTATTTTAAAAAGAAGTAAGGCTCGCGAGACTTATTGCCATTCAGCGCATAGATATGTAATAAGTATATACAACTGGCGAATAGATGTAGGATGGTCCGCGCGATGACCCAATGGGATGAACCTTAGGTTTCGATGCCCTCTGAACATGATAAAGGATTTATTTTGATAGCTTGACGAAAACTCTTTTCACAGTGAACTTGTAGTAAGCCTAGGTATTCTGCCAGTCAAACCTCACTAACTATATAGCAAAATCCGAATGGAAATCCGAATAATCTGTAGTTCAGTAGTCAATCTTAATCGTGGTGTAGTGGTCCACGAAATCGGTAGTGTAAGATATAATCCACAATCCACAATCATCCCTGGTAATAAGATCAACCATGGCAAATGACAGTCCTACAAAACTGCCTTTAAAAATCTATAATTAGGACCAGCAGAATAGAATTCTGTTCATTTCTCAAACAGGGTTACCTCATCTTGGTCAATTATTCACAAGCAAACTATCCAACTGAACAAAAATACGCATAAATGTCCACTAACCAGAATGTATATTATTAAATAGAAAAACTCCCTTTATTAAAGGCATAATATTCATAATGATAACAATACGCAGTTCTTGTAGAGCGCGTATCACATATCAATTTCTCTCTATGCGCTTCAAAAGAGCTTTGGAATTAGTGTTTTTATCACGTGATAAAAGAGTTTATGCTAATTAGGAACGATCTTTAATCTTCTTGTAGTATTTCATAATCATTTTGTATGTTTCATAGCTACAATGTGTTAAAAAACAGTGCACACTTTTGATCGGTAATAACTCAAAAGCTATACTTCGTATCAGACTGACGTTTTTACAGGGCAAAGCTGAAGGATGTAAAATTTATGGAGCAAGCTTTATTACATTTCTCAGAATACGTTTCTTAAAATATTGCTCTGAATGTTTTAATAGATTTTTCACTTTTAAAAAAATCAATGCCACAAAATCTGTGTGTATTAGTAATTTATTCAGAACGCAACAGTTGTTAGTCTCAATAATAATTCATGAATCTGCATGATGGTTAAAAAAGTTATTCTGGAATTTCAGCTGCAATGCGAAATGGCAGTTGTTGTACTCTTTTATTACTGATATACATATTATAATAACAATCTAATTAAATATTCAGGTTTCAGAACAATTTTTAAAGAAAAGTATTCAGAGAAATTTAATAAAACTTGTGGGGGCAGGGGAGTCTGGAGCTGGGCGCAACTATTTCCCTGAGGGCAATCATCACCTCATATTTTGGCAACGAGGTGCCCGAATATCTAATTTCATATCTTGTGTAATGTTTTTTGATGGCGAAAAACATTATTTTACTATAGTAATTTATCTTATTTTTGAAAGTTGGAAAGTTGATATTCCGGCAACAGTCATCGCCCCCCCCCCCCTTGCAAATTGTGCACATACGCCTATGCAAGAGACTGACCTCAATTTTGTATTAACTTGTGAATAGTTTATGGTTATCTAAGTTAATACTTTAACATCATTTTCAGATAAAAATTGTCAAAGAACCAAACCTAATATGTAAAAATAAACCTGCATATTATGTTTTGCATTAACTTCGTGATATAATGAAAATCTAAATATCTAAATAGTCGGGTCCCAGGTAGCAATTAAGCCCATATGGGGCTCATGTGGGCCCCATATGGGTTCGCATAATTATACCCATGTGGGCCCCATTTGCACCCAAGACCCATGGGGGTCCCATATGGGCCATCCCAGATGGCCAATATGGGTTCGGCCTGGGGCCCATCTGGGTATAAATGTCGGTAAAATGTGGGCTCTCCCATATGGGTCGCATACGGGAATGCCCATATGGGCCCCAAAAGATTTTGCACCCAAGGCCCATGTGGGTCCCATATGGGCCATCCCAGATGGCCAATATTGGTTCGGTCTGGGGCCCATCTGGGTATAAATGTGGGAAATAAGTGGGTAAAATATGGGCTATCCCATATGGGTATTATCTGTGGGTTCCCATATGGGTCCCACATGGGAATGCCCATATGGGCCCCATAAGATTTTGCACCCAAGGCCCATGTGGGTCCCATATGGGCCATCCCAGATGGCCAATATGGGTTCGGTCTGGGGCCCATCTGGGTATAAATGTGGGAAATAAGTGGGTAAAATATGGGCTATCCCATATGGGTATTATCTGTGGGTTCCCATATGGGTCCCACATGGGAATGCCCATATGGGCCCCATAAGATTTTGCACCCAAGGCCCATGTGGGTCCCATATGGGCCATCCCAGATGGCCAATATGGGTTCGGCCTGGGGCCCATCTGGGTATAAATGTGGGCAATATGTGGGTAAAATATGGGCTATCCCATATGGGTCGCACACGGGAATGCCCATATGGGCCCCCAAAAGATTTTGCACCCAAGGGCTATGTAGGTCCCATAATTGCTGTCCCATATGGCTAATATGGGTATAAATGTGGGCAATATGTTGGCAAAATATGGGCTATCCCATATGGGTCCTACCCTGGAATGCCCATATGGGGCCCCATAATATTTTGCACACAAGGCCCATAGGGGACCCATATGGGCCATACCAGATGGCCCATATGGGTTTAATCTGGGGCCCATCTGGGTAATATGTGGGAACAGTATGATTGATCCCATATATTGCGTTCCCCCATGGGCCCCTCATGGGCCCGACATAATGTAGCAACTGAGATTTACAATATGCATATATTGGTCTATTCAATCGATACAAGGGGACAACTCCTAAATCGTTTTTAAGGAAAGACATGGGACACAAAGACTACTTGATCATCATGCAATCATCATCAGCCTCTCACCACAGTTGTGCCAGTACAAAAAACAACAACATTAAAAAGAAAAATGGGGGTACTTGAAATATAAGTTGCCGGTGACCTGCCATGCAACCTGTATACATACATATATCTCACAAATAATGAGCATTGCCTGTGGAATTTTTTGTCTTGAAAACAGACCTGTTTGCGCGGTCAACAAATATCTGAGCATGCCTATATATATGGAATACCCCCACAAAACTCATTCACGCTGACATGTATTCACTTATTGCTACATACCCAATAAATTTACTCCAGAGTAAATTAGACTACTCTTAGACTACTTTTATTATAAATATGCATCTATAAATGATATTTTCATCAAACATAAATCACTGGGGAATTTTACTTTTAAGTTGGGAATAGGTAACGACATACATGTATTTTATATTGATCTGCAAATATATTTTCACTTATTCGTACATGCCCATGAAATTTACTCAAAGCAGTAATTAGATTTCCATGAAGTACCCCATCAATCCCATTCATGCAAACATGTATTCACTTATTTCTACATAGTTTTACCCATTAAATAGTAAGTAATCCTATTTCAAAGTAAAACTTTTTAATATTAGAAATTAATACTGTGTAGTTGGTAAGTAATTAATCCCTCGAATAGGACTAAAAGATTTCTTTCCCCCGGTTGCTTGCTTACAAACATACAACTTGCTTTCTTAGCTGTCAGGTTAAATAAACTATCAATCAATTAACCACCATAATGTTCATCTTGCAAAAATAACTGGAGATTTTTCATTTTAAGCTTGGGGATATGCAACGACATACATTATTCAAGTAAATTAAGCTTAGGAGTCTACAATTAAGATGAGATTTTGATGGAATCATTTCTCATACAATTCATTTTGTGACACATCACATGGTATTGGAAGTGGGTTTAGATACTGTACAATTTGTAAAGAGCAGCCTTGGCAATTCACTTATAACAAACTTAAAAGAAACACACTGTGAAAATAATAAATAATGGACTATTGTATTGGTTAGGTAGTTTATATCACGGCTCCTTCTCACTATTGAAAAAATATGCATCTGTTGGGAAGGGTCGACTCCGGATCTATAGCTTGCCACTACATGTGTCATGGTTAAGGCGATACCCCAAAACATTTTCACAATATCCATTTTTCGCCATTAGTTTCTTTCCTAATGTGCAGGCTAGTGGAGTTCAGTGTCAAGCCACATGAGTTTAGAATGTTCTTTCAGAAATGCATGTATCAATAGCCTTGGCAACTCTCTTAAAACAAACTTAAAAGAAAAACACATTGTGAAAATAATAAATAATGGAATATTGTATTGGTTAGGTAGTTTATATCACGGCTCCTTCTCGCTATTGAAAAAAATATGCATCTGTTAGGAAGGGTCGACTCCGGATCTATAGCTTGCCACTACATGTGTCATGGTTAAGGCGATACCCCGAAACAATTTCACACTATCCATTTTTCGCCATTAGTTCCTTCGTAATGTGCAGGCTAGTGGAGTTCAGTGTCAAGCCGCATGAATTTAGAATGTTCTTTCAGAAATGCATGTATCATATCACAAAGAGCTGAGTAAGTAATATTTAAATACCCAAAGGCCCAGTTGGCTAATTCATCAAATAACAGAACGGCGGTCAGAAGTAGAATGAATAGACTTTCTCCTCCAGTTGTAATCTCTAGGCCAACACTGTATCTAAATTAGCCTCCTCCTTCACCATGCATACATTAAAGATGATTAATATGCAGTATTTGTTATTACAATCACATCACGCTATTCAAAATAAGGTTAGACAATTTACTGCAATAAATCATATATACCTACCTATTATGCCAGTAGTCTTGACTACGGGACCCCTTCGAGAATTTAACACAAATGAGTCACAATATTGTGCGCACCCCCCGTAATCCTATTGTCCCCTTCGCCACTCACGCGCGTCAACACGCCACGGCCATCTTCCTCTTTCTTGCTCGCCCCCGACGAGTTAGGATGTCGAGTTACGGCGCTCCTGAAATCAGGTCTTTTTGTATCTTTTCAGCGCGCTTTTTCGCATCGTAAAAGCACTTTTCGGTACTTATATTTGTTTAGATTATAGTACTCTTGTGTTTTGTTAGTCACTTTTGCCGATTGCAAGGGATTTTGATTCCTTTTCTTGGCAATTAGTTTTCATTTTCACGGTTAGCCCCACGTAGTTATATCTGTGTGTTTGAGGGTGTTTCCGTTTGGCACCGAGCCTTTGGGTTCGGTGTTTGTTCTTTTGTTGTGCGTATCTCCCAAATTTTTGATATTTTTATCTGCACTCAGTTAAAGTATGTCATATTTTGGTTTACTTTATTGTCTGTTTTATTGCAGTGTTATGAATTCGGAAGAAGAAGCAGCTAGGTCGCGGAGACCTGCTTCTTCCGAAGAGTCGTCTAGCAAGACGACTCGGCCCTCCAGAACTCTCCCGAGTACTTCGGTACATGGGGGAGGGAGGAGGGCTGCAGGTAAGTTGCCTAGTGGTGTTTCCCTGCAGAGTTTGCCAGTCTCGGAGCTTGCGGCTTCGGTATGGGTGGCGTTAACTGTTCCTGGGACGTCAACTCCAAGGCCCGTGGCTTCGGGGTGGGTGGCGTCAGGCTCTAGTGGTTTGGATATCTCGAATCGTTAAGACCAGAGGGGGGGGGGGGGGGGGGGCGGCCGTTTCCCGCACGGTAGCGTTCACTCGCTTAAATCCGTTGGGGGAGACGCGTCCCACTACTGCCGTCAGGTTCAGGTGGTTTGGATATCTCGAATCCAATCCCCCGGTCGTCAAGACCAGAAGGGGGGGGGGGGGGCGGCCGTTTCCCGCACGGTAGCGTTCACTCGCTTAAATCCGTTAGGGGAGACTCGTCCCACTACTGCCGTCAGGTTCAGGTGGTTTGGATATCTCGAATCCAATCCCCCGGTCGTCAAGACCAGAAGGGGGGGGGGGCGGCCGTTTCCCGCACGGTAGCGTTCACTCGCTTAAATCCGTTAGGGGAGACTCGTCCCACTACTGCCGTCAGGTTCAGGTGGTTTGGATATCTCGAATCCAATCCCCCGGTCGTCAAGACCAGAAGGGGGGGGGGGGGCGGCTGTTTCCCGCACGGTAGCGTTCACTCGCTTAAATCCGTTGGGGGAGACGCGTCCCACTACTGCAGGGCAGCCCACGGGCTTAGTCCATGTTGGTCTGGGTTCTCAAACCCTAGCCCCCGGCCGATGCCATATGGGGGAACGAGTACTTCCCGGGCTGTCTACATTGCCAGCTGATGGGAATGCTCGAGCTAACAATTATGGACGCTCTTCGGAGCAACAGGTGTTTTCACCTGAGTGCGTGACTACTAGTGCTCTCCTATTGCCGCTCCCTAGCGGTTCAATAGCGGGTTCACACGCCTTTAGTAGTCAACGGGCACATACCGAGTCATCTCGGTCCGCCCCCGCACTGGGTGATTTCAGCACCCAGCCCATGGCTATCGCATCTTTTTGCTCAGCCAATATGGGTGATTTGTGCGAGACTTTGGGTTCATACCCTCAGCACACTACTCCCTTTGAGGGAGGTGAGCGTCCCTCCACGGAGGGTTCGGTTCGTGCTTCCGAAGCGGCTTCGGGGATCTGAACGAATCCGAATAAGCGCTCTAAGAAAAGGGTTTCGGCTACGACTCTTGTCGAGCCAGCCAAGAAAAAGGCCAAGAAAAAGGCAAAAAGGGGCAATGTTTTGCTGGCCTAACCCGGCTAGTTCCTCTCAAGCTGAAATGTTCAGCATGATGCGGGCTTTCGCTCAGAATCAGGGTTGGTCCCTTGTACCGGGTACTTCAACCCTTGCTTCTGCCCCTATTCCGGGGTCTGACTTTGAGACTATTCAACCTTTTGTGATTGAGTCTTCTTTGTCTGAGTCGGGTTCGCATGCGCCTCCTATTCCCTCGGGTTTCAGGTTTTCTCTCCGACCTCAGGTCTAGGGCGGAGGAGTTGAATGTCACTGATGGTGACAAGCTGGTTATTGATGACCTGTTGCATACTCTCTTTAGTTTGCAGTGGTCACAGCTTTCTTCTGCGGCCGCTTCGGTTACGTACCGTCGCAGAGTCTTGGCTCTTTCGGCCCTTGGGGTTAAGGAGTCGGACATCGCGCAGCTTCTCCGGGATGTTCCGTCTCGGGGTCCCTCGCTTTTTGGTGGTCAATTTGCTACGGTTTTTCAGAGAGAGATTGATGCGCGTAAGCAGGTCTCTGACATGACTACGCACTTTCACACTCACTCTAAGCCGACGCGGGCCCCTGTCCGTCGGAGGCCTGCTGGTCCTGCTTCGGGCCAACACAGCCGTGTTTCTGGGGTCCCGCCTACTGAGTCTCAGCCAGCTCCTTCTCGCGGGAGAGGTGGACGTGGCAAGGCGACGGCTTCGCATAAGGCCAAGCCTAGGCTTTGATGGTCTTCCCCGAGCGCTTGTTCTTTCCGACATGGTAGGTGGCCGACTTCGTTTCTTTCTCCCCGCTTGGGAGGCCTTTTCCGGGGACGCTTTTGTGCTCTCCGTCGTGCGAGACGGATTCTTCATAGATCTATCCGCTTCGCTCCCCGGAGGGGCTATAAGAACTCGTTCACCTCCCATGGCTCGATCTCATGCTTCAAAAGAGATCGAGTCTTTGTTGCAAAAGAGGGCTATAGAAAGGGTAAGAGACCGGCCGTCTCTTTCCCTTTCTCCAATCTTTGTCATTCCCAAGCGCTAGGGAAAACTTCGTTTGATACTGAATTTGAAAAGAATAAACAAATTCATTCCTTCGGTACATTTTCGGATGGAGACTCTCGCCTCCATTCTCCCGTTGATCAAGAGGAAGGACTACGCAATCTCGATAGATCTCAAAGATGCGTATTTCCATATTCCCATTCATCGCGCTTCGCGCGATCTTCTAGGGTTTTTCCTTCCTCTCAGAGACTTTTCGCTTTCGCGCTCTTCCCTTCGGGCTGCGCCCAGCCCCTCGGGTTTTTACTCAGGTCGTAGCCGTGCTGGCAGTCTCACTGAGGCGACGCGGCCTTCGGCTATTTTGCTACCTGGACGATTGGCTTCTCCTAGCGGAGTCGCGCGATCGTTTGTTGGACGAGACTCGTTTGCTCGACAATCTTACTCGAGACTTGGGTTTCCTAATAATTTGGGAAAAGTCAGAGTTAGTTCCTACTCGCAGCCCAGTTTTTCTGGGGGCTGTGTTGGACATTTGGAATCAGTTGGCTCGGCCCAGTCGAGACAGGATTCTCACCATTGTCTCGGCAGCTCGCAAGCTCATGCTGGCCAGAAAGGTCAAGGCCAGACAGTGGCTTCAGTTCTTGGGGTATCTAGCCAGTCTAGTCGATGTTCTGGAGGATTGCCGGCTCTTTATGAGACCGTTTCAGAGACATCTCCTTAAGTTTTACAAGCCGGGCAAGGATTCTCTGTTGGTCTGGGTTCCAGTACCAATAGGAATCAAGTCTCTTCTCTCTCGTTGGACGAACGAGGAGTTTCTTGCGCGAGGCAAGTCCTTCCGTACCCCCCTTCCGTCGATCTCGGTTTCGACGGACGCCTTTCGGTTGGGTGGGGAGGATATTGCAATGGCAGCACGGTCGCGGGGGATTGGTCTCATCTTGGGACTCTTCCCCATATCAATGTCCTGGAGTTTATGGCAGTTCTTTTAACCCTGCTTCATTTCAGAAGTCGACTTTTCAGTCGTTCAGTTCTGATCCTCACGGACAATGTCACTGTGGCGGCTTATGTCAATCGGCAGGGAGGCACTCGTTCTGCTATCCTGAATGCCCTAGCAGCACAGCTGTGGAGGTGGTGTCGTCGCATGGCGATCACACCCGTGGCCTCTTTTATCCCCCTTCAGGAAAACCTCATTGCGGATTTTCTGTCTCGGGGCAGGTGTCTTCCATCGGAATGGATGCTCCATCCAGAGGTCTTTCGCCGCATTCGCAGTTGCCTGGGTCCACTGGAAGTGGATCTTTTTGCGTCGGTTCTAAACCACCTACTTCCGATATATTGCTCCCGTGCGCGCGATCGGGGAGCTTGGGCTCTCGATGCTTTCTCTCTCAGTTGGGAGAATCTTCGAGGATTTGCCTTTCCTCCCTTCCAGCTGATTCCGCGAGTCTTGCGGAAGATCAGGGAAGATCGGGCTCGGGTGCTTGTGATAGCTCCCTTTTGGCCCAGGAGGAGTTGGTTTCCGGAGCTAATGAGCCTTCTGGCGGCTCAACCGTTCCTTCTTCCGTTAAGAGCGGATCTGGTGTTGCAGCCCCTCTCGGGGATTCTTCACCACAATCCAGAGTCCCTTCATTTGACTGCTTGGCCCCTGTCGGGGAATCTGCAAGACAGTCGGGTCTCTGTGATAGAGCCGCAGAATTTTTAATGTCCAGTCGTAGAGTTTCTACTAGGGAAATTTATAATTCCCGTCTTTCGGTCTTTTTCCTTTGGTGTAAAGAGCGAAATCAAACCCCGTCTAAGGCTCCTATTGGTTCAATTGCGGATTTTCTAATCTCGCTATTTGACAAAGGGAGATCCATCTCTACTATCCGAGGCTACCGATCGGCGATCGGGGCCATTCACTCGGGTTTCTCAGATGGTTCGGGGATTTCTAATTCCCCTCTGTTGAGTGGTTTGATTCGGTCGTTCTTTCTGAAACATCCTCCGCGTTCCAAGTTAGTACCGTCTTGGAGCCTGCCTAAGGTCTTAGAAGCCCTGGCGAAGCCTCCTTTTGAGCCGTTAGGTGAAGCTTCGCTTCACCATCTTACGGTTAAGACGCTCTTTTTGGTAGCCATTGCCTCTGGGCAGAGGCGCAGTACTCTTCATGCCCTCTGTCTTACTCCCGGTCATGTTCGCTGGGAGAGAAAAGGTGTTAGATTGATTCCTAAGGCTTCTTTCATTGCCAAGAATCAAACGGCTTCCTCTGGCCCTGTTGAGATTTTTCTTTGTCCGCTTTCTGGGTTTTTGTCAGTGCGCGAGGACAAAGTTTGGTGTCCTGTTAGGGCTCTCAAATGGTATATTGATAAGTCTAAGTCTTATCGTAAGGATGATCAGTTGTTCCTGATCACTAGAGAGCCTTTTTCTCCTGCTTCTCTTGATTCCATTTCTAGATGGATTGTCGAGGCTTTTAGGGCTGCTGGCACAGAGGCTCTTTTATCTGACAGTAAGCCTCATGCTCATGACACTCGTAGTGTCAGCACTTCTTGGGCTCTGTTTCAAGGTGTGGCGCTTGATGATATTTTGATGGCTGCTTATTGGCGTTCGCCCAATTCCTTCATTTCTTGCTACCTTAGGGATGTTCCCGCAGGTGAGGCTATGTTTGCGTCAGCCACCTTGAAGGCCGCTGTGTCTTCTTTGTAATCTTCGGTGTAATCCTATTCCCTTCTGCTTGAAACATGCCTCCCGGTCTTTGAGTTGGCGCTGGTCTGGCATAATAGGTAGGTATATATGATTTATTGCAGTAAATTTGTAAAATCAGCACTGATTTTCTTATTTACTATATAAATCTATATACCTACCTATGACCCTCCCTCCTTCCCCTCTCCTTGCAAGCAACATGTTTCTACTTGGGGTTGCTCGCAAAAGAGGAAGATGGCCGTGGCGTGTTGACGCGCGTGAGTGGCGAAGGGGACAATAGGATTACGGGGGTGCGCACAATATTGTGACTCATTTGTGTTAAATTCTCGAAGGGGTCCCGTAGTCAAGACTACTGGCATAATAGGTAGGTATATAGATTTATATAGTAAATAAGAAAATCAGTGCTGATTTTACAAATAGTTGTTTCCATCTGGCACTTCCTTATAATTATCCAAATTACTGGTCAACATCTAATTGATTGACATTCATTGACATCAGTTGATTGTGCATTCCCCCATAGTTGAGATGCATACGTGTTGAAAGGAGTCCTCCCGGCCTTCATAGTATTCATAGTAAAAAATTCTTCAGTCCGAGTACTGGAAACATTTTCCTGCAGGTACTACTTATGGTGCCACCTTAACAGCTTCATTCAGTTTGGATATAATCATGATATAATCTTAAAACGTGCCAGAAGTCTTCTTCATTTTGTCCATCTAGAAAATACGTTTCATTTTTTAGTTGTTACGTTACTGCTTATGCTGTTTCCTAGTACCGTTGATGTTTTTTCTCGTCTATTTGCTGGATCTGAAACGACAGAGTGAGATATATGGGCTTTTGCTAAACAGTCGGTAACGTCGCGTCGCGTTGGTAGAAATTTTCGAACATTGTTCAGGAATTTTATGTATGGTATCTGTTTTTTAGCAGCAAAAAAAAAAAAAGAAAAGAAAAAGAAAAGGAGAGGGGAAAAAAGGGTGGCCTGATGGCAGCATGAATTAATTATTTGATTTCTTATGCCATGAATAAATCGATTGTTGGATTAATTAATTAATTATTCAATTAATCACTGTTTTATTGAACTTTGGATTGAAAACACAGAGATGTTTAATAATTTTTATAATTTTAGCTGTGTTTTAATACGTTTTCCGGATTCGTGGAATGGCCTGAGCTGCGCATGGCCTAGCCTAGCCTAACCTAGCCTAGTTTGCAGGCACAAACCCTGGTCAGTCGTAAAAGAGTGCCTGCACTGTAAGACTACTATAGGCCATGTACTATAGCTGCTCCTTCCGACCAGAAGGTAGCTGAATTAGGCTTCTGTCAAGACACAATGATTTTCTGATAAAGTGTCAAATTAGGGTCTGTGCTTGCAGACTAGGCCTAGCCTGCCTATACACGTACGGTACGTGTAGGCTAGTCATGCTCTGGTCTACGCTGCATATCTTTTCATGTGTAAAGTGCTTTGCACTGTGTCACGATCATCATCGTCATCATCATCAGACATCATCCGTGAAAGTACAGGCCACCGGGATGGTGTATCATCGTACGATGGCTTCAAGTTCAAGCTCAGCCTCAGGGTCAGGGGAAGATGGTGACAGGTAAGCATTATATTAGTCTGTTAGTAGCTTCAATTAATTTAATCTAGTTTTGTTACCTTTACTTACGTCTACTGACTACCATCGATCGACATCTTCAATACACGAGTCACTACGATGTCGGCATACATTAACCCAAAATATGAGAACAATTTGTATATAATTCAGAAAAAAGGTTTGCGGTACAACCATGTGAGTTGGAATAACTCCACGTTCCAATTTTCTGAATTACAACTTCACCATGCAAACCTTCAAATCCTAATTTGTATATAGTGTAGATGCGTTCGTTTTGGGAATTATTATTTTTTTTAAATAAGCTTTCGAGCAACACGTTTGATCGGCTGATTGACTAGCCTTTTGACAATGCCCTCGTGACTTGGCTATTTTTCTTGGCAAGTAAGCTAGTAGTGGCTGCATAACAAGACTAGCCGCCCAGCCCGGTGAATGCGCTATCGAG
This sequence comes from Heliocidaris erythrogramma, assembly GCA_025617745.1. Lineage (NCBI taxonomy): Eukaryota > Metazoa > Echinodermata > Echinoidea > Camarodonta > Echinometridae > Heliocidaris > Heliocidaris erythrogramma. Next base: position 24,621,921 of record CM046864.1, read on the forward strand.
CGACGTGTCGCGATGGGCCTTTTGGAACCTGGCTTGTATTTCTTATGTTATCCTTTGTTCCTAGCGAGGATCTGCTACCTTTTTGGTAGGAGCCAATCGGCGAACATATCTTCGCATGATGTCAGCATAAATTTGGTATGAAAATCGCCTTCAACAGCTCGAGCGCTGGCTCGCTCGGCACGTACTGCACCGGCACCGGCGCAAGCTACATCAATCATGAACGAATCACATGGAAAGCAAGCCCCGCAGAGACCGTTGTGATTGGTCGATAATCCTCGGTGTAGGCGTGTTAGCATACGAATGTCAACTCGTGAATAATTCATATCGGACGATGGAAACCCAGGTTCCAAAAGGCCTCGCGACTAAAGTCGCTCGATCGCGCGTTCACCCGGGCCGTGTTGATTCTTTTCGTCGCCGGCTAGTCTCATCTCAGGCACAGCATGACGAGGAAAATGGCCAAGTCACGAGGCCTTGTCAAAAGGCTTCTGATAGAAAACCAACTGCTGTGCAACGATACTCTTTGGAGGTTTATGCACACTACTGGAAGAAGAAGAAGAAGAAGAATCTAGATCTAACACAGACGGGGTACAGAGGGAAGCTGCACCGCCGGCAGCGCAGCCACCGCCACTGGGACGGACTGTACGTCTTCTTTGCATTATCCTTCTATTGTTTTCTTTATTCCCTTGTTTGTCGTTTTTAGCCTGAAAACGGGAAAAATCATACTGAGATGGACTCTTTTTCAATTTGTCCCCTTGAAGACACCTTCCTGAAAAATGTTCGAAAATTTCTACCAACGCGACGCGACGTTACCCGACTGTTTAGCAAAAGCCGATATATGTACATGTAACAAATTTTAAAAAAAATATTACATTAGCATATTTACAATATTAAACTTTTGTAGATAAATCTAAATGTCAGCTCTTTTTCTCTCTCTCTCTCTCTCTCTCTATATATATATATAATATACCACATATACGAAATATCATTCATGCCGTTTCCATAAAATTTTTAAAAAATCAAAGAGAGTCGGGTCCGCCCCCCCCCCCCCAAAAAAAAAAAAGAAATAAAAAGGAAAAAAGAAAACATATAGAAATATGGACAATACCTATTAAGGTCTGCATGACGAGGAAAATAGCCAAGTCACGAGGCCTTGTCAAAAGGCTAATATACATGGAAAGCCAGACCACTTGGTTAAACCAAGGAGTTACCACATAACCCCTTGGTTATAAACAGACCAGTAGGGAATGTAAACTATCACGCGGTGGGTGAACGATGTGACCCAGGCATACTTCTTTCCTCTTGGGCCTTGCAACTTAAACAATGGGAGTATTAAACTAAGGTAAACTGGTAACTCGGCTGATTTAACTCAATCCACTCATAATAATCCCACAAAAGACAGTCATGAACCAGAACATTTCACTGGATGGTACATCTCAGGCTATACATGTACTTTTAAATTAATAAACAATATCAAAGAGAAAATGGAATTTAGAAAAAAATGATAAGATATAATGCAGCTTACCTTCAAAGAGTAGGAGGGTGGACATGTAGTGCTTCCTTCGTAAGTAGTAGCAATGGAATGCCGTTTCCTCAAAAGATGGCGCAGGTTTGAAAAATGGACTCAACCATTTGTACTAGGGGTCAAAGCACATGGGGGTTGGGAGGTGCTTTCATTTTCTCTTAAGCACTACTCACATTCTTTAGGTCTGCATAGATTAATTACCGTTTGATAAGTTAGGGCCAGTATAATAACAACAAAATATGAATTCAGTTTGCAAATGTGTACAATGTAGATCTTTAATAGTATGCTGATAAGTTTTTGTCAGAAGTATGTACCCCTCAAGAATATGGGTTTACCCAGCTTATGATTTACACATCTTACCCACATGGGTTCGCCCAGATCATTCCAATAATGATACCCACATTGGGGTTTACATATTTTAACATATGGGTTTTCCCAGGTCATTTCAAAATGACGCCCATTTGGACTTTGGAATATCATATGGACTTGCCCAACTTACTCCCATATGAAACCCATATAGGCATTGACTTTTGTTTCCCAGACGAGTTTGCCCAGCTTATTCCCATATGATACCCATATAGGTATTGACATATGTTTCCCCAGATGGGGTTGCCCAGCTTATTCCCCATGTGATATCCATATGGGCATTCATATGTCTTTCCCATAGGGGTTTGCCCTGCTTATTCCCACATAATACCCATATGGGCATTTACATATGTTTCCCAGATGGGTTTGCCCAGCATATTTCCATATAATATCCATGTGGGCATTCTTTTTTTTTTTCCATATGGGTTTGGACAGCTTACTCCCATTTATTACCCATATGGGTATGCGCTTTGCAGATGCTGGATGCATTTTTTAATAAAGTCATCATATATGTTTCCCAGATGGGTTTGCCCAACTTACTCCCATGTGATACAAATATGGGCATTTACATGTCATTCCCATATCGGTTTGCCTAGCTTATTCCCATATGATACCCATATGGGCATTTACATATGTTTCCCAGATAGGTTTGCCCAGCATATTCACGTATGATACCCATATGGGCATTTACAGGTGTTTCCCTAGATGGGGTTGCCCAGCTTATTCCCATGTGATATCCATGTGGGCATCCATATGTCTTTCCCATATGGGTTTGGCCAGCGTAATCCCATTTATTATCCATATGGGTATTGACATATATATCCCAGACTGGTTTGCCCAGCTTACTCCCATAAACTACCCATATGGGCATCTTAGGAGTGTCTGTCATCTTAGGAGTGTCTGACCATTATGCCGTCCAGTGTAAGCTTGATTTAAGAAAACCCTCCCCATCTCGAAGGTCTGTCACAACTCGCCCTCTACGATCGGTAAACAGAGATCAATTCCAGTCTGGAGTCCATGAATCTCTGTCACAAATTGATATTGAGAATAGCAGCATCTCTTCATCTATCGAAAAATATGATTTTTCTCTTAACAATCTTCTTGATAAGCTGGCACCTAAAAAGACAAGAAGAGTTATTATCAAACCATCAAGTCCATGGATGACTGAGGAAATTCATGCTGCTAAGTGTCACAGGAGACGCCTTGAGCGCAAGTGGAGGAGTACTAGAAGTGAGGAGGATCGCGCTTTATACCAGAAACAACGTCAGATTGTTTCCCAGGAAATTCAAAAGGCAAAAACTAAATACTATTCAGAATTTGTTGAAGAATGTGAAGGTAATCAAAGACGTCTTTTCACTGTGGTTGACACTCTGCTTCATCGTAAGAAGGAGACTATTCTTCCAGTTGCCTCTTCAGACCAGATACTCGCTGATGAATTCTGCCAGTTTTTCTTCAACAAGGTCACTAAGATACGTGATGACATTGAAGCCGAGCTCCGGGCAGAACAACATGTACAGCACTACGAGTTGTTACCTGTTCCAGTTATGACTGACTTTGCACCAGCTTCTGTAAGTGAGATCAAGAGAGTTGTCATGGGTTCTCCAACATCATCATGTGAGCTAGATCCAGTTCCTACTTCCTTGATAAAAGAATGCATTGATGTATTTGCACCATACATTACAGAATTTGTTAATAAGTCTCTTCGAAGTGCGAGTTTTCCTGCGTCTATGCAACAGGCTCTCGTGAAGCCTCTCCTCAAGAAAGCAAATCTGGACAGGCAAGTTTTTTCGAATTATCGACCTGTGGCAAATCTAAGTTTCTTATCAAAGGTTATTGAACGTATTGTTTCAATACGTATTCAGTCCTTTCTTAATGACAATGACCTTCAAGATAACTTCCAATCGGCCTACCGAGGAAAGCACAGCGTTGAGACTGCACTTTTACGAGTGCAAAATGATATCCTTGCCGGAATGGATTGTGGAAAAGTGACTGGGTTGATTCTGCTCGATCTAAGTAGTGCATTCGACACAGTAGACCACGCCATACTGCTGAAGAGACTCCAGTCGATCGGAATTGGTGGACAGGCTCACCAGTGGTTAACATCTTATCTCTCAAACAGATCCCAGAGGGTTTGCGTTCATGGAGCTGTTTCTGGGAAAGTTCATCTTCCCTTCTCTGTGCCCCAGGGATCGGTGCTTGGGCCGCAACTCTTCAATATCTATACTCTTCCCCTCCATGATATCATCAAGAGGCATAATCTCAATCACCATATGTATGCCGATGACACGCAAATATATTTTTCGTGTTCTCCTACACAATGTGAAGTTGATGCCTGTATTGCTCGTGTTGAAGTCTGTATACGTGAAATTAGGAACTGGATGAAGGATAATTATTTGAAGCTCAATGATGAGAAATCTCAGTTTATTATGCTGGGTTCGAGGCAGCAGCTCAACAAATTGACAATTCCTAATTTGAATATTGGTTCTTCATCAATTACTCCAGTGGATAAAGTTCGGAATCTAGGAGTTATTTTTGACGCAAATATGACCATGGATTCACAGGTATCATCGTGTGTTAAACTCGCTATCCACAGTCTCCGTAACCTCCGTGCTATTCGCAAGTATCTAACTACAAAAGCAGCTGAGCAGCTTGTGCATGCATTTGTAACATCCCGGATTGATTGCTGTAACTCGTTGTTATATGGCATCTCTCAGTCTCAAGTAAGGAGGCTCCAACTTGTTCAGAATGCTGCTGCCCGTCTAGTTACATGTACGCACAAGTATTCTCACATCACACCAGTCCTTAAGTTCCTTCATTGGCTTCCTGTTGAACATCGTCTCACGTATAAAACCCTTCTGATTGCGTATCGTGCCCTGACGTTCTCCTCTCCACAGTACATTTCATCTCTTCTTGGCTTTCACAAGCCTGGTCGTCCTGGTCTCCGCTCTTCCAATACATCTACTCTTGATCTTTTCATTCCTAAAACCAGACGGTCATGGGGAGATCGAGCATTTTTATCAGCAGCTCCCCGTTTGTGGAACAGTCTTCCAACTAAACTAAAGGACTGTAAATCAGTAGAACATTTCAAGTCCTGTCTGAAAACTCATCTAATGGCCCAATATTATTGTAGTAATTTGCATTGACATGAATTTCAATGTCTTTATACCCTAACCTGTAATGTTATCATTGTAATTGTATTTTAGGTTAAGTTTATATGCAATTGAATTGTAAGCGCCTTGAGCACCCTTTGGGTGGATATGTTTTTGTGCATTATAAGTGTCTATATTATTATTATTATTATTACATGTCTTTCCCATATGGGCTTGCCCAGCATATTCCAATATGAAACCCATGTGGACATTTACATGTCATTCCCATATCGGTTTGTCCATTTTATTCCCATGTGATACCCATTTGGGCAAATATATGTTTCCCATATCGGTTTGTCCATTTTATTCCCATGTAATACCCATTTGGGCAAATATATATGTTTCCCAGATGGGTTTGCCCAGATTATTCCATATACCCATATGGGCGAATATATGTTTCCCAGATGGGTTTGCCCAGCTCATTCCCATATTATACCCATATGGGCATTTACTTATGTTTCCCAGATGGGTTTGCCCTGCTTATTCCCATAATTATGATACCCATTTGGGCAAATATATATGTTTCCCAGATGGTTTTGCCCAGCTTATTTCCATATTATACCCATATGGGCATTTACATATGTTTCCCAGATGGGTTTGCCCTGCTTATTCCCATATGATACCCATTTGGGTAAATATATGTGACCCGTCATGACAAAATGAGACAGAAGTCGCTGGGCTAGAACTCGAGAAAATTGGGGAAATTTAAAAAAACTTCAAATTTCGTCATTTTTTTTTTCTTAGCTGATTTCAATCTCCAATGTTTCATGAATGCTCTGTAAAAAAATTGAGTCCTAAATATAACGGGAAAGGGTAGAAAAAGCAGTTTTTCTACGAGTGTTTTTTTCGGTCAACTCTTCTACTTTTTCGGACAGCTGGCTCGTCCCAGAGCGAAAAGAAAGCCATCCGCTAGGCCCCGCCCCTAGCGACGCGTGGCTTTGTTCATTGGACGTTCGCAGTCACGTGATCTCTGTAAAAGAATTTGCAACATGTACTTAATGCTCGATCGCGCTGGCTTGCTCGTGCCGTCTCGAATTGTTCTGAAGATTAAGATCAGATATTGCTTCTGTTATCATCGCATTCGTACTACTTTGGTCCCGTTATAATAAAGTACAATATTATCAATATTTCATTAATCTTTATTTTTGGGAGTCTTTCTTGTTTCGTTTTGAGTGCAGGCTAAACAAAAATCTTTTTCTTCTTTCTCTGTTTCAGTTATCAGTACCTCCCCTCTCTGTCTCTTTTTCTTTACAAGTTGATTATTTTGTTACTTTGCTCAGCCTAGTATCACTTTAAAGAGAGTCTGAAAGTGAAATAAGTCCCAAGATCCCTTTGAATGGGGGGGGGGGGGGGGTGAACCAAATGAAATTGTGACGGCGAATGAAAATGTGTTAGAATGTGATACATGTTCAGAATGAGAGAGAGAGAAGAATTCACTAATCATCTGGTGAGGGTGCGTGTGAAAATAATAGACAAATTATTTAGCTCTATTAAAAGCAAAAAGAAAAAGTTGAAATTGAGAAGGTGGTAGATTTCGTAAAGCAAGACTCGACTAGCGCAGAGAATTGTTAATCGTCAATGAAAGTTCTCTTCATTACGAAGCTGTTTTAAGCCATCGCTGTTTAATCTATTGAAAGTAGAGAGGGAATAGAAAAGAGTTGGCTTTCAAAACAGAAGTAAGAAGAACTGGAAAGATGACTTACGAACAACGAAACTATTGATACGCGATAATAATAAGGGGTAAATTCTGTAACCCTTTGAAAAGCCGAAAAGAAAATAAGCCTTTTAACCAGAAAGAACAGTACATGTACCTGTGTAGAGATTATGAAACAAACACGAGAATTAGGACAAAGAGAGAGAGAGAGAGAAAATCAATAATCGTCTCTTGCTGGAGGTGACTTAATCCTTGTTCTTTGAAAGGGGCGAATTCTCTACCTCTTTATAACATGGCGAAGAAGAAAAGAAATTAGCTATTAGACACCAGTAGATTGTATACATTTTTTTTGGAGTAAACTATAGAGCGGAGAGAATCGATGACTTTCAAGCTAAGACGCGCGTTATCTTCATCATGTTCATACTGCCAGTTAGCCAGGGGCGGATACAGGATTTTCAGAAAGGGGGGCACACACTGTTTGACGAGGTCAAACGGCCATCTGGGGGGTCTGGGGCATACTTTGTTACACAAAACAGGGGGCGCACGCCCCTCGCGCCCCCTGCTTATTCTCTTATTCGTTAAAGCCAAACAGACAAAGAGTCAAAATTAAGAAGAACTGTCGAAATTATGATACAGGTGAAAGATTTAGAAGGAGAGAGAGAATTGTCTGGGTGTCAATTTTTACAAAAAGCAGTTGTCATTATTATTTATTTTTTAAGCTCTAGTTAACTAGAGCGGCGCTAAGAAGCAATTTATCTCTTTGGTGGTCGAGTACATTTATCACCGAATTTATTACTTAAAATACCAGCTACCATCAGCACATTCCACTTCATTCATTCATACAGATCTTACCTTACATAAACTTGTGTATCCACACGAACCCGCCGAACGACGTCTCACTCCCAAAACTGCCCAACTAGTAGTCGTATGGTCTCGGCCGGTGATGCCCTCTATTGTGACGTCAGTGCACTGTGTGTCGTCATAGCTGTAGCCCGCCCGCTCCCGTTAGAGGCCGTTACATCGTATACTACATTCCCCCCGGTTGTCTCAAAAAGGCCGGGGGGGGGGGGGGGAGTCTCTTGTGCCCGTTAAATTATTAACATTTATATTATTAACTTTTTTAGTTGAAATACTCATGAATTTCTCACAACATAACCTTATACATTATTACATTTTCTTAATATAAATTAAAACTAATTCCTTCTTTTTTTCAGTTGAAATACTCATTAATTTCCCACAACATAACATTATAATTACTGCAATTATTACATTTTCTACATTGTTTTTCACATCCACTTTTTCTAAATAATATCTTAAAGATTTCCATCAGCACACCTTATTCGCCCACGCGCGCACCTTTTTATATGTAGGTCGAATATGGCGGGAGGAACTTGCACACCCATGCAAATTTCAACACGTAAATCAAACAATACATAGAATTTACTGAATATAAATTGCAATAAACAAACAAACGGACAATATGGAGAACACAGGTGTTGGAAAACAACGGGCGATATAAAAACTCGTACCGGAGTATTTACGAAGCAACTGTTATAACATGGTGTTCCAAATATAGCATATAAAGTGAAACATAAATACATACATAAACATATATTGGTGTTGCAAGGGGGTGCAAGAGCTGGTATGGAAAAACGGAACAATAAACAAAAAACGCGCGCAACTTATCCGGCAAATCAGCACAGGCCATACAGCCTCATGCCGTTAGCGGCCGTTTCCCGCATGAGACCGGTGAGAGAGACTCCCCGAATCCGGGCTACCACATGGCCGACATCTCCGAGGAATTCTGGGGTATGCCATGATTGTTGGGGGTGGACGGGCAGATGTGGCGCATCTGTCTCCAGTAGAAGGCGATTATCAGGGATGGCCCTGATTCCCATGGCCTGAGGGGACCCCGCACCCAGGTGCCTTTTAGCCAGCCCCGTCACCCCAAAGTATACATGGGGAAACAGGGCCATCCACTCATCTACAATGCTGGGAGTGCCCTCAAAACAATGGAGGTGGACGCGTTGCTCCCGCGGGCAGTTACCAGCAATTTTACGGCGCGCGATGGTATGCGCCGACCTGGAAACAGAGTCCGATCCGCCCCTGCCACTCACGGCACCTCGGAGGTGGACCACCAAAACCCTCCCAGTTGACAGGCCCAGGAGGCGCTCAAAGAGTACCTCCTGCGCCGGCCAGCGAGATTCGGAGACAGAAAAGTCCAGGCCAACCTCCGAAATGCCGACCACCCTGGGATTAGCCAGGGCAGCTACAAGGGCAGACCACTCCTCCGTCTTCACACGATGGGCATGTTTAGGGTGGATGCCCACCGCGACGCCGAAAGAGCTGGGCAACTCCTCGATCACCCGGTCGAGATATCCGGAGTTCATATATGTGGAAGGGTCGCAATAATTCATGATCCCTCCGGTTATCTCCACCGGGTGGTCAGGCCTCCCGACGGGCTCACACAACCTCTGGGACCGCTTTACCCTGTCCAGATGGTAGTGACTGTCAAATCCCGTCAGGAGAGTGACAACCGGTCGTCGTGGGGGCATCACACCTACAATGGGTAATCCCCTATCCAAGGTTTCCGTGGACGCGTGGGGCCGGTTGTTACTACGGCCCCGACCACGGGAGCGCACCGGGTCCGAAAACGGAGCCGAATTTTTTCGGCCCCATCCCCGGCCCAGGGATGATCGTGAAGGAGGGGGCCCCGGAAGCGGGACCGGGTCCATGTGTGAGCGTACCGCGTTACGTATCCGCTTCCGGCGTTCCCTCCGTTTTATAGTTCTTCGATTAATCCCCGACCGTGCCCGCAGGTTGACTGCATTATCGGGTTCTGCCGCCACGTCCCCCCTGATCTCACCCGGTTCTAATGGCTCAGGGGAAGAGGGCAGCAGTGCGTCCTGCTGCGGGCCTCGGTCCAACCCTATATCTGATTGAATGTCATTAGGCGAGGTGGCCACCCGCGCTGTATGCCATGGGTCATCCGAAGCCTGAGCCCCCCCATCCAACCAATCCTCCGGTGGAAGAGGGAAGTCATTCCCCCCCCCCCCCCCCCCAACCAGGAGACCGGCGGTGGAGGAAGGGCCAAGGGATCGGCCTCCCAAGAAATTGGCACCTCAACCGGGGCAGCCTCCTCCTCACCTGACGGATGATCCGGACCTGTGTTTTTCATGTCCCTGTTCATAGCTTAAACCTGCATAGGAAAAAACAGAAAGGAAGATACAGGTGGTTAAATCAAACAGCACAATTCTACTTACGACCCGCTACAGAATGTACAGAGACTCGGTTAGCTAATATCACCTGTTCCTGTTGCAAAACGGACAAAAATACTTGTCCATTTCGAAACTTTCCGCTAATGTTACTCCTACACAACTGCCATGAAACCATTCGTCACATCCGTCACATCCGTCACATTGTATCATTAATGATCCATCGTCGGGGCCCTTACAAAAACAATAGACATCTTTGGGGGCACCCGTGAGGGCTTCACTCCTATCCGTGCACTTCTTCAGACGGTCGTGGTTTAGGGTGAAGGCTCTTCTCTTATAGGCCACCCTATACAAGTATGGTGATAGTCTTTGAGTGATGACCGCAGGACCTTTCCAGGGGGGAGACAACTTCCGTGACCTCCCCTTGGTTATGGCCGTATCTAAAATATAGACGCGGTCACCGACCTCGAATTGGCGAACATGTTGCTTTACGTCATAGTCACGCTTCATCAACCGCTGAGTCGACTTGAGGGCCGCCCGGGCTGACGCATGAGCATGGCGCATTGCATTCGCCAGGTCCGTCGCATACTCGTCTATGGGCCTGTTGGGTGGGGATGTCGGAATGGTGAAAACAAGATCAGCAGGCAAGTTTACTTCTCGGCCGAGCATAAGCCTGTTTGGAGTAAATCCCGTGCTTCGGTTTACCGTGGCGCGGATGGCCCCTGCGATTTGAGGTAGGTACTTATCCCAATCCCTTTGGGACCTCCCAATGTAGCACCGCACCGCATCCAACAAAGTTCGATTAAATCGCTCCACTTGGCCATTGGCGGAAGGACGGTAGGGAGTAGTCTTTGTCTTGTGGATCTGCAGGATACGGCACATGTTCTTGAATAACCTACTCTCAAAATTCCTGCCTTGATCTGTGAATATTTGGAAAGGATACCCGAACCGGCAGAAGAACTCGCACACCGCGGCATGAGCTGTACCTTCCGCCGATTGGGAGGGCAGGGGTACGCACTCCACCCACTTCGTAAATTGGTCAACCATCATCAGTATGTGCGCGTGTCCCTGTGCTGTTTTCGGCAAAGGCCCAATGAAATCCAAATGGACTCGCTCCATGGGAGCCCCCGCATGATAACTCTGCATAGGGTGCCTCCCATAGCGTGTGGCCTTTTTGTTCTGATTGCAGGTGGCACACTTACTGATGTACCCTCGAATATCCTCAGACATGCCGTACCAATAGTACTTGGACTTCAACTTTGCCCGAGTACGACTCACACCTGCATGCCCAGCCGAGGGTGGGTCATGATTGAGGCGGATGATGTCCTGTCGAAGTGACTGAGGGACTACAACGACATCCACATCATCTCTCTTCCTCCAGATTATTCCCTCCCTCATGGTGAAGAGCTCTCTATTCACCCATAAGAACTTACCTTCGGGTGAAAGGAGAAACAGAGTTCCTTGGTCTAGTTCAACCTTATCTTTAAGCCACCTACATAGGTATCCGAGCTGCGGGTCCGCCTCTTGCTCGACTTTAATTAGATGAAGAGCGGGCAGACCATCAGAAGCTCCAGATGAGGCATCGTCTAACTGAACATTGTTTACGAAAAAGGAGGGCATACTCCCCTCATGGGAGATGTCCATGTGAGTAACACAGAAATCTTCCTCGAGGGCAACACCTGCTACCTTAGTCCCACCCGTTAAAGGAACCACGTCGTCCACGACATCAACGAAGTGGGCCCAATCCTTGTGTCTCTTGTAGCAGTAAGAGCACCCACCACAAGGCAAATCTTCCGGGTGGATGCCCAGACGGTAAGTCTCACAAAAGGGTTCACCGTCAGGCACCCGTGAAAGAGCATCAGCATTTTGATGATGCCTACCTGGTCGATGTTCGACAGTCATGTTATATTGACCCAATTCCTCAAGCCAGCGTGCCAGCTGGCCTTGGGGCTCCTTGAAATTAAGCAACCAAGTTAAACTCCCGTGGTCAGTCCGTAAGGTGAATGGTTTGCCCAGTAAATAATGCCTATATTGACGGGTAAACCTTACTACGGCTAACAACTCCCGGCGAGTTACACAATAGTTGCGCTGTTCAGGAGTAAGAGAAAGGCTGCCATAGGAAATTACTCTCTCCTCACCCTCCTGAACCTGCAACAATTCAGCCCCCACGGCCGTCGCCGAAGCGTCGGTATCGAGAATGAATAGGTCAGTTGGATTAGGCAGAACAAGAACAGGGGCGGACGTCATCAGGCCCTTCACTTGCTCAAATGCCAGCTGGTGCTCTTCCGTCCAGCCGAACTTGTGCTTACCAGTGAGTCCATACAACGGCTCTGCCACCTGTGCATAGTTCTTAAGGAATCCCCGATGGTAATTGGCTAGTCCTAAGAATTGTTCAACCTCCTTGGTTGAAGTAGGAGGGGGCCAGTTTACCACTGCCTTAACATGCTCCTCCTTGAGATGTAGCCCCTCGCCATCAACCTCTCTGCCCAGAAACTCCACCCTTCGTTTGAAAAAGGCACACTTTTGGGGCTTCAGTTTCAACTTATGGTCCCGGAAACGTTCCAAGACCAGCCTAAGGTTTTTGATGTGATCGCTGAAGGTGGTTCCCAACACAACCACATCATCGAGAAAGGCGAGGGCTATATCCCAGGTAAGACCCCTTAGGACGAGATGCATCACACGTTGGAAAGTAGCCGGGGCATTGCACAACCCAAAACCCATGCGAGCGAACTCAAACAGCCCATGCTTTGTGACAAAGGCCGTTTTGTCCCGGTCTTCCTTCCTGATTTTAATCTGCCAATACGCCGAATTGGCATCCAGTTTAGAGAACCATTCATTACCGGTCAGAGTATCTAAACATTCTTCGATGCAAGGGAGTGGGTAGACATCCTTTCTGGTAACATTGTTTAGCTTCCTATAATCAATGCACCAGCGGACGCCTCCATCACGCTTTCTGACCAACACGGGGGCAGAAGCCCATTCTGACATGGAGGGTTTAATTACCCCAGCGGCCAACATCTTATTAAGATGAGCCCGTTCTTCCTGAACGAAGTTAAGGGGAGTTCGCCTCATTTTCTGTTTTATGGGTTGGGCGTCCCCCGTGTCGATAGCATGAGAGATCTCGGTAAAATACCCGAGGTCAAAATCATCCCTTGCGAACACGCATTCAAATTCAATCAATAGATTCTTCAATTGTTCTTGCTGATCGGGGATCAGGTCGGTTATTGAACGCTCCCAGAGGTCCTGCAAATAAGAGGGTATGCTGGGAGAAATCCCAAAAGCACTGACCTTCCTTACCCCGATATCAGTAGGGTTACCCGAAGTGGGTTCCACTATAGAAACCACCCGAGCCTCTCCTAAGGTCTCACCCTTTCTTAGCTTCAGGCTAACCTCTGTGGGATTTATAACGTATACTGAAATGATACCCCCGGCTTCATGAAGAGAGCGAGGAATCAGTACAGGCATGGAGGGCTGGGGTTCTAACAACAATGGCCCAGAGGGCGCAGCAACAATGCACTGTACCCTCCGCACCGACAGTGGCGGAACCCTAACCTCTTCCTTGACAGATACTTTACTAACATCCTGGTCCGCTTCCTCACGCTGCACAATGGGAATATCCTCACTGTTAAACGTTAGGATAGAATCCGAGATATTGATGTGAGCCTCATATTTTCGTAATAGGTCGACCCCAAATAACATTTCATCTGTTATGGGAGCCACAAATACGGGCTCACTTATCACTTGTGATCCGATTCTAACGTCTATAGGTCCGACTACAAGACCATCCATCTTCATGCCCCGTCCAGCACCCTTAAGGACTACTTGCTTGAGGGTCGCTGGGCATGGTGTTAGACGTTTAAATACTTTGTCAGAAAGAATAGTGACTGCAGCTGCCGTGTCTAAGACTGCATTGATAGATTCGGCACCAATCTCAATCGCTATGTTCAGCATTGACGTGGAAGAGATCCTGCATACCACCACCTCCAACTCCCCGGAAGGAGATGGGGCGGCAGCGCTCAGGGTTCGTTCCGAATCCATCTGATCATGTACCATTTCTGGTCGCTCTAGTATCGAGTCTGGCGGCCACGGTGGGTGGGACCAGGGAACATACATAGGGCTTGCTGGATGTACCAGCGTACGGGAGTCAGAAAAAGGGCTTACTGATCGGACTGGGGACTCCCCGCCCCCTCCGATCTCGGTCCGTTTCCCTCCTCCGCGTCCCTTTCTTGGAAACCGACTCTTGCAGCCTTCTCAGTCTGCTCATCCCTTGACCGGCCTGCCCTCGGGGCAGGACATTCCCTACTGAAATGCCCTAACTGTCCACAATTGTAGCACCCCTGGTTGGCCCTCAGCCTCACCGCCGAGCGATCGGGGGTGGCTGGGTCTTGGCCAGACATGGCCCTAAACTTGTACGGAGAATCCCTCCGAGCTTGGGGGCCACGACCTCTTACACTAATCGTAAGTCCCCGGATGGAGCTGGCTAATCCATGCACTGTGGCCTGAAGGGCAGTGAGCTGGACAATCATAGTCTCGAGTTTGGTCTCTAGAGTACCTACCCTGGATTCTACCCTGGTTTCTGCTGAAACAGCCCTCGGTGGAGGCGCGACTCTCTGAACACTAGGTTCCAGGTCATGGTCCACCGACAGTTGTTTTATTTCCTTCTTTGCGCCCTTGCCGCTGGAGGGACCTCTGATAGTCCTCTGTGTGTACTGGTACCACTTGTACCGTTCAAGCGCTATCTCGAGTGTGTTAGGCCTGCTATTCAGAACATACTGACCAGCATCCTTGTCTTGTGACCCCTGACAGAATCGGGCGACAATTTGTTCTTGTATGAACGCCTCCGGTAAGCCGAGAAAAGCTTGTCCTGCCAGTGTCATGAGACGATCAGCCCACTGGACTAGCGTCTCTTCAACTTTTTGGGATGCCCCTTGGAACTGCATGCGAGTCACAGCGGGCTCCTCACGAAGGGAAAAACGCTTTTCCAATTTCTTCACCAGGGTACCGTAAGGCATCCCCGGATCTCCCTCCGTAAGAAGGGCCATGTATTTACTGGCCTCCCCGTCTAATGACCAGCATAAATGATTCCTTCTTTGGGTGTCGTCCCAGTTACTCTCGTCGGCAAACAATTGAAACTTTGTAAGGAACGCCATCCAGCTTCCCGTACCACTATAGGTAATGCTTTTTGGAAGAAAAGCGGGTTTGCGTGGTGGTATTCTGACCGACGTCGGAATATTGTGGGTCTCCCTGTTCCGTCCCGCTCCCGCGTCCGGCCCCAAGGGTGACTCCCGAGTAACAGGTGGCGGACTCGGGAATACTGGGTAGCCCCGGGGCCTGCTACCGGTGGGTAGTCAGCATGTCGGTACGCTGGCAAGACTGGAGGGGATGAGTATGGATATGTATGACCATGCATATACCCATACTGGTTGGGGAATTGTGCATAGGGATCATACCGCCCTCGAATCCCCGTTCCGCTAGGTACGGGAAATTCAGGCCGGAATTGGGGAAACAACTCCGGTGTAAAGTCCCTGGAGTTAAGGGGTTGTGCGGGCTGTCCAGCCCACCCCGATAGAAATCCACCCGGAACTGGGGGCTGAGGAAGATTTAGATGCTCCCCAGCCCGCTCTGGTGGGAACTCTGTCGGGACGGTGGGCTTGGGAAGGGGAAGAAATTCCCCCAACACTTCCCGCAAACATTCCCTCACCTCTGGTGAGGACTCTGTTGAGATGGTAGGCTTGGGAAGGGGAAGAAATTCCCCCAACACTTCCCGCAAACATTCCCTCACCTGATCTTTAAAATTTGGAGGCGATATAGCGCCTATATTCGAGTGCCGTTGCTCATTTAAATTTGTGCCTGCTTGTTTTTTACCCCCAGTTGGGCAGCGTATTCCCTCCCTTCTAGGGTCACCCGGGGGATAGTAGGTATCTGCCCCCCATGTGGATTTGGCTGGTTGGCCCAAATCCCTATCCTGCCTCCCCCACCCATGGAAATAGCTGCCTGAGGTTGAACAACTTTGGGGGCCTTAGGAGCAGGCCGGTTACTATTCCCCAAGGTGAGGTTTAGAGGGGCTAGGTGATCTTCGGGCCCAACCCGCTGGGGGTTTGTGCGAGTTAAATCAAAAGCCGTTTTATCTCTCGGCTCATCCCCCAGTGAAAGATTAAGGCGACCCTCCGGTGGAGGAATATATGGCGCAAAGTCAAAATAAGAAAGTATTTGTTCCACATTATGTATATATGGCAATGTACCCAACGTCAGCGGGCAAATATCGCTTGCTTCCCGCAAGTTGATAATTCGCTCCGCTAATGCCGGTCCAATGCCAGGAACCGTCATTAATTGTTGCCGTGTGCAATAGTTAATTTTTATCTTGCCCTCCATTTCTATAATTGAGGATCTAAACACAAAGATATATATTCAAATATGCTCTCAATATTATTAAATATTGACAATCACGCCAACTACAGTGAAGGCAAGAATTGAGAATCAACAATTACAAATATTACACACGCATATAAATTAACAGAATTCCATAGGCCGAGTCCCGAATAATAATCGGAAAAGAAAATCGGCAAATTCCATTAATCATACAAGATAATTATATTGAAATATCACAAGTAAATAATTAATCATCAGCAATCACACTACGGCAGTCTCAATAAAACACTAGCATGAATGATCAAAAACACACTACAAAATCACGCAATCAATGTACTATTACAACGCATACAGACACATTTCAAACAGTAATCAAACCAACAACCTAACATTCTCTCGAAATTTCCACCAGAAACAATCTCAACATTATCATTAAATCCAATCACAGCAAATTACAAATTAAATCTAATACAAATTTACAGCATATATTAAATACCTCAATTCAAAAAAATGGCGCTCCCGCCGTCAACTGGTCATATGACCCACTGCCGCGTCGGACAAATCTACAAAATTCCACAACAAAATTCCATTCAATCACGCTTTCCGCTTAATCCTCGTCGCCAATTTGGTGGTCGAGTACATTTATCACCGAATTTATTACTTAAAATACCAGCTACCATCAGCACATTCCACTTCATTCATTCATACAGATCTTACCTTACATAAACTTGTGTATCCACACGAACCCGCCGAACGACGTCTCACTCCCAAAACTGCCCAACTAGTAGACGTATGGTCCCGGCCGGTGACGCCCTCTATTGTGACGTCAGTGCACTGTGTGTCGTCATAGCTGTAGCCCGCCCGCTCCCGTTAGAGGCCGTTACATCGTATACTACATCTCTATCCCGCTTTTGAACATGACGATAAAAAGCGGCCAATTCTATAACTCTTTTTAACAGCCGAAAATAAAAGAAAATTATTTTTTAAAACTAGAATGAAAAGGCCCTCGGTTGCGATAATGAAACAAGTATCTGATTTGTTTTAAGCTTGAGTTAACTATAGAGCGGGGAGAAACGAACTTTCAAGCTAAGATGCAGTTTGTCTTCGTCATGTTCATACCGCCAGTCAACATGATGATAATTAGCGGCAAAATCTCTTATTCGTTTAAAAAGCCGAACAGACAAGAAAGAGTTAGCTTTCAAAATAGAATTAAGAAGAATAGTCGAAATTATGATACAGGTGAAAGATTTAGAAGGAGAGAGAGAATTGTCTGGGTGTCAATTTTTACAAAAAGCAGTTGTCATTATTATTTATTTTTTTAAGCTCTGGTTAACTAGAGCGGCGCTAAGAAGCAGTTTATCTCTATCCCGCTTTTGAACATGACGTTAAAAAGCGGCCAATTCTATAACTCTTTTTAACAGACGAAAATAAAAGAAAATTATTTTGTAAAACTAGAATGAAAAGGCCCTCGGTCGCGATAGTGAAACAAGTATCTGATTTGTTTTAAGCTTGAGTTAACTATAGAGCGGGGAGAAACAAACTTTCAAGCTAAGATGCAGTTTGTCTTCGTCATGTTCATTTTTTTTTTCTATTTATCCTCTTTCGAGGGACTTTATTATTCAAAATGACAATTATTTACAATAATATAAAATTTCACAAAGTCATAACATAACGCATAGTGTGAAGACATAAATCAGGCACTAAATAATTGACAATACTTTTTCAACTTCGTTTATGTGGAATTTCTTCTTATTACATTTTATACTAAGATATGATCTAATTTCAACCTTTTATTCTTTAAATAAATATAAAGCATTCATCGTGTGATTTCTACTTCCAAAACAGTCTCTGATATAATTTCTATAAATAATAAATTGAGCAAAATTCAACATAAGATTTACTATATTCATTTCTTTTTTCTCTATTTCATAACCGATTAACAAAATTTGTTCGTTCAAAACAATTCTTACATTAAATAAACTATCGATTAATTTGAATAAAATCTTCCAATATAACGAAACTTTTTTGCAAGTAAAAAGAAGGTGGTTACTTGTTTCTGGGATCTTACAAATATTACATAAATTGTCATTTTTAATCTTCCATTTACATAAGTTGTCTTTGCAGGGTAGTATCCTGTGGATAAATTTAAAATTATACTGCTTAATTTTGTTGTCATTTATAAAGTGAAATTTAAAATAAAGTACCGACTTCCAATCAAAGTCATTCGTTAATTCAAAATAAGCGTTCCAAAAATAAATACACGGCAGTTCTTGTTTATTTCTTTCTAACATCATATTATAATAATGTTTGCCTCTCATGCCCGCGACCTCAATGGAGTCACCTGTTACCATTTCAATTGAACTGGATTCCACTTCAGACGGTGAACCATTTACATATTGCCTCCTATTACGTAACTTCTGTAACCAAAAATTCGGAAATGCACTTTTTAGCTTTGACAATTTAAAGGAGGAAAGTTCATACCGCCATACTTCGTCATGTTCATACCGCCAGTCAACATGATGATAATTAGCGGCAAAATCTCTTATTCGTTTAAAAAGCTGAACAGACAAGAAAGAGTTAGCTTTCAAAATAGAATTAAGAAGAATAGTCGAAATTATGATACAGGTGAAAGATTTAGAAGGAGAGAGAGATGGTTCGGGCGTTAATATAAAAAAAAAATAAAGCTCTATTAACTATAGAGCGGCGCTAAGAAGCAGATTTACTGCAATAAATCATATATACCTACCTATTATGCCTGTAGTCTTGACTACGGGACCCCTTCGAGAATTATCACACATGTGTCACAATATTGTGCGCACCCCCCGTAATCCTATTGTCCCCTTCGCCACTCACGCGCGTCAATACGCTACGGCCATCTTCCTCTTTCTTGCTCGCCCCCGACGAGTTAGGACGTATAGTCACAGCGCTCCTGAAATCAGGTCGTATAGTATCTTTTTGGTGCGCTTTTTCACATAGTTAAAGCACTTTTAGGTACCTATATTCGTTTAGATTATAGTACTTTGTGTTTTATTAGTCACTCTTGCCGATTGCAAGGGATTTTTTGATTCCCTTTCTTGGCATTTATTTTTCTCTTTCACGGTCAGCCCCACGTAGATATTTCCGTGTTTGCGGGTGTTTCCGTTTGTCACCGAGCCTTCGGGTTCGGCGTTTATTCTTACGGTTTTTAGGCTGTGAAAATTTCTTTAGTGCGTATCTCCCAAATAATTTTACCCTTATTTACTGCATTCAGTTGAAGTATTTCTTATTTTGAAAAAAAGTATACTTTATTGTCTGTTTTATTGCAGTGGTATGGATTCGGAAGAAGAAGCAGCTAGGTCAAGGAGACCTGCTTCTTCCGAAGAGTCGTCTAGCAAGACGACTCGGCCTTCCAGAACTCCCCCGAGTACTGCGGTACACGGGGGAGGGAGGAGGGCTAAGGGTAAGTTGCCTAGTGGTGTTTCCTTGCAGAGTTTGCCAGTCTCGGAGCTTGCGGCTTCGGGACGGGTGGCGTTAACTGAATCGGGATTGTCAACTCCGAAGCCCGTGGTTTCGGGGTGGGTGGCGTCAGATTCTAGTGGTTTGGATATCTCGAATCCAATCCCCCGGTCGCTGAGACCAGAGGGGGGGGGGGGGGGGCTGTTGTTTCCCGTACGGTAGCGTTCACTCGCTCTGATCCGTTAGGGGAGACGCGCCCCACTACTGCAGGGCAGCCCACGGGCTTAGTCCATGTTGATCTGGGCTCTCAAACCCTAGCCCCGGCAAACGCCATATGGGGGAACGAGTACTTCCTGGGCTGTCTACATTGCCAGCTAATGGGAATGCTCGAGCTAACAATTATGGACGCTCTTCGGAGCAACAGGTGTTTTCACCTGAGTGCGTGACTACTAGTGCTCCCCTATTGCTGCTTTCGAGCGGTCCAATAGCGGGTTCACACGCCTTTAGTAGTCATCGGGCACATACCGAGTCATCTCGGTCTGCCCACGCACTGGGAGCTTTTAGCTCCCAACCCAAGGCTACTGCATCTTCTTGCTTAGCCAATATGGGTGATTTGGGCGATTCTCTAGGCTTACGCCATGAGCGCTCCAATCCCTTTATGGGAAGTGAACGCCCCTCCGCGGAGGGATCGGTTTGTGTTTCCGAAGAGGCTTCGGGACCCGAACGAATCCGATTAAGCGTTCTAAGAAAAGGGTTTCGGCTACGACTTTTGTCGAGCCAGCCAAGAAAAAGGCCAAGAAGAAGGCAAAAAGTGGCAAGGCTTTGCCGGCCTCTTGCCCGTCTGGCCTGGCTAACCCAGCTAGCTCCTCTCAAGCTGACATGTTTAGTATGATGCGGGCTTTTGCTCAGAATCAGGGTTGGTCCTTTGTACCGGCTACTTCAACCCTGACTTCTGTCCCTATTCAGGGATCTCGCCTTGAGTCTAATCAGCCTTTTGTGATTGATTCCTCTTTGTCTGAGTCGGATTCGCATGTGCCTCCTATTCCCGCGGCCCTTGGGGCTCCACCGGGCGAGTAGACTTTTGTTGAACCATGCGGGGCTCTGCCTGCGGAGGCCTTTGTTAGTGCTCCTTTGTCTCATTCCACTCGGGTGGAACCAGATTCGGATGTGGCTTCTCAAGCTTCGGTTCCCGAATCGCTTGGGCAGGCGGAGTCTCAATCGCTTGCTCTTCGCGGGGTAGAAGCGATTGCTTTGTTGTCCAAATATCTCCCTGAATTTCAGTCAACCCGCGCGCAGGGTTCGACTTCGCGTTGGAAATTTAAGCAGCAGGATTCCTCTGAGGGTATCGCTCTTGAGGAGGTTTTCAAGCTGGAGTATGACCGCATTGAGGCCGCGCTGTTGATTAAGCGCTCTAATGCGGTCAAGGGTAAGGCCTTTGCCTTTTGTTCTCAGGACCAAGACAGCTTTTTTAAGGCTAAGACTCTGTCTCCTGAGATTTTGGAGGTTGGTCGTCGCTTACGGGCGACTAATCCGCTTACCTCCGCCGCTTTCAAGGCGGAGGATAAGATCTGGTCTAATATTGAAAACCAGGTTAGGTCGGGGATGCGTTTGTCGGCGTTTCAAGGGTTTCTCTCCGACCTTAGGTCCAGGGCGGAGGAGTTGAATGTTACCGATGGTGACAAGCTGATTATTGACGACCTGTTGCATACTCTTTTTTGTCTGCAGTGGTCGCAGCTTTCCACCGCAGCTGCTTCGGTTACGTTCCGTCGCAGGACCTCGGCTCTCTCGGCACTGGGTGTTAGAGAGTCGGGCATTGCTCAACTTCTCCGAGATGTTCCGTCTCGGGGTCCTTCGCTTTTTGGTGGTAAATTCGCTACGGTTTTTCAGAGAGAGATCGATGCGCGTAAGCAGATCTCGGATATGACTAAGCAGTTTCACACTAGCTCTAAGCCAACGTGGGCCCCTGTTCAGCGTAGACCTGCTGGTCCCGTTTCGGGTCAACGCAGTCGCGTGTCTAGGGTCCCGCCTCCTGAGCCACAGCCAGCTCCTTCTCGTGGGAGAGGGAGTCGTGGCAGGGGCATTTCGAGAGGTACTCGTGGTAAGGCGATGGCTTCGCAGAAGGCCAAGCCTGGGTTTTGATGTTTTTCCCCGAGCGCTTGTTCAACCGAATGTGGTAGGTGGCCGTCTTCACGCGTTTCTCCCCGCTTGGGAGGCCATCTCCGGGGACGCGTTTGTTCTCTCCGTCGTGCGAGACGGATTCTTCATAGATCTTTGCGCTTCGCTCCCCGGAGGGGCTATAAGAATTCGGTCACCTCCCATGTCTGCCCTGTCTCGATCTCATGCTTCAAAGGAGATCGAGTCTCTTCTGGAAAAGAGGGCTATAGAAAGGGTAAGAGACAGGCCGTCTCTTTCCCTTTCTCCAATATTTGTTATTCCCAAGCGCTCGGGAAAACTTCGTTTGATACTGAACCTGAAAAGGATAAACAAATTTATTCCTCCGGTTCATTTTCGGATGGAGACTCTTGCCTCCATTCTTCCGTTGATCAAAAGGGAAGACTACGCGGTCTCGATAGATCTCAAGGACGCGTACTTTCACATTCCCATTCATCGCGCATCTCGCGATCTTCTGGGGTTCTCCTTCCTCTCGGAGACTTATCGTTTTCGGGCTTTTCCCTTCGGGCTGCGCCCGGCCCCTCGGTTTTTACTCAAGTTGTAGCGGTGCTAGCGGCCTTCTGAGGCGTCGCGGCCTGCGGTTGTTTTGTTACCTGGACGATTGGCTTCTCCTTGCGGAGTCGCGCGATCGTTTGTTGGACGAGACTCGTTTGCTCGTCTCCCTTACTCAAGACTTAGGTTTCCTAATAAATTGGGAAAAGTCAGAGTTAGTCCCCACTCGCAGCCCAGTTTTTCTGGGGGCGGTGTTAGACATAAGGAATCAGTTAGCTCGTCCCAGTCGAGACAGGATTCTCACCATTGTCTCTGCGGCTCGCAAGCTCTTGCTGGCCAGAAGAGTCTCGGCCAGACAGTGGCTTCAGTTTCTAGGTTATCTAGCCAGTCTAGTCGATGTTTTAGAGGACTGCCGGCTCCTCATGAGACCCTTTCAGAGACATCTCCTCAGGTTCTTCAAGCCGGGAAAAGACTCTCTTTTGGTCTGGATTCCAGTACCAGTAAAGATCAAGTCTCTTCTCTCTTGTTGGACGAGCGAGGTGTTTCTCGCGCGAGGCAGGTCCTTCTCTGCCCCTCTTCCGTCGATATCGGTTTCGACGGACGCCTCTCGGTTGGGGTGGGGAGGACACTGCAATGGCAGCACGGTTGCGGGGGATTGGTCTCATCTTGGGACTCTTCCTCATATCAATGTCCTGGAGTTTATGGCAGTTCTGTTGACCTTGCTCCATTTCAGAAGTCGACTTCTCAGTCGTTCGGTTCTGATTCTCACGGACAATGTTACTGTGGCGGCATATATCAATCGGCAGGGAGGCACTCGTTCGGTTGCCCTGAATGCCCTAGCAGCTCAGCTGTGGAGGTGGTGTCGTCGCATGGCAATCACACCCGTGGCCTCTTTCATCCCCGGTCGGGAAAACCTCATTGCGGATTTTCTGTCCCGGGGCAGGTATCTTCCATCGGAATGGATGCTCCATCCGGAGGTATTTTGCCGCATTCGCAGTTGCCTAGGTCCACTGGAAGTGGATCTATTTGCGTCGGTGCTAAATCACCAGCTGCCGAAGTATTGCTCCCGTGTTCGCGATCAGGGAGCATGGGCTCTCGATGCTTTCTCCCTCAGCTGGGAGAACCTTCAGGGATTCGCCTTTCCTCCCTTCCAACTGATTCCGCGTGTCTTGCGGAAAATCAGGGAAGATCGGGCGAGGGTGCTTGTAATAGCTCCCTTTTGGCCCAGGAGGAATTGGTTTCCGGAACTTATGAGCCTTCTAAGGGCTCAACCGTTAGTTCTCCCGTTAAGAGCGGATCTGGTGTTACAGCCCCTATCGGGGATTCTTCACCACAATCCGGAGTCTCTTCATTTGACTGCTTGGCCCCTGTCAGGGAATCTGCAAGACAGTCGGGTCTCTCTGATAGAGCCGCGGACTTTTTAATGTCCAGTCGTAGGGTTTCTACTAGGGAAATTTACAATTCCCGTCTCTCGGTCTTTTTCCTTTGGTGCAAAGAGAGAAATCAAACCCCTTCTAAGGCTCCTATTGGTTCAATTGCGGATTTCTTAATCTCGTTATTTGACAAAGGGAGATCTATTTCTACTATCCGAGGCTACCGTTCGGCGATCGGGGCCATTCATTCGGGTTTTTCGGATGGTTCGGGGATTTCCAATTCCCCGCTACTAAGTGGTTTGATTCGTTCGTTCTTTCTGAAACGACTTTCGTTTTCTAAGTTAGTGCCGTCTTGGAGTCTGCCTAAGGTCCTGGAGGCCTTGGCGAAACCTCCTTTTGAACCGTTAGGTGAAGCTTCGCTTCATCATCTTACGGTTAAGACGCTCTTTTTGGTAGCTATTGCCTCTGGGCAGAGGCGCAGTACTCTTCATGCTCTCTGTCTTACTCCTGGTCATGTTCGCTGGGAGAGAAAAGGTGTTAGATTGATTCCTAGGGCTTCTTTCGTTGCCAAGAATCAGACAGCTGCCTCCGGTCCTGTTGAGATTTTTCTTTGTCCGCTTTCTAACTTTTCTTCGGTGCGTGAGGACAAAGTTTGGTGTCCTGTTAGGGCTCTCAAATGGTATATTGATAAGACTAAGTCTTATCGTAAGGATGATCAGTTGTTCCTGATCACTAGAGAGCCTTTTTCTCCTGCCTCTCTTGATTCCATTTTTAGATGGATCGTTGAAGCTATTAGGGCCGCTGGCACAGAGGCTCTTTTATCCGACAGTAAGCCTCGTGCTCATGATACTCGTAGTGTCAGCACTTCTTGGCCTCTGTTTCAAGGTGTGGCGCTTGTTGATATTTTGAAGGCTGCTTATTGGCGTTCGCCCAATTCCTTCATTTCTTGCTACCTTAGGGATATTCCCGCAGGTGAAGCTTTGTTTGCGTCAGCCACCTTGAAGGCCACTGTGTCTTCTTTGTAGTCTTTGGTGTAATCCTATTTCCTTCTGCTCGAAACATGCCTCCCGGTCTTTGAGTTGGCGCTGGTCTGGCATAATAGGTAGGTATATATGATTTATTGCAGTAAATTTGTAAAATCAGCACTGATTTTCTTATTTACTATATAAATCTATATACCTACCTATGACCCTCCCTCCTTCCCCGCTCCTTGCAAGCAACATGTTTCTTCTTGGGGTTGCTCGCAAAAGAGGAAGATGGCCGTAGCGTATTGACGCGCGTGAGTGGCGAAGGGGACAATAGGATTACGGGGGTGCGCACAATATTGTGACACATGTGTGATAATTCTCGAAGGGGTCCCGTAGTCAAGACTACAGGCATAATAGGTAGGTATATAGATTTATATAGTAAATAAGAAAATCAGTGCTGATTTTACAATTTATCTTTATCCTGCTGTTGAACATGGGGAATCGATGATAAAAGAAATGAAGCTTTTTAACCATACAGAAAAGGAGCTGTGTGGAGATTATGACACAAGCTCGTGATTGAGAAGCAGGGACCGTGGAACCGGGGCTGGGGCTGCAGCCCCCCCCCCCCCCCCCCCCACTTTTTTTTCAGTAACACGTGCAAACGTATGGCAGTGCAAAAATGTGGTTATACACGCAGCCCCCCCCCCCTCCCGCCACTTAGCCCCTCCACTTTCCAAGACGTTCCGCGGCCCCTGAGAAGGACAATGAGAGAGAAGAAAAAATCAATCGTCTCGCGAAGGCAGGATGTGACTTAATCCTTGTTCTTTGAAAGAGGCGAATTTTATACCTCTTTGACATGGAAAAGAAAAGAAAGACGCATTTAAAACATTTTTTAAAGGTAGAACTAACTAGAGCAGGATACAATTTCTTTATTATGATTCTGTTTCATTCCATCGTTGTTTAATCTGGTAATAAGTAAAGAGCGAACCGAAAAGAGAGTTAGCTTTCAAAAGAAAGAAATAAAACTGTGGAGATTATGAAACAGGTGCGTGATGTAGAAGGAGAGAAAGAAAATCAATAATCGTGTGTTAAATTCTTCAGCTTAAGAAAGCGGCGATTTCTATTGCTCTTTCACAAGACGAAAAGTAAAAAAGTAAGATTCATATGCAGACATCAACGATCTCTGTCAATATTATTCTTGGTAAAGACTATAGTCTAATCAGTAAATTTGCCAAAATTGATGACTTTGCGACAATTGAATCCAAGCTATAAAAGAAAGCAAATAACATTGAAAAAAAATCAAGTTTACATGATTAATTTAGAAAAGATATAATGACATAAAAACCTCTGAAAGTTTGAACCATAATCTAATACATTCCCCGCACAAAATGACAGACTTACAAACCTTTTGACTATAGCTAGCTAAGTTAATCAACCCTTTAAGAAAATCATACGGCATAGGAAAGGCTCAACGAAAAAAGCATGAAGTTGATGCGGGAAGCTTTTCAGTGCCGTGAAACTACTTGATTTGTTACCCTTTAAAGCGTTAGAATTCATGGCTTAAATGAATTAAATTCATGTTTTCATGAGAAGAGATCCTAAAGAAACATAAGGACTATTTTTTATTAGAATTAATAAACGGTTGCTAAGGGCTTTATAAAAAATCTATTTGACATTACAAACTGAAAATGCTGCATGACTGCAAAACGAAGTCAAACTTTGAAGCGTTTTTCTCGAAGAAAAACTTTGCCACAGCCCTACTTAACTCAAGATTCAAAGCTATTATCTCCACTAATACTCACTCTCTAGAGTTGAACTATATACCAAATTAAAGCTTATGAAACGGAGAATAATAATCAATAATAAAATGCAATTTCAAAAAATGCGACTTCTGTCTCATTTTGACGTGACGGGTCACATATATGTTTCCCAGATGGGTTTGCCCAACATTACTCCCATGTGATAAGAATATGGGCTTTACATGTCATTTCCATATCGGTTTGCCCAGTTTATACCTATGTAATACCCATATGGGCATTTACAATTCATTCCCATATCGGTTTGTCCATTTTATTCCCATGTAATACCCATATGGGCATTTACATGTCATTCCCATAATTTTCCCAGCTTATTCCCTATGATACCCATATGGGCAAATGTATATGTTTCCCAGATGGGTCTGCGCAGCTTATTCCCATATGATACCCATTTGGGCAAATATATATGTTTCCCAGATGGGTCTGCGCAGCTTATTCCCATATGATACCCATTTGGGCAAATATATATGTTTCCCAGATGGTTTTGCCCAGCTTATTCCCATATGATACCCATATGGGCATTTACATATGTTTCCCAGATGGGTTTGCCCAGCTTATTCCCATATGATACCCATTTGGACAAATATATATGTTTTCCCAGATGGGTTTGTCCAGCTTCCTCCCATGTGATACCCATTTGGGCATTTACATGTCTTTCCCATATGGTTTTGCCAAGCTTATTCCCATACGATACCCATATGGGCATGTACAAATGTTTCCCAGATGGGATTGTCCAGGTTATTCCTCATGTGATATCCATATGGGCATTTACATATGTTTCCCAGATGGTTTGCCCAGCTTATTCCCATATGATACCCATATGGGCATTTACAGATGTTTCCCAGATGGGTTTGCCCAGCTTATTGCCATATGATACCCATATGGTCATTTACATGTCATTCCCATGGGCTTGTCTCGAATGGGTGGGTTGCGGGAGCGGGATGGGAGCGGGAACGGGCACACCCTTTCGAGACAAGCCCCCCCCCCCCGGTTATCTCGAATGGACGCGTTCCCAGCGAGAAGTTCAATGAACGCGCCACTTCGAGACAACCGGGGGGGGGGGGGGGGGGGGGGCTTTCCTCGAATGGGTGTGTTGAGTAGACTTTTGTAACAGACGTTTTAGAAATTTTTGAAAAATGTACTCTTGCTGTTTTTTTTTTTTGGTTTTTCTTTTGTCTAAGATGTAGAAAATATAATAAAACAGTATCTAAAAAAAGCTTTTGACAAGGAAATCATTATTTGTGCAAAATAAATAGGAGAATTGAATAATTATGCATTAAAATACACGGGGACGAAAGGGCAAGTGGCATAGCTAGGATTTTTGTATTTATTTATTTATTATTTTTGTTTGGCGTGACCTGGGCCCCGTAACATAAAGAGTGTTTATAAACTCCGATCAAGCGCTAATGGCAATCAATCGCTAAAATCCGTAACACAAAGCCCCCCCCCCCCCTTTCAATCAAAGGCTATTAGAGCATGATTCATAGCGATCAATCGTTATTAATTTTTGCAATGAATTTAAATAATACGTAACGACTTGTCTTGAGACTATGACAATTCCACATTTTCCCCGCTGATATCGCTGATAGTGAAAGCAAAGACTTTAAATAGTATCAAGACAGATTACTCTGATCTACTTCCGTAGTACATTTTGGAGGCATATTTCCTGGTTAAAAACGACTCGGAAAAATACGTTCTCCATAGGTATAACACGTGAAAAGATGTCTCACTTTTTCTTGATATTTCATATCTTACTCTATCTTTTTCAAGTCTGATTTTTGCACGAGAAAAGGATGGATAGTTAAAAAAACATTTCTTGAACCTTTTTTGTCAATAAATGCCGATATGAATCCCTTGGATCATGCCTGCTTTTCGACAGAGTCATCTGCCATAGGGTTAACACGTGAAAACATGGATTTTAAAAATGATTATAGTTCCTCTAGTATTACCTTGAATTTAGTGCAAATGTGGCTTACATGTAATTTGAGACTCTGAAAAGGCTTAATGAAGGCTCAAAAGGTGCAAGGGACCCCGCATAAATCCCCGGGAATATGCATGCTTTTGGCCTTCCATCTCCCATAGGTTAACACGCAAAACCGGGAATTTTAGGATGATTATAATTCCCATAATTTTTATTTGAAAATATAAAAAACGTGATTTACATAAAATTTAAAGCTCTGAAAAGGTACAATGAAGGCTTGATGAGTCCAGTAAACCCCCCATAAATCCCCGGGAATATGCATGCTTTTGACCAAAAACGTCTCGCCTGCCATAGGTTAACACGCAAAAACAAGGCATTTTAGGGTGATTATAATTCCAATAATTTTTATTTGAAAATGTAAAAAATGTGATTTACATGAAATTTAAAGCTCTGATAAGGTATAATGAAGGCTTGGTGAGTCCAGTAAACCCCCCATAAATCCCCGGGAATATGCATGCTTTTGGCCTTCCAGCTCCCATAGGTTAACACATGAAAACAGGGGTTTTGAAATGATTTTAATTCCCCTAGTATTTATTTGAAATTAGGAAAAATGTGATTTACATGAAATTTAAAGCTCTGAAAGAGTATAATTGAGGATCGATGAGTCCAATACCCCCCCCCCCCCCCCATAAATCCCCGGGAATATGCATGCTTTTGGCCTTCCAGCTCCCATTGGTTAACACATGAAAACAGGGGTTTTGAAATGATTTTAATTCCCCTAGTATTTATTTGAAATTAGGAAAAATGTGATTTACATGAAATTTAAAGCTATGGAAGGGTATAATTGAGGCTCGGTGAGTCCAATAAACCCCGCACAAATCCCCGGGAATATGCATGCTTTCGACCAAAAAAAAATAATTTGCCATACTACACGTGCATTCCAATTTGTTATCGATGACCCAATGTAAATGGGCGTGTACCGATCACGTGAGTGACGACATCCAATGAGATCGTGCACTAGCAGACGACCATGTAGCAGACGTACGTCCGCCCGAAAGCAAACCCAACCTAGCCGGTTAGAAGAAAATCTAACTAAATTCCAGTTCACTACTATATTTCTAATGTACCAGAGGCAAAATTCAATGTGTTAAATTCATAAATTCGTATCATCAATGTTCTATCACCGCATTACGCCTAGCCTAATGGCTGATGTTCATGCAAGCAGCATGGAATAGCTGAGCGGAATAGGTGCATGGACATGATAGGTGTCTAGCACTATCTAGGCTTGGTCTACCCCTCTGCGATCCCGATCGAGGTGGTGGCGTTGCCGGTGGCGTTGCCGATGATATGTCAGTTTGCCAAAACTTGGCTCATCAAGGTTTTTTTTGCTTGCTGTTCGTTGTTTGCAAATTTTTTTCTTCTCGCCAGCCCTCCGAAAGTCGCTCAGTGGAGGGGTGTAGGGTATCAGATATTATTAGTCCAGTTTTCCTCCATAATTCTCTGACAAGCCAAAAAAGTTATCAGTTCTAAAAGGGGGATACAATTTTATTTAAAAGCCTCCTAAATCCGCCACTGATCCATGCCCGGACTGTGAGGTCAGTCTTGCGAGGTGGGCCTTTTTACAACTTTTTCTCGGAGGGTTAATAGAACGACGTTGTTAAGCTCTTGGGCATCCAAACTAAATTGGTGCTCGATCTGGGTTTTTTTCACAATTTAGGCAAGATCCCGTATATGCCAACTTGGGTTTCAAGAAGGGGACCGCGGCCGATTCGCCCCCTCTTGATCCGCCCCTGCTATTCTGTCATGGATGTGAAGAATATAATTGCATAGTGTTGGTGGTCGATCTCATTAAATTGAAAGATTGGGGGGGGGGGGGGAGGGAGCAATAAGAGATCATTTTTATTATTTTTTTTTTGTTCCAATTGCTTTATTTTTACTGTTTGTTTTTGTTGGGGGTTTTTGTTGTTTTTTTTTTTGCTCAGTGATTTTTTTTTTAATCATGTAAATCACTTGTAATTGTTGTGATTTCTGTTGATTTCCTAATAAAAACACAAATTAAAAAAATAAGAGACAGAATAGGATTGATAATAATTAAATTATATCATCAGCTGCTATATTGTTGGTTACTAGTTAATTCAATTCAAAACACGGAGGCCATCCCCCTTTTCGTACAATCGGTAAAGGCCCTGTTGCGTTGGTGATGGCTTCGGAGCAAGCCCCTACTGTTTTCTTCGCCTGTCGTCTCACATTTCTACAGCAGAATATTACAAATAACTTATCGTAAGCTGGTTATATTGGTGGGGAGAGGGGGGAGGCTCACGCCTGACGAACAAAAAAATCATCAGATGCATTCTATTTTGAATTTTTAGGACAAGCAAGGAAAAAATAGTTTCCTTTCATATTATGTCAGATTTTGTTTTGGCTGGCACATAGGGGCATGTACATTCCTGGATAATCTTCGATACGCCACTCTTAATGTAATCTTTATATTTATATTTTTATTAAAGCCTTTTCTGTCTTCAATTTTAAAAGAATAAGGCTAATTAATAAAATTACATTGCAGGTCTATAATCCCTATAATTTCCATAATAAATCATATCAAATGAATATTCTGATTTAATAGAAAAATAAAGATAGCACATTATTATTTTTAAATAACTTTTCCCGACATTCCCGTCAGATATCGCAGTGTTTGCTCATATAGAGCTTAATATCAGGGAACATATTTGGACCCCCTCCCCCATCATCACATAAATATTAATAGAAATTTCATAGCAAATAACTTTAACAAAAATACAAACATCTAGTCCGAAGCCCCCCTCCCAACTCTCACCCTCTCCTCCGTGGTGCAGTTAGAGTTGATTCCTATCTGTTTGGGGACATAAGTTTGTATTTGAAGGGACAATATCAAGATTATGCCCTTTAGTTACGGCTTTACCAAAAGGCAAAAGCGCTGTCCAGAAAAAGAAGAAAAAATAAAGAAAATAAAAAAATACAAACATCTTGATTAAGACTATAACCTTTCCCTCTCGGCCGATCGACATGTACCACAATATATACGCGTGCTTTATTTCGGCACTGAGCACTCTTCGTATTTAAACTCTTTGGTGAAAGCATGACTGGAAAAATGAGGTAAGTACCTCCGATTCATTCATTATATATGACGATGTCAATATATTTTAATAAATCATGACAATAATTATGTAAAATTCTAATGTAAGTAGCATTCTATGACAATGAATTGTGCATATATAAAGATGAAAGCTGATATTTTACCGGAATTAAGACGCCTTTTTATCCTATCGCGCAACCCTGTTTCAGTGGCAAGAAGCACACGCTGACGGAACAACCAAGGGTCCTTCGCCCGTGATCTCCGGCAGACCTCGCGTTGCTTGCCCGGTGGGTTGTGTACGGCAGAATTTTTTTTCTATTATTATGACCCATGTCTCTTATTTCTTAACACACTTGGGCAAACCCACAAAATAGGGGCCGGATTTATTTCCAAGCTTTTATAAGGCCAACTAATAACATGCTTGCAACAGGCAGTTGTTTATTATTACTGTTGTTAAACATAGTGGGCCTGCCTGTTGAATGTTGTTATTGGTTGGCCTTATAATAGCTTGGAAAAAATCCGGCCCCTATTTTGTGGGTTTGCTCAAGTGTGTTAAGAAATAGTAGGAGACATGGGTCATAATAATACCATCATAACAAATTAGTTTTACAAGCACAATGAAATTTGCATCGTCCAAGTCAGAAAAAAAATTCTGCCGTACACAACCCACCGGGCAAGCAACTCGAGGTCTGCGGAGATCACGGGCGAAGGACCCTTGGTTGTTCCGTCAGCGTGTGTTTCTTGCCACTGAAACGGGGTTGCGCGATATTATAAAAAGGCGTCTTAATTCCGGTAAAATATCATCTTTCATCTTTTTATCTGCACAATTCATTGTCATAGAATGCTACTTACATTAGAATTTTACATAATTATTGTTATGATTTATTAAAAAATATTGACATCGTCATATAATATGAATAAAACGGAGGTACTTACCTCATTTTCCAGTCATGCTTTCAGCGATATCAGCTAAACACTCTTCATGTTACGGGGCCCAGGTCACGCCAAACAAAATAATAATAAATAAATAAATACAAAAATCCTAGCTACGCCACTTGCCCTTTCGTCCCCGTGTGTTTTAATGCATAATTATTCAATTCTCTATATTTTTTGCACAAATAATGATTTCCTTGTCAAGAGCTTTTTTAAGATACTGTTTTATTATATTTTCTACATCTTAGACAAAAGAAAAAAACGAAAAAAAAACCAGCAAGAGTATATTTTTCAAAAATTTATAAAACGTCTGTTACAAAAGTCTACTCAACACACCCATTCGAGGAAAGCACCCCCCCCCCCCCCCACCCCCGGTTGTCTCGAAGTGGCCCGTTCATTGAACTTCTCGCTGGGAACGCGTCCATTCGAGATAAGGGGGGCTTGTCTCGAAAGGGTGTGCCCGTTCCCGCTCCCATCCCGCTCCCATTCAGCTCCCGCAACCCACCCATTCGAGACAAGCCTTCCCATGTGTCTTTTCCCACATGGTTCCCATATGGGCTGGCCCAAGAAGATCTCAAAATGGGTTAACCCATATGTATCCCTTGTAGGACCCATATGGGATTTATATGGGTTCCCTTTTGCCCAGATGGCCCGGATAGTCCAGATGAAGCCCATGTGGGCCCCACATGGGCCTGTTACATGGGGTATGACCAGTACCATCCTGCCTTGTGTCCTGTCTTTCCCCGCCCGCCCCCGCCAGCCCCACTAGCTTGCCTTCCCATAGTATTACATTGTGGTAGCGAAATCAGATGCTACTAAGCCTTAAAAGTCCAAATCAACTAGAGCACTCGGAGGGGGGACCAGACCGAGTACATGTATCCCCCGAACCCGTCACCCATCGCCCACTTGAATCAATGTTGTGAGTGAAATGGATAAAGTGGCAATTTTGGACCTCGGGTGTCACTGCTGACAAATTTGACCTTTTTGTACTTGTCATTTTTTTTTTTTTTTTTGAAATTTGAAGGTGATCCGACAAAAACTGCAGCCGGTAGAGCGCTCACTATTTCTTTTGTATTTTATTACATGAAATACGAAATATTTTAATTTTTCCTTGTTATAACGTGAAACAAGGGTTGATTCCTCGCTGAACATGTGTAATTGCCATTCTTGCAACCTATACACAATTCAATGAGAGCTTCCTAATTGTGAAATCTGCAGAAATTAAAATATTCTATATTTCACATAATAAAATACAAAAGAAATAGTGAGTGGGTGACGTCACTGGTTCCCTCATTTGCATACTGAGGAGGATGTACATAATTATAACTGTTTTGCGAAATTAAGCGAAAATTTAAAGTACCATAAATTTCTTATTTTACATCTTATTTTGATGAAATTTTAGGGTGGACTTGGCCTTTAAACAATTCAATATTATATTCTTTTTTTCACTTTTAATTCAGTTTGAATATAACTGCATCTTGTTTATAACTTAATGCGCATTAGCCCCCTCCCCCCCCCCCCCCGTATAAATGTTGACGAGGTTGTAATGCTCGATGTTTGTGTGACGGCCTGTACATTTCCTGAAGAAGGGAGAACTGAAAAAGAAGAATGTGCAGGTACAAGTACAGATAACGAAAAGCAAACTAGTCAAGATCATTTGGTACAAGTTATTTTGCTACAGGTACAGATATTATGTCCTTAAAGGGATACGCCACCGGGCGGTCGTGGGGAAAGTCAGGATTGCGTAAGCCCATTCACTCGTCACCGACACAAAGTTTGTGCGTCGAACGCGTCCGTTGGACTAAGTGGGATTACATTTCGACTGCACGAAGCAGACCGAATCTCGCACGAGAGCTCGAGCTCAGGCGGAGCGTGCATGTTCCAGTCTATCCGAGGTTTGCGCCCCCGCAGGGCAACGGCATGATCCGGTAACGATCACGGTGCCCTCTCGCGGCATTAAAACGTCCACAATCTGCGGTTGAGTATCCCTTTAAGTTATACAGTTAGTATCATGATGCGGGGGCATCTCGTTTTTCCGAATGTTCGTATTTCCGAAACACTAATTTCCCATGCCTGGGGGTTCAAAATTCCGAACATTTGTTGCATTATTCTGAAGGTTCGTTTATCCAAAGATTCATAATTCCGAAAAGGTTCATATTTACCCACAAAAGGACTGTCACACATTAGGGTGATGTCATTTTCCTACCTCTTTTCCCTTCTCTAAACCTAAAATTCAGTTGCAGACTTCCTTCTCGTTCCAAATTCGGGATAATGAAATTGTACGTCGATTAAAAAAAAAGCCGGGTCTACGATCTGGAGTCCAGAGTCCAACAGTTCGACAAGAAAAACGCGGTCAAACCAAATAGTCTAAAAAGTAAAATACAAGCAGATGTCAGGTCTGCTTCTTGACCTTCTTTATATTTCACCTCTTGATTTTTCACCTATATTCTCCTAGTATATGTAGCTGGCATATTTTGCCTCTTTACTTTTTGTTCCTGACATCACCCATCGCGTGTTTATATCTGCCATTTTACCTTTGGCATTGTTTCCTCTGGCATTTTTACCTCTGGCATTTTTTCCTCTGGCAATTTTACCTCTGGCATTTCTCCGTGGCTAAAATCATTTTTATATACCGTAAGCAAGCTTCACACCAAAAATGCTGCTTTTAAGTACCATGAAATAGGATTTTGTCTTACGCGGCCGAAGACTAACATAAATGGCGGCTATCGTGGATATTTGCCTGCTGCCATGGTTACGGACATATTTCGAGAGGGCTTCGCGGCTAAAATCATTTCATATAGCGTTAGCAAGCTTAACACCTAAAATGCTGCTTTTGAGCGTTATGCATATATATGAAATAGGATTTTGCCTTATGTGGCCGAAGACTAGCATAAATGGCGGTTATATCTTGGATATTTGCCTGTTGCCATGGTTACGGAAATATTTCGCGAGGGCTCCTCGACTAAAATCATTTTATATACCCTGAGGAAGCTTCTCACCAAAATGGTGCTTTTTATCCGCCGTGTCACAATAATCGAAGATTTTGCTCCTTAGTGACTCAGCAAGATTTATCGTCTGCTAGCGATACCCGGGGGTTGCCATTTTATTGATGTGTACATGAAGATATTTTTAATCCGAATGCAAAATTGTCTTTCTTCCTGATACAAAATCCCATTTGAGATTTAATAAACCCCTCAAAAAAAGTTCTGCAATTCAACTTTGAGCCTTGATATCTTTTTGGCGGCTTTTTAATCATTCTTGATTTTTAGATCATTGGAAAGTTCATTTATCCCCCTTCACATCCATGCCCCATTTGTAATGGTTATGTCATCCTTGAATGCACAGCACCCCTGAATAGAGGGCAAAGTCAAAAGTGAAAAGTTGCAAATTGAATGGCTATTGGCTATTGCTTTTGTTGCAATGTCGGGTGTGTGTGAATGATGTTGAATGGGTCATGAATGATTCAACAAGTTTATTTCCTGTTTGGTAGATGAAATGTGCCTTGCACAAGCTTTATGCTTGGCAGTGCTTACTTTTAAAGAGTAGCTATTGTTAACATGCCACGTCTATCAAATGTTGAGAAGGCTCGAGCAATCGGCCAAATCGAAGCCGGTATTCCCCAAAGAGAAGTTGCTGCTCAATTTGGAGTGAGTCCCAGTACCATCTCCAGATTATTGGCAAAGTTCCGGGAAACTGGGGATGTCAAGGACAGACCAAGGAGTGGTCGTCCAAAGAAGACAACCCAACAAGAAGACCGCTTCCTGACCATTTCTGCCCTGCGGAATCGAAGGTTATCTTCCAGGAACCTGCAAGGACGATTTGCTCGAAGATTTGCCAAGCGACTCTCCGACCAGACCATCAGGAACAGACTTCACGCAGCCAATTTAAGAGCTCACAAGGCAGCAAGAAGACCTGCACTTTCGGCCTTGCATCGTCATTCCCGTCAACGCTGGTGTTTGCAACATCTTCGATGGAACCGGGAAATGTGGCAGAATGTCCTTTTTACAGATGAATCCAGATTCTGCTTGAGGAAACTGGACGGAAGGGTGAAAGTGTGGCGTCGCCGTGGGGAACGCTTCGCTGACTGCTGTATCGACCGGGTAACAGCGTTTGGAGGAGGCAGTGTTATGGTGTGGGTGGCATATCTGCTGAGGGAAAGACACAGCTTATCATCGTTGATGGAAACCTGACAGCAGAGAGATACCGAGACAACATTCTTCGGCCAGAGGTCATCCCATACATGTGCAATCTTGGACCAAACGCCCTCTTCCAAGATGACAACGCCCGCCCACACAGAGCAAGGATCATCACCGAATACCTGCAGGAGGAGGCAGTGACGAGGATGATTGGCCTGCGAACAGCCCTGACTTGAACCCAATCGAGCACCTGTGGGACCAGCTTGGCCGTGCTGTACGCGCCAGAGTGACAGATCACACTACACTGGCTGAGTTGCGACAGATCCTTATCGAAGAGTGGAACCTCATCCCACAGCAACGCATCACCAGGCTGGTGACAAGCATGAGGAGGAGATGCCAGGCTGTCGTAGCTGTATTCGGATCTTCTACTCGCTACTGAACTTCTGATCCTTTGCTATTCCACATTTGATGTGCATGTTACTCAATAAAAAGTGCCAAACATTTTGTCATTTGCAAATTTGTGTATTTGTGTTTGTTTTTGTTTCGTTAGAGAGGGGAGAGAGAGAGTTAAAGAACATGAGTTCACATCAAGAAAGGGGAATGTGTTTGTTGAAGTGAAAAGCAATCCAAGAGAAGAGGAGAGTTTGTGTTGCTTATGTTTCTGTGATAGGGTTACATGGCTGAAAATGAGATAATTTGCTGAGGGGAGACTTTTTTTCCCACCGCAGTTGTGTACTGCTAAGGTGGAAACTTGCAATATTCTGCATGAAACCAAAACACAATATTAATGTTATCACAATCAGTTGCTGATTAAAACACATTCCATCTTAAAACAAAATAATAATTCCACTTCAAAATCACTGAAAACAATATTTGTCCACCAAACAAGGGATTACAGCAGAAACATGCACACCTAATACAAAATTAAACCAACCAAAAGGAACAAAAACAAAGAAACAAAACCTTTCATTCCAGTTAAGAACTCAGTGTGAACAATAACAATGCTTTCTGCAACTTTTCACTTTTGACTTTGCCCTATATTTAGGTGCACTGCACATTCCGTGATTACATAATCAATACAAATGTGGTATCATTGTGAAGGTGAATAAACAAGCTTTGCAATGATATCAAACTTGATGATGATCATACAGTTACTAGAGAGATATAAATGCTTAAACTTGAATTGCAGAACTTTTTTTGAGGGGTTTATATTTAATAGATATATACTCTAAAAACGAAAATGTGTTTTATATTTCTTTGAAAATTACGATTTTACGAAATATAAATCTATTTTTTAATACTATTACGTACGCGACGGAGCGAATTAATTCAAATTTATGGATGATGACTTTCCAGAGCGTCAATAGTGACAAACTATATACTCACCGGCTTTGAGATAATGGAATTCAAAAGTCAGAATGCGCGTGTATAAATTATGTTCTGCTCTGCCAGGCAAGCCCCCCAAAAAATCGATTTGTAGTTAGCAAAACCATAGAATTTAAAAAAAATCTTTAAATTTTAAATTTTAGAATATATATATACACCAGTCCTGTTCTGTATTTTCCATCATATATGGGGATTTTTCATAATGAAGAGAAGCAATTTAGCTCGAGGATTAAAAATATCTTCCTGACCGGAACGGTTTCCAATGGTTCATGTGCAACTCCATGTCATTAAGAAAATGGCAGCCGCCATGTAAAGTGTTAGCAGATGATACTGTGAACTAGAATGTCTTGATTTAAAGCCTTTTCTGATATTTTAATTTTTAAAGTGAAAAAGGTCAATGATTAAGAATATATTACACCTTTGAACATAAGTACATATATATTCCAGTGTTAATTCTCCTTTATTAGGATGTGTCCTAAAATGCCTTTATCTGGTCTTCAGGGATTCCTTGTCCAGATTTAAAGCTGTCTTAGTGGTTACTGGATACGATATTCATATTTTCATTCAGATTTCTGTCTCTTCAAATTTAGCCCTTAACGTTACTGCACTGGGCTACTTCAAGCTGCTTTGTGACTGGGCGGGTGGGGGGGGGGGGGGGTACATCACCTATCTCCACGGTATTTTGCACTGACCTCGAGAATCTCGTATGATTGAAGTAAATCTTTATTTTTTTTAGATATTATATTTTATGCAAATTATATGCATAAATTTACCTTTCAATTAATAATCAAGTGAAGAAAGGCCACAGAGATAAAATTTTAATGAAAGGAGTTCTTTCTAAATCTTAATAACGTCATGAAATAAGACCCCCCCCCCCCCCCCCCCCCCAAAAAAAAAATTTGAAAGAAATTAAAATTCGTATGTATTCTATTGTTATAAGAATTACTATGTATTTCTTTGTTTTTCAACTTTAGCTTTTTTATTTTTATTTTTTTCAGTCTGCTGTTTCAAAGTGCTATCGCAAACAATATTTGGTTATAACAGATGATAATTGCAGCATATAGATGGAATTAATGCAGTTTCCCATTCCTTTTGGACACAAAACCCAGATATTCTCAGTTTTCGCGCTGACATGTGGACACATAAGGTCACATGACTCGGTGACGGTATGACCGATTTTGTACACTTGGTGTCAGAAGATACTTTATTCTCCTATCATTTATTTCTTTATCTTTCTTTATGATGTTCTTAATTTGGCTATATCCTCTCATTTTGTCTTTCCACCTTTCCGTTTATGTTATTCTTTGTTTCCTTTCATAATCCTCTCTTCCATCTTTCCTACCCTTCTATCCTCTCTCTATCGTTGTGTTTTTCCTTGCATTATCCTTCTATTATATTTTCTTCTATTTTTCATTATGTGGCTCCTTGTCCTTCTCCCATTTCTCTCTGAATATGTTTTCTTTCGGCCCTTTATTGTTCGTTTTAAACTGAAATCGGCAAAATCATACTGAGATGGACACTTTTTCAGTTTGTCCCCTTGAAGACACCATACAAATTGTTTGGGATAATTTCGACCCAGCGCGCCACTGTTAGTAAAAGCATGGACCCTACTAAAGATGGACTAATAACGGTCTTTCTTTGATCACATCATGACCACCGCCACCTGATAATGTGTATGTTGATGAGCACATTCATTTGTCGCGACAATATTGATTACTTTATCACGAATCGTCACAAACAAAACAACCTTTTATCTTACTTCGAATTCATTTCGCTGAAGTGTAGTTTCAGGAAATTTGTTGCGATTTAAGACCAGTTAGAGGAGCAGCGAACCCAAAATTATGACAATTTGTATGATATGAGATTGATTATTACAGAAGTGGACACTTGTGGACATGTATCTGACCTTGCCTAACTTTGAAAAATACATATCCTCTACTGTCTTATTAGCTCATATTCCTGGAAAATGCATCGGATAGGTTTCAAAATGAAGTTTAAAATCATTATGTTACAGCCAAATTTACAGGTCTCTCTTGTAAACTACTTCTAATTTATGTGATGGGGCGGGGGGGGGGGGGGGGCGTGGTCCAAACATGTTCCCTGATGTTAAGCTCTATGTGAGCAAACGCTGCGATATCTGACGGGAATGTCGAGAAAAGTAAAAATAAATAATAATAAAATGCTATCATTTGATATCATGATTATTGCAAATTACATGGATTATAGACCTATAATGTGAATTATGGCCTTATACTGTTAAAATTCAAGACAGAAAAGGCTTTAATAAAATGAGATTGCGTGCGAGCAATTCCTTATATAAATATAAAGATGTATTAAGAGTGGAGTATCGAAGATTCTCATACTTTTATTTGTGGTGTATCCATGAATGAACGTTCCCCTACTACGTGCCAGCCAAAACCAAATCTGACATTTCTTAGTTACACATCGAAAGAAAGGAAATCTGTGCCCCCCCCCCCCCCCCCCCCCAAACCCCGGCACAGAAAGAACATGAAAATTGTGACAACTTTTTTTTCCTTGCTTGTCCGAAAATTCAGAATAGAAGGCATCTGATGATTTTTTGTTCGTCAGGCGTAAGCCCCCTCCCCTCTCCCTGCATTCCTGCATACGCCAGCAATATAAATGACTGAGGTGAGTTATTTGCAATACTCTACTGTAGCAGTTTGAGACGGCAGGCGAAGAAAACAGTATAGGGGCTTGCTCCGAAGCCCTCACCAGCGCAATAGGGCCTAATGGCTACCAATTGTATGATGTCAGAGAATTATGGAGGAATATAATATATAAAATCTGATATCCCCCCCCCCCCTCCTTCCTATTCTGCTTGCATGACCTAACATCAGTCATTAGGCTAGACGTAATTCGGTGATAGAACATTGCTTATATGAATTTATAAATTTTACACATTGAATTTTGCCTCTGGTCCGTTAGAAATATAATAGTAAACTGGAAGAGTTTCTTCTTACCGGCTGGGCTTGCATTCGGGCGGACGTACGTCGTCTGCTAGAGCACGATCTCATTGGATGTGGATCTCACGTGATCGATACTACACGCCTATGTACACGCCCACATTACGTCATCAATAACAACAAGCGGTTTCACGTGATATATGGCAACTTTCTTTGTTGGTCAAAAGCATATTCCCGTTTATTTATGCGGGCCGGGTCTCTTCCACTTTTTGAGCCTTCATTAAGCTTTTTCAGACTCTCAAATTACATGTAAGCCACATTTACAATACATTCAAGGTAATACTAGGGGAACTATAATCATTCTTAAAATCCATGTTTTCGCGTGTTAACCCTGTGGCAGATGACTGTCAAAAAGCAGGCATGATCCCGGGGGTTCATAGTGGCATTTATTGACAATAAAACGTTCAAGAAATGTTTTTTGTTGAACTATCCATCCTTTCGTGCGAAAATCAGACTTAAAAAAGATAGAGTAAGATATAAAGTATCAAGAAAATAGAGACATCTTTTCACGTGTTATACCTATGGCGTACGTATCCCCCCCCCCCCCCCAATCGTTTTAACACAGCAATTTACGCCTTCCGAATGTACTACAGAAGTAGGTGAAAGTAATCCGTCTTGATACTATTAAAAGTCTTTGGTAAAAGTCCAGTCAGGCACAGTAATAGTTAAGGGCTCCACGGAAGGTCTCTCCAGGAAGGGTGTTTCACTTCATCGTAAGCGCAAAATGTCAATAAAATAAATTGCAAACTGAATGAAAATATCAATATCATAGTCCCGTAACAACTAAATCAAAAACTACACGCTTTGTAGACATTAAATCTGCTTAAACTCCAATAAATTCCCAGAAGACCAGGTGAAGGCATGTCTGGACAATATCTTCAAGGAGATTAAGCCATTGGATACCGGGTATTATCCTGATATAACGGTAGAGACATCCAGAAGTCTTGTGACAATGTCCTGAAGTGTTACAAGCTTTAATCGCGAATGAATTAGATTCATATTGATCGACAGAGACAGTGAATCACTAAGGGTATTGATAATTGAACATCACAAAATTTGGAAACTCACTTTTTCTGTTATGCAAATAAGGTGAAACCAGAAACAGTAATCATTAGTAAATGATAACTAAATATATTGATGTGATGTGCAAGTAACTCCCGTTCCCCTTCACTTTAATGAAAAATGCAGCGAGAAATTTCCGCATTACAGCTATCCATACAATCTCCGTTTCATTCCTGTTGTCGTTTTCAAAGCGAGAGCAGTCATACGAAGGAGGTTCAAAGAGATGAAGTCTCAACTAACGATATTTAATGCAAAAACCTTGCAGATTATATAGGAAGTGTAAACGGCCTTGATTCTTTGATGTCGATATCTGATGCCGCTAAACAAAACGGGAAAGATTTAGATATGCCTTGACATTTGAATGTTTACGATGCGCAGTTAAAGGAGAATTAACACTAGAATATATATATACAGTATTATGTTCAAATGTGTAATATATTCTTAATAATTGACCTGTATCACTTTAGAATTAAAATATCAGAAAAGGGTTTAAATCAAGACATTCTAGCTCACGGTATCATCTGCTAACACTTTACATGGGGGCTGTCATTTTCTTGATGATACGGAGTTGTACATGAACCACTGGAAACCGTTCCGGTCAGGAAGATATT
Source organism: Heliocidaris erythrogramma (assembly GCA_025617745.1). Lineage (NCBI taxonomy): Eukaryota > Metazoa > Echinodermata > Echinoidea > Camarodonta > Echinometridae > Heliocidaris > Heliocidaris erythrogramma. The sequence goes on from CM046864.1 coordinate 24,664,598, forward strand.
TTTGATCCTCGAGCTAAATTGTTTCTCTTCATTATGAAAAATCCCCATATATGATGGAAAATACATAACAGGTGTATACATGTATTCTAAAATTTGAAATTTATAGATTTCTTTTTAAATTATCTGGTTTTGCTAAATAGAAATGATTTCTTGGGCTTGCCTCGCAGAGCAGAACATAATTTTTACAATGCACATTTTGACTTTTGAAGTCCATTATCTCAAAGCAGGTGAATTCATACTCTGTCACTATTGACGCTCGGGAAAGTTATCATCCATAAATTTGAATTAATTCGCTCTGTCAAAGAAATATAAAACACATTTTCATTTTTAGAATATATGTACATATCTGTTAAATATTTAAAATCTCAAATGGGATTTTATATCAGGAAGAAAGACAATTTTGCATTCGGATTAAAAATATCTTTATGTACACATCAAGAAAATGGCAGCCCCCGGGTATTTTTAGTAGACGATAAATTTTGCTGAGAAAATCTTGATTTATGCCCATCTCGTATATTTTAATGCAAAACTACGTAAGACAACAGGAAGGAATAGATTACATCTTTGAATATAAGCACAAATTTATTTTGAGGTTAATTCCCCTTTAAATTCATCAATCGACAAACATAGAAAGTGAATGTGCAGTTTTAATGTAAATAATTTCGACTTCATTCTGAAATTCCCCTGCCTGAGATATAGCCTTAAAAGTGTCACAAATGTATGCCTCTTTAAGGGCAATTTTAACACCTTTCCGCTCAATTCCGATTATTAAATTTCATATATTACTATCGTGAAAGATGTCTCTAGGAAATATAGCCAACCAAAGTAGTGGGCACACGCGGAGAGTCAAGAATTTGTCATAGGAATTCTGGTCTTTTTGGCACTAATATGTTCGCTTGAACCTTGTTATATCATTCATGTTCCCTTTTTCGAAGTAATATTTGGGTCTGCGAAAACTAATGATCATTATAACAAAATATCCACCATTGTACGTATGGTTATGCAATTAAAGGAGAATGAAGGTCAAAACATTGTAATCAAGCGTTTACAAACTAAAATTGTACTTGTTTGAATGATCCAAACATGTCACAAATCCAATGTACCATATTTGAGTAAATTCAATCTTAAAACATGGACTTGCGACGATCTGGCACGGACATGGGCGCCGCCATGTTATGCGGAAAGTGACGAAATTGCGCTACAGTGTGTGATTGGCTGTTACCATTCAAAGCTATCATTCAAAATGATGTCTCTACAAAACGTGTACAAAATATAATTTAAAGCAGATCTGTATCTAAAAATATTGAAAAACTGTAATTTACGTATTTAAAATGAAATAAAAATAGTGATAACAACAATACAATTAATTTTACAATGATCTTTAGATTATCAAATAGACCTGTTTACAGATAATTGTATGCATACCTTTTTGACAAAGGTTGCTAATGACAACTCCATAGCTTGCATACCAGAGCATGTCCAACGTAGCAACAACTAATGTATGCAAGCTGGATTTCAAGTGTATTTATAGTAGTAGGTGAATGGAATAACTCATCACTAGGTTTTCAGAGAAAAAAACATCCATACACACTATGAACACGATGACAAAGAAAGCGGACAAAATATACAGCTCCTCATTGTACCCTCCACAATTGTTCTGGTAACAAAAGAACATCCCTTCATTGCTATTGCATAAAATAAGTAGAACAGGTGAATATGCATGTGACACCTGTTCTACATACTTTTACATAATAGCAGTGGAGGGATGTTCTATTGTCTACCAGAGCAAGTGTGGGAGGTACAATGAGGAGCTGTATATTTTGTCCGCTTCTTTGTTCGCCATGTTCATAGTGACATTTGAAACATTAAGAAACAGGTCTATTTGATAATCTAAAGATCAGTGTAAAATTAATTGTATTGTTGTTATCACTATTTTTATTTCATTTTAAATATGTAAATTACAGTTTTTCAATATTTTTAGATACAGATCTGCTTTAAATTATATTTTGTACACGTTTTGTAGAGACATCATTTTGAATGATAGCTATGAATGGTAACAGCCAATCACACACTATAGCGCAATTTCGTCACTTTCCGCATAACATGGCGGCGCCCATGTCCGTGCCAGATCGTCGCAAGTCCATGTTTTAAGATTGAATTTACTCAAATATGGTACATCAGATTTGTGACATGTTTGGATCATTCAAACAAGTACAATTTTAGTTTGTAAACGCTTGATTACAATGTTTTGACCTTCATTCTCCTTTAAACGGAACTTGAGGTTTTCCTTGTTTGGAAGAATGTTTTCGGAGAACGCATATTTTTCATGTTTGATGTGGCGGCATCGAAGTTCGCTTCTAAGGGAAGCTGTCTGTTATGACTCCATCTGTTTGAACCTTCATGGTTTGTCAAAAAAGCTGACTGTATGGGAAACCGTCATAAGCAAATTTCTCGCTGCTTCAAGCATAACTGCGGTTACAAAAGTAGCACATTTTGAAATAGACATTGCCTCACAAATATAGCCGTAGAATCAAATCGCCTGACCCTAAAATTGATGATCTTGTATAGTGTCATTTTTATCCACTGGTAGAGATCGATGGAAAATACGCGTCAGTCCGTGACGATCGCTATGAACGATCGTGAAGGCACGAAATGGAAGGCCATTCCCGACACAATTCTACTCTCATCGGTCGCAAAAAACATGCAAAATTTGAAAATGACTGTATTTTAAGAAACGGGCATAGAATCAAAATTACTTAACCAAATTCAACGATCTTGATTTCATTCTCTTTGTTAGAAGATGCTTTACCTAATATTGTAAAAAATATATATACTTTTCGAAGGCAAAGTACTGAAAATCCGCCGTTTAAGCTTTTTGTGGGACACCCGGTATGCGTGTGTGTGTGTGTGTGTGTGTGTGTTTAAAAATGGACTTATTTTGAATGTTGAACGGAAAGAGGACATACAAGATAATATTACAAACGGCTTAAAAAAATATTAATTGTTACAATTGCCATATATACTTTAATTCGTCACCTATGATTTTAATCTATACCTTGTTCAGTTAGTTGTACTATGGTTTATTTATGAATGGCATATGGAATTATATTAGTATTGTCTATTGCCATATTGAATTGTGTAATCAATGGTTAATTTGTAATATTCATTTTGAAAATCTGAATCAAGGAATAAAAAAAATTATGAAATGAAAAAAAAATGTGTGTGTAGGTGTACATGTTTACGCATTCAAACCGATGACATCGAACAAAGAGAACAATGGGTCATCGGTAGTAATTCAATAGGTCATCGGTTGTCAACAATTGGTGAGGTTTATTCCGTCAATGAATTTTGTGACGCAAGTCAATAGTGGAGTCATCGGTTGAAATTCGAACAATAGAAAACATAGATGCGTGCGTGAGTGTATGTGTATACACACATACAAAAAAACACGCGCGTTTACAGCTTCATCTTTAGACCATTAAGTTTAGTTTTCTCACTATTGCAATGATCATGCGTACATAATTAAGAGAATGACATCAGAGAACACCCAAAATTGGACACCTATTAGAGGCCAACAATTAATTTTGATTGAAGGAAATCTAACTCTGTGAAATGATTCGTTTCCTTCCCGCAAATAAACACACATAACGTTTAAGAAAATGGAAGTGCAACGGTGCACATTGGTTGTGAATGTGAATGATTTTTTTTTCCTTTCATAATGCTGGGGTTGTTCACAAAGTTGACATCGGTGAGGAACCACAAGCACTGATAGCATGGCGGGGCGGTACAATTCGCTCTGAAAATGACAATGGCAAGTTCAGCATTGGAAAGGACTGTTCGCTCCAGTTTGATGCAGATGCAAGTGATGGAGGCCGTTACTATTGCTACTTGTCATATGATGGAGGAATGGCCGTACAGGGTTACACAGATGTTACTGTTGCGGGTAAGTATTTACCCCATTCTCTTTCAGGTTATTTATTTTTGGATTCATAATTTGTGCTTTGCACAACAATGATGTTAAGCATAACGACATTTAAAACTAGAAAAAAATTAAGCATTAACTTTAAAAATCTAAACTAAAACATGGTTAAAATTTCCTAATCAAAACATCAAAACAAGAATATACATGTATTCTAAAACTATTGGATGGAATAGATCAGCAGTCGTTTTATCTCGTAAATAACAGATAAATAATAATAATTAAACATTTTTATATAGAGCATAACACATAGGCAAAATTGCATGTATCTATGCACTTCAAGAATAGAAAACGAGAGGTTTATACGAGAAAAGAAAAAGTGCACTGGGTTCATGTTTCTGACTATTCATAAGTGGTGAAAAATACGTTTTCAAGGTACTGATGAAGGCAGGCGCCTGGGAACGATTTTGTTACTGGGGGTGCTGTGAGCCCCTCAAAAAAGGTCCTCAGCGTTTTAGGGTCTGTTTTTAACTACTTTTTAAAGAAAAAAAATTGCAGCTCCCGCACCCCCGGCTCCCAGGCCCCTGGATGAAGGTGTCATAGATTCCTATAGTTTTGAGTTGTTCTGGAAATTTGTTCCACAAAAAAGTGGCTGCGTATGAGAAAGACCTTTCCTCGTATGACTTTGTCATGGTTTGTGGAAGCAGAGACTTGGCACTGGAACGTAGCATTCTTTCTGGTTTATATGGCAGTGTGTTTGGAGTTAACAATTCAGTAAGATAAGAAGGAGCTAGCTGTTGTAAAAAGTAATATAGGTTACTAAAAGTATCTTGAACTGCATACGAGACTTGATGGGTATAACCAATAATGCAGATCTCTTAATTAAGACTGGTGACATTGACTCATGCTTCTTTGTCCGTGTAACAAGTCGCGCTGCAGAATGTTCAAGGAGTTGTAGTCTTTGAATTTGAGAAGATAGAAGACCAAAAAGCAACCTATTACAGAAATCGAAATGGCGCATAACGAAAGCATGAATTAATCGTTCAGTGGGTGATTTGTCTGAAAAACTTCGAATTTTACCAATTTTATATAACCCAAATGATGCTGATCGAGATTTATGTGAGAGTGAGACAAAATTTTCAAATGTAAATTTATCGTCAAAAATAACACCTAGATTTCTGCATGTTTTAGTTGCATGAACAGAAGTGCCATTTATCTTGGATTGCTTGATCTATGGCGCGAAGAAAGATGAAGAAATTCAGTCTTAGTATCATTGAGCTTTAATAGGCATGCCCGTTTGAGATTTCAATAGAAAGAGGGGGCGGTTGACATTGATGGATAGGCTTTTGCTGTTCGTGCGCAAAATCCTACAAAAAATAAAGAATAAATAACCCATATTTATCATCCAAAATTACCCCAAAATTGTGTTATTGTTATTGCAATAGTGGTTGAAATCTCTTTATCCTTGGTACTCTTTCATGGTAACAAAAAATGGAAATAAATGGTCAATTATTCAAATTTACATTGCAAGTTTACTTCCTCATTAAGGTTGGCAAAATGGCAGTATAATTTACTGCAATAAATCATATATACCTACCTATTATGCCTGTAGTCTTGACTATGGGACCCCTTCGAGAATTTAACACAAATGAGTCACAATATTGTGCGCACCCCCCGTAATCCTATTGTCCCCTTCGCCACTCACGCGCGTCAACACGCTACGGCCATCTTCCTCTTTCTTGCTCGCCCCCGACGAGATAGGACGTATAGTCACAGCGCTCCTGAAATCAGGTCGTATAGTATCTTTTAGGTGCGCTTTTTCGCACATTTAAAGCACTTTTAGGTACCTATATTCGCTTAGATTATAGTACTGTGTGTTTTAGTAGTCACTTTTGCCGATTGCAAGGGATTTCTGATATCCTTTTCTTGGCATTTATTTTTCCCTTTCACGGTCAGCCCCACATAGATATTTCTGTGTGTTTGCGGGTGTTTCCGTTTGTCACCGAGCCTTTGGGTTCGGTGTTTGTTCTTACGGTTTTTTGGCTGTGAAAATCTTTTGTGCGTATCTCCCAAATAAATTTTACTCTTATTTTACTGCATTCAGTTGAAGTATTTCTTATTTCGAAAAGTATACTTTATTGTCTGTTTTATTGCAGTGGTATGAATTCGGAAGAAGAAGCAGCTAGGTCACGGAGACCTGCTTCTTCCGAAGAGTCGTCTAGCAAGACGACTCGGCCTTCCAGAACTCTCCCGAGTACTTCGGTACATGGGGGAGGGAGGAGGGCTAAGGGTAAGTTGCCTAGTGGTGTTTCCTTGCAGAGTTTGCCAGTCTCGGAGCTTGCGGCTTCGGGACGGGTGGCGTTAACTGAGTCTGGATTGTCAACTCCGAAGCCCGTGGTTTCGGGGTGGGTGGCGTCAGATTCTAGTGGTTTGGATATCTCGAATCCAATCCCCCGGTCGTCAAGACCAGAGGGGGGGGGGGGCGGTTGTTTCCCGTACGGTAGCGTTCACTCGCTCTGATCCGTTAGGGGAGACGCGCCCCACTACTGCAGGGCAACCCACGGGCTTTGTCCATGTTGGTCTGGGTTCTCAAACCCTAGCCCCCGGCAAACGCCAATGGGGGAACGAGTACTTCCTGGGCTGTCTACATTGCCAGCTAATGGGAATGCTCGAGCTAACAATTATGGACGCTCTTCGGAGCAACAGGTGTTTTCACCTGAGTGCGTGACTACTAGTGCTCCCCTATTGCCGCTCTCTAGCGGTCCAATAGCGGGTTCACACGCCTTTAGTAGTCATTGGGCACATACCGAGTCATCTCGGTCTGCCCCCGCACTGGGTGCTTTTAGCTCCCAACCCATGGCTACTGCATCTTTTTGCTTAGCCAATATGGGTGATTTGGGCGATTCTTTGGGCTTACGCCATGAGCGCTCTAATCCCTTTAAGTGAACGTCCCTCCGCGGAGGGTTCGGTTCGTGTTTCCGAAGCGGCTTCGGAGATCCGAACGAATCCGATTAAGCGTTCTAAGAAAAGGGTTTCGGCTACGACTCTTGTCGAGCCAGCCAAGAAAAAGGCCAAGAAGAAGGCAAAAAGTGGCAAGGCTTTGCCGGCCTCTTGCCCGTCTGGCCTGGCTAACCCAGCTAGCTCCTCTCAAGCTGACATGTTCAGCATGATGCGGGCTTTTGCTCAGAATCAGGGTTGGTCCTTTGTACCGGCTACTTCAACCCTGACTTCTGTCCCTATTCAGGGGTCTGACTTTGAGACTAATCAGCCTTTTGTGATTGATTCGTCTTTGTCTGAGTCGGATTCGCATGTGCCTCCTATTCCCGCGGCCCTTGGGGCGCCGCCGGGCGAGGAGACTTTTGTTGAACCATGCGGGGCTCTGCCTGCTGAGTCCTTTGTTGGCGTTCCTTTGCCGGGTCATCCCGGTCCGCCCTTGCACTGGGCGCCTTGGCGCCCGGCCCATGGCTGTTGCATCTTCTTGCTCAGCCGATATGGGTAATTGGTGCGCGTCTTTGGGTTCAATCCCCTCAGCGCACTTCTCCCATAAAGGGAGGTGAGCGTCCCTCAGCGGAGGGTTCGGTTCGTGTTCCCGAAGGGCTTCGGGGATCCGAACGAAACCGAATAAACGCTCTGAAAAGCGGGTTTTGACTTAGGCTCGTTTTGGGCCAATCAGAAGCCTAGGGAAGGGGCTAAAAGAGGCAAGGCTTTGCCTGCCTCTTGCCCATCGGGTTTAGCTAACCCTCCGGTCTCTCAAGCTGAGATGTTCGGTGTGAGATGGGCTTTGCCCAGACTCAGGGTTGGTCCCTTGTACCAGGCATCACATCCCCTGCTTTTGTCCCTTTTTTGGGTCGGACATCGAGACTAATTAGCCTTTTATGGTTTATTCTTCTTTGTCTGTGACGGGATCACATGCGCCTCCTATTCTCGCAGCCTCGGGGCTCCGTCGGGTGAGGAGGCTTATGGCGGTTCATGCGTGAATCCGACTGTTTCGGCCTTTGTTCGTGATCCTTTGTCACGATCATTTCAGGCGGAACCAGTTTTGGAAGCGGCCTCTCAAGCTTCGGTTTCCGAATCGCTGGGGCAGGCAGAGCTTTAGTCGCTCTCTCTTTCCCTCACTTTCCCTGACTTTCAGTCAGCCCGCGCGCAATGTTCGACTTTGCTTGGGTTCAGGCAGCGGGATTCCTCCGAGGGTATTTCTCTTGCGGAGGATTTCAAGCTGGATTATGGACGCATTGAAGCGGCGCTTCTTTTAAGCGTCATGTTTGGTTTGCAGTGGTCATAGTTTTCCACTGCAGCTGCCTCGGTCATGTACCGTCGCAGAGTCTTGGTTCTTACGGCCCTTTGGGTTAAGGAGTCGGACATCGCACTGCTTCTCTCGGATGTTCCGTCTCGGGTCCTTTGCTTTTGGCGATGCGCGATAACAGGTCTCTGTCTTGTTTACATGCTCATCCTAAGTCGATGCGAGCCTCTGTCCGCGTCTTGGTTGGTGGCTGTCTTCGTTCCTTTCTCCCCGCTTGGGAGGCCATCTCCGGGACGTTTTTGTTCTCTTTGACGGACGAGACAGATTCTTCATAGATCTGTCCGCCCCGCTCCCCGGAGGGGCTATAGGAACTCGGTCACCTCACAGGCCCTAGCTCGTTCTCGTGCCTCATCAGAGATTGAATCTCTGTTGAAAAAGTGGGCTATAGAAAGGGTAAGAGACTGGCTGTCTTTTTCCCTTTCTCCGACTTTTGTTATTCCCAAGCGCTCGGGAAAACTTCAGTACATTTTCGGATGGAGACTCTCGCCTCCATTCTCCCGTTGATCAAGAGGAAGGACTACGCGGTCTTGATAGTTTTCGAAGATGCGTATTTCCACTTTCCCATTCATCGCGCTTCGCGCGATCTTCTGGGGTTTTCCTTCCTCTCAGAGACTTATCGCTTTCGCACTCTTCCCTTCGGGCTGCGCCCAGTCCCTCGGGTTCTTACTCAGGTTGTAGCCGTGCTGGCAGCCTCTCTGAGGCGACGCGGCCTTTGGCTATTTTTGCTACCTGGACGATTGGCTTCTCCTAGCGGAGTCGCGCGATTGTTTGTTGGACGAGACTCGTTTGCTCGTCAATCTTACTCAAAACTTGGGTTTCCTAATATTTTGGGAAAAGTCAGAGTTAGTTCCTACTTGCAGCCCAGTTTTTCTGGGGGCTGTGTTGGACATTTGGAATCAGTTGGCTCGGCCCAGTCGAGACAGGTTTCTCACCATTGTCTCGGCAGCTCGCAAGCTCATGCTGGCCAGAAAGGTTCTTGCGCGAGGCAAGTCCTTCCGTACCCCCCCCCCCCTTCCGTTGATCTCGGTTTCGACGGACGCCTCTCGGTTGGGGTGGGGAGGACATTGCTATGGCAGCGCGGTCGCGGGGGATTGGTCTCATCTTGGGACTCTTCCCCATATTTAATGTCCTGGAGTTTATGGCAGTTCTTTTAACCCTGCTTCATTTCAGAAGTCGACTTTTCAGTCGTTCAGTTCTGATCCTCACGGACAATGTCACTGTGGCGGCTTATGTCAATCTGCAGGGAAGCACTCGTTCTGCTATCCTGAATGCCCTAGCAGCACAGCTGTGGAGGTGGTGTTGTCGCATGGCGATCACACCCGTGGCCTCTTTCATCCCCGGTCTGGAAAACCTCATTGCGGTTTTTCTGTCTCGGGGCAGGTGTCTTCCATCGGAATGGATGCTCCATCCAGAGGTCTTTCGCCGCATTTGCAGTTACCTGGATCCACTGGAAGTGGATCTTTTTGCGTCGGTTCTAAACCACCTACTTCCGATATATTGCTCCTGTGCGCGCGATTGGGGAGCTTGGGCTCTCAATGCTTTCTCTCTCAGTTGGGAGAATCTTCGAGGATTTGCCTTTCCTCCCTTCCAGCTGATTCCGCGAGTCTTGCGGAAGATCAGGGAAGATCGGGCTCGGGTGCTTGTGATAGCTCCCTTTTGGCCCAGGAGGAGTTGGTTCCGGAGCTAATGAGCCTTCTGGCGGCTCAACCGTTCCTTCTTCCGTTAAGAATGGATCTGGTGTTGCAGCCCCTCTCGGGGATTCTTCACCACAATCCAGAGTCCCTTCATTTGACTGCTTGGCCCTTGTCGGGGAATCTGCAAGACAGTCGGGTCTCTGTGATAGAGCCGCGGAATTTTTATTGTCCAGTCGTAGAGTTTCTACTAGGGAGATTTATAATTCCCGTCTTTCGGTCTTTTTCCTTTGGCGTAAAGAGCGAAATCAAACCCCTTATCGGCTCCTATTGGTTCAATTGCGGATTTTCTAATCTCGCTATTTGACAAAGGGAGATCCATCTCTACTATCCGAGGCTACCGTTCGGAACGATCGGGGCCATTCATTCGGGTTTCTCAGATGGTTCGGGGATTTCCAATTCCCCGCTGTTAAGTGGTGTGATTCGGTCGTTCTTTTTGAAGCGACCTCCTTGTTCTAGGTTAGTGCCGTCTTGGAGTCTGCCTAAGGTCCTGGAGGCCTTGGCGAAACCTCTTTTCGAACCGTTAGGTGAAGCTCGCTTCATCATCTTACGGTTAAGACGCTCTTTTTGGTAGCTTTTGCCTCTGGGCAGAGGCGCAGTACTCTTCATGCTCTCTGCCTTACTCCTGGTCATGTTTGCTGGGAGAGAAAAGGCGTTAGATTGATTCCTAAGGCTTCTTTTATTGCCGAGAATCAGACAGCTGCCTCTGGCCCTGTTGAGATTTTTCTTTGTCTGCTTTCTGGGTTTTCGTCAGTGCGCGAGGACAAAGTTTGGTGTCCTGTTAGGGCTCTCAATTGGTATATTGATAAGACTAAGTCTTATCGTAAGGATGATCAGTTGTTCCTGATCACTAGAGAGCCTTTTTCTCCTGCTTCTCTTGATTCCATTTCTAGATGGATTGTCGAGGCTTTTAGGGCTGCTGGCACAGGGGCTCTTTTTTCCGACAGTAAGCCTCGTGCTCATGACACTCGTAGTGTCAGCACTTCTTGGGCTCTGTTTCAAGGTGTGGCGCTTGATGATATTTTGAAGGCTGCTTATTGGCGTTCGCCCAATTCCTTCATTTCTTGCTACCTTAGGGATGTTCCCGCAGGTGAGGCTATGTTTGCGTCAGCCACCTTGAAGGCCGCTGTGTCTTTGTATTCTTCGCTGTAATCCTATTCCCTTCTGCTTGAAACATGCCTCCCGGTCTTTGAGTTGGCGCTGGTCTGGCATAATAGGTAGGTATATATGATTTATTGCAGTAAATTTGTAAAATCAGCACTGATTTTCTTATTTACTATATAAATCTATATACCATGCAACATGTTTCTACTTGGGATTGCTCGCAAAAGAGGAAGATGGCCGTAGCGTGTTGACGCGCGTGAGTGGCGAAGGGGACAATAGGATTACGGGGGGTGCGCACAATATTGTGACTCATTTGTGTTAAATTCTCGAAGGGGTCCCGTAGTCAAGACTACAGGCATAATAGGTAGGTATATAGATTTATATAGTAAATAAGAAAATCAGTGCTGATTTTACAAATCTCTCACACTTTTCTAAGTTTTAAGAAATTTTCAACCCACAGATTTAAGATCAAGAAAAAATATATTATTGTGAATAGAGCATTAGCATCCTGAAATGGCAGCATATCTATCAGGTAGTCCGGAAGTGGGTTATTCAAATTCAAAGCTTTTGTAATACACAGTGCAATTCCTTTTGCTAATTGATTCCTATTATTGTGCCGATGCGGTACTCGTGGCAAGACTGCGATTTTTCCAATATGAACTCAGGGCAATTGAAATAAGGATATATAATACAAAACTCAGGAAATGAAACCTTCATAGCAATGAAATTAAAACTAAAGATATTATAGGATCAGACTTCAATTTCACCGCGCACTCCCTGCGCAAATTCTCTAATTTTCCCTGCTACATTTAACCGTGGAGAAGCCGGTAATTCAGAGGCGTCAAAAAATCACAAATGCCAATCCGAAAAACGGATCGACGCCCCTGATCTCTCCATTACTCGATTTTCCCTTACCGAGCTACCAGCCTTAGATAGCGTGTTCTTGAATTCGTACACCCCGGTCAAGCAATTAGCGACCTTTGTTTTAAATAAATTATAATAATACATTAAGTTGATGGGATGAAAACAGATTTTGTTTTTAAAGATTAGTTTGAAAAACAGAATGGACAAACAATAAGGAAATAATATATTATTAATATTCGTAATCACTCTACATAATGGGAATATTAAATACACGAACGGACAATCGACTGTGATGTATTTGTGGACAACTCTCCTATTCGTCATACAATAAAATATCACTAATTTCTCATAAGCGCCTTCTTCTTGGGTGTGGTTGCCAACTTCTGTCAGATCAGCCATACGGGAGTTCTGGTTGAGAGCCAGTCTAAAGTATCATTAAGTTCTTTTAAGCCTTCAGATCAAACGGGAGCATGCGGATGTTGCGGATGTTGCACCTGGAGATTACAATTATGGTCGGTGCTTTGAGTTTCGCTACATTCAGAGGTGTCGGATGGCTCAACTCCTAATTTGTGAAGGTAGTGCTGTGATTAGAGGAGGTAAGACTGCGGTCCAGGATGACACCAAGATACTTAGGGGTTGGGTCTAACTTATATAAGCCTCTCACCATTCAGGGAGATGTTCAGTGTCCTATTGGCACATTTGTTTGCCAGATGGAAGAGAGAGCAAACTGTCTTTGGCAGGCTGAGTTTAAGGTACCACTTCTGAAAGCAGTTACTCAGCTAGGGTGACAAGATCTTTCTGCAGAATGGATTCAATGACATGGAAAGACTTGTCGACAGTGCCTAGAGCCGAGTCATCTGCATAGGTGTACTGTGAACTGTCAGCAGATGGCATGTTGGCTGTATATATATTGAACAGCACAGGGGCGAGAACTGCATCCTTGTGTGAGACCGTTTCGGAGTTTGAGCTTCCTGCTGCAAGCCCCAATGAATGTTGTTGGGGATTACGGAATGGTCCTGGATGAGTAGCATGATGAACTTCACAAGGCTGACGTCAGGAAGGGTTTTAAGAAGCTTGAGCCCTCGGTGCCAAACAGTGTCATACGTGGCAGTTAAGTCAATGAAGACTGAACCTAATTTCATGAAACCAAGCGCCTGTTACCACGGGACAGTATAATAATATTATGGATTGCATGTTGTGAACTACTCCAAAAAAAAAAACAGAAATAATCTACCTAGTAATGAAAGTTGAGAAATTACAATTGTTTTTGTCCTTTCTTGTATTGAAACACTGAGGGGAAAGGGTTGTTTGCCTTTGCACCATTGTGGCATTACCCACTCGGCCAATGTATGTAATTAATTACGACAGAGATTATAAAGCTTTTCTTGTTTTTAAAAATAGGTTTTATAATGTTTAATATTCCGCTTCTCGCTTTCTCTGATTAACTACCACTTATGGTTCAATTATTTATGTATTTCATTTCATTTGATATCCATTTATTTCCATATATCTTTCATGAAATCAAGTGCATAGAAGGGGGCGTCATAAGCACAGTGATTTTGTGATAACGTCTCTAGATTTGGCGTCCTAGAAATTGATTTTGTGATAACGTCTTTTTCTTTTACATGTATGTGTAGTTCCGCCGTCCGTTCCTTTCCCTTGGATAGAGGAATTCATGATTCCAAGAAGTAACCAGCTTCAACCGATCACCTGTAGAGCCGATGGGGCTTCAAAAGGATTGGTATTACTGCAGTGGGAGCACGATGGGGCTCCATATCCCCAGACTACCAGGAACAAGACCAACGCAGATGGAATAACAGAAAACGTCACAGCGACCATAAATGCATCCGCCAGTGAGAAACCATTCCATTGCTTCGGCACAGTGAACGCGTCCCAACAGGTTACCGCTAGAGCCACTGTCTTTCTCGCTCCTTACCTTGAGACTACCAGCGGTAAGTGGCCAAAACTGCAGTAAAGTTACAGTAATCGGTTAAGATCATTTGCCCAAAATAGCAAGTAGGAAATACAGCAGTATCTCACCCAGAATATACAATAACTTTACGACACCCCTTACCCATTGTGGTAACTCTAAAATTACGGCGGTAAATCAACAGACACCAAAGAACATTCACATTTATATCCCTCATCGTAAGACTGTTGCATTACGAGTGTACACAACAAGAAAATGAACAGTTTAACTAGAAAAGGCATTTCCTGTCGTCTAGTTCATTTTTCCTGCTGACGTCATCGAATAGTTCATATTTTCCCTCTGATGATGGGGAAAAACTGAACTATTCGATGACGTCAGCGGGAAAAATGAACTATTCGTCCCCCCCCCCCCCCCCCGCCCCCAATCGACTCGCGAGGCAAAGGGGGACAAAAAGCAGCTGCTCAGCCTGAGCGCGTACTACATTGTGACGAGATTCATTTGCGCGTATCTATTGTTTTAGGCATGCACCGGTGCGTGATGATGTCATCATTACGCGTTTGATATCTTCGCAAATTCATCCCTCCTTTAAACTGTTCGTGTGTTCGTGTGTACGTACCCTACAGTGCAGATGGTCAAGAAGATGAGTAGAATTAGGCTTTTGTTCAAGATGACCGATATAAACCAAATATACACTGCCTACATTCGGGTCCCTGGTTATAAGCTATGGTACCCTCTGTGACGTGAGACGACCATTTTCCTTCGGGACTGCGCTCCTCATGAAAATAGTCTTGGTTCACGTCACCTCGGGGACCGTATTTCCAACCAGACTGAAATAGAAAAATAAAGTGGAAGAATTGTTTCAAACTGACAAACTTCATTGTATTGCTCTAGAATTATTGATCAGATTTGATATAATTTTCTATTAATAAGCCCTCATAATAATTTCCAGCATGTATGCTTGTATGTTGACATGTAGTAAGGCTCGTCCGTCCGCGATAATCAAAATAATTGATTATATTACTGTAATTATAGGATTTATGCCATGGATCTTAAAGCGATTATTGAAGTATGATATAAAACTAAGATAAGATTAATTTGAATCTCAATTTTAACTGTTATGGTAACTCAGAGTTTCACATAATTATATGGAACAGGGCCAAGCTTATCGGAAACGACGACTCGGACTACACCTTCCAAGCCCCTTGACAACAACAGTTCGATCGCGATTGCAGGTGAGAATACAGTCCGTCCCAGAAAAATGTCCCAGAAAAATAAGTTAGCAGTCCTTTAAAAGTTTCCCCACATAATAATTTCAAAATATTTTCAGCAAAATGTCATACATGTGGATAGCTTAATTAGGGTCTCTTGGCTCTCTTCTATTAAATGACACCTAAAGATCTGGCGATATTTATGCTCGAGTAAGCACAGACCACTGCTGTAAACAAATGGTGCAAAATCCAGACTTGATAAGAAATGATATTTATTCCGGCTGGTATCAGTATACTAGTAGAGATCCGCATGTTGGAAAATTTCCTACAGATATTTTGAAATATTTATTGGGAGAGACTTTTTCAAACTGTTAGGCCTAATTTTCTTTCTCTGGGATGCACTGTGGGAGATGAAATGTATTATCTCTGTCATCATTTTTTCCGTGTGTTTGTCTTCTTTTGTTTTAAGTTTTTGTATAAAAAATAGAATGGGGGTGATACGGCCTTGTTATGCATGCATCGTCTGGTGATACATCAAGCATGTGCGGCGGTTTCTTGTCACGGCCGGGGGGGGGGGGGGGGGGGTATTTCACAAACCTTTACAAGTTATTAAACAGTCTTCAAAATTTCCGGGGGGCACGTCCGTCCCCCCCCCCCCCCCCCCCTGGATCGCCGTCCATGACATCAAGTATATATTGGCATTGGTCAAAACTACAGAATAACATTTGTGAGATCAAATCTCACTCAGATTATTATCTTGCTCACTCTAAATATTGTTTTAATTTTAATTTAAATGGGAAACTTTTGTATCTGTGTTGATGTGTCGCCTCTCGAAATGAATAAAATAGATAAAGAAATATAATGTTATTGGACTAACTTTACGATTCTTGTATCTTTCTCTAATACAGTGACCGTTACAATAATCGGAGTGTTAATAGGTAAGTTAGATGTACAGTGGCAATATTTGATTCGAATAATCCTATTTCCAATAGAGTTAGGATTAATACAATATATTTTATTGACATAATTACTTCAGTATTTATCATCAGATATATGCTAATTATTGATAACGAAAAGCTGAAGATGAAAAGGCAAAGACGAATAGGCGGTATCGTTTTTAGTAAATGGTAATTGTGTCTATACAACAGTCGGCAGTAATATCGTTTCATGAAGATTATTTCGTTTCAAATAATTTTTAAATCATTCGATCAACGAAAGAATGGTGTTCCTGAGGTAGACCGATATCGAATCTCGGATACGGATTTTACTGCAAAGTAGTCACTGATTTATTTGCGTATTATTTGCACATATTTGGCGGGCTTGTACCGAAAGGGTGATTAGCGTCGCGTCGAGTTGACTGGATTGCCACCATTCGTCCAAAGCCCTCCCCTCGCCCCCCCCCCCCCCCCCCCGGGTTTTGCCCAAAGGGTGCGTTGAATTTTTATAAATATTATTTTGGTGCGTTTGGAATTGTTGTAATATAATATGAATGATAATAATAATAATAGGCCTGCTGATAATAATTACAATATTTACAAAAAGTCAACGTACACTTTCGGCAAAACTGGGGGGGGGGGGAGTGATTGGTGGCGTTCCAGTCAACGCGACGCGACGCTACCCACCTTTTCGGTACAAGCCTGTTTGGCGTCGGTTATATGAACACTAGAGTTCTCTCAAGAGTAGAAGTTTATTTGAACCTATTTAGCAGTACAAATAACAAGGGCATTGGAATATTAAATAAGACCCTTTTCTGTAAAGTGGATTGTTTACATTTTTGACAACAGCGTTGTAAATCAACATGAATGCTATACTAACAGATCCAGGGAAATGTGCCGCTCTCAATCCTGGCTTGAGACAAAGATAATCATTACTCATTCCTGTAATACCAACGAATTATGATATCTGTCTAGAAGTTTCTAAACCGTTGACTTTGGAAACATTTATTCAATAAAAATGTGTATCTCAGTCACTTCGTCTTTAAAAATAACCTTTTCCACTTCTCTTACAGCCGCCATTGGTGTTTACTCTTTCCTGACAAAGAACAATCTGTCCAGCGATTTATGCCGTGTCTACAGGAACAACGTGGTATGAATTATAGGATTATGTACATGCATCAGGAGAACTATCCCGTAAGACAATTACTCCCCAACAACCATCCACTTGGAAAAAAAACTCCTCAATTAAAGTATACATCTACAGTCCGAGTATAGGTTGCCCTATAGGTTGTACTTTTCCGGGAATAGGTGTCCTAGGAGGTAGTTCTCTGGGTGACCGATTTTTTAGGGGAGGCGGGCGTGAGGGTTGTCGAGGCGGGAGTTGCCTAAAAGCATGCAGTTTTATTAATTAAACACCGATCATTTCGTCATTGGTGTCTATGCCACGAGGACCTTGCTGGAAGACGTTGATGTTATTAGGAGGCCATTATTCACCCATAGCATTGTTTGTTTTTGGGATGGGGCAGTGCTTGTTGTAAAAAAGGCATATTTGTTAATATTGTTCCAGAACTGATTAAAACAATTCACTGCCCATTTAACAAATATATATATATATACAGTTTTGTACATGTATATATAGATATATATATATATGCAGCAATGGGAATACCAACATGAAAGTCGTCTTGAGGTCTGACCACCTCAAGTTGGCTGACCTCAAGTCGACAGACCTCAAGTCGACAACAGAACTTAGACAATTATATAGTGAATAGGCACAGGCGCGTAGCCAGGGGGCGCGAACTAAAAAAGCGAGAGCAAAAAATCGGGAGAAGTGAGAGAAAAGGCCTTAAAAGGCGCTACGAGCCATAATCCGCTATAAGCGCCAGGGTAATAATACTTCGGCACTTAGAAACATTTGTATTAAGTGCAATATAAATGTTATGTATTATTATTATTATTATTATTATTATCTTTCTCTCAAAATTTGCTAAAACGTCAAGGTTTATCCCCTCCCTGCACCCTATTGCTTCCAAATACATGAAATTGAAAAGCAGTCCGGGTGACGAACTAAGTTTCCGCCTTTAAAAAGGTGCTACGTGCCGTTATCTTTCTCTTAAATTTGCTATAAAACGTCAGAGGGGGAACTCCCCCTCCCTGCACCCACCCCCTGGAAAGCACGTGATCACAACGCCCCTCTTCCCCCTAAAATGAAATCCATGCTACGCGGTTGAACAGGCAGCCACACATTACGGCTGATATTATTTTGCTTGTAAAATTTTCTAAGTTCCGTTGTCGACTTGAGGTCTGCCGACTTGAGGTCAGACCTCAAGATGACTTCCATGTGGGTATTTCCATTGCTGCGTATATATATATATATATAAAAGAGCAACAATAATTTTTGGGCTCACACTCTTTAACCCTAATCCCATTGGGGGGGGGGGGGGCTGTATTTTTTTTCGCCGTGCTTCTAGACCGTTTGGGATTTCACGTTCAAACTTCATTACTTTTTTCTCTCAAGTCTCTCGCATATTTTGATATATAATTCACCCCGGTTGTAAACTGATTTTAGAGGTCGATAATTGCTTGACCATCACAAAAAACAGCATTTTTTGTATAGGTTTCTATGTAATTCATATATCCAATGCCATGTAAACTCCAGATCTGTTATAATTGATATGATGAATTACAATCTGGATTATTGCTTTGTTATTAGTTTATTTCATATACTTCAGAGATAAATTCTAAGAAAAAAAAATAAAAACAATAAAATATAAAAGAAATCAGGAACTATCCGGCAATAGCAATATGCTAATTTATGCAGTAATATTTTTATCACCATAAAAAAACATGGATGGGATGAATTACATCATTTGAAAGTAGTTTTACAAAAAACCTGAATAAAACCTGAAATTTCTCATGATTTTAGATGAAAATCACATTTTCCCCCAAAAATTCATAAAAAATTTTCATATTCAAAATTTAAATTAATTCTTTAAAAAAAAGTAAAGGTCCATTTTCTACTTGATATGTTATACGTCTGTGCCAGGGAGAACCTTCCATTGTCGACAAATGAAAAGTACGGTGTATTAAAGGAAGCACATGGAAGTAAAAAAAATGGGTTTTTTTCATCTCTCGAGAGATATTTATTGATTTGGGAAAATTTGGGGGTGTATGCCCCTCCTGCCAGCCCCTGCATTATGCACTGGACCATGTTATATGTAAAGTTGAATCGAAAGCATATCACCACACAATGGGAATTTTGTGTATCATTAAAGCTTGCATTTCCCTTACATCATGTTCGCATGTGTAACGTTTCCACGGTTTTAGCAAAATCTGTTACAAATGGATTTTTACATTCCATTTTCACAACAATTTTGTAGAAAACTGTATGGTTTAATAATATGAATTTATTTTTATATCAATTCTACTACTTTATGAAAAAAAAATGTTTTTACACATGACATATATTGTTCAAAGTAAGCTTTTGTTTTCCTGTTTGTTTTTCTGGGACGCACTGTATTCCGAATAATAATGATACATATATATATATATATATATATATAACTTTACCATCGCAGACAACGGCCGAGACAAGCACGACCGGGAGGCAGTGCCGAGATCACCACCGCAATCACCACAAGAGGAACGTATCCGCCTAGAGATGGGCGACACGCTAAAGCAAACGAATAATAGAAAGACCATAACTGCCATTAAATACATCAAAAGTTTCACAAAGGGTGCCAAGGTGCCAGCGGAGGTGTTGTAAAAATGACACTTTGGGCAAAATTTAAATCTGTAATTAAAAAAATTTCTCATCTCTTATGAAATCTAAAGCTTGTTTTGAAATTCGAAATGTTTAATAGGGAAGCCAATTTATCAGATTTACATTGGCAAATGAAAGTAACAGACAAGATCATGTTGTTTTGATATTAATACACTGTAAAAGAATGCCGTTTTCACGGCATACCAAAGTGGCAAATTGGTAGGTTGGACATTCTTGGCACATTTTCAGACTGAGCAATTTTGGCCAAGTTTGGCATCGTATTGGGTGATATATTTGGTGGTTATTATTAAAGTGGCAAATTGGTAGGTTGGCTTGGCTGGCAAGTTGGAGTAATTGGACTCTTTTGCGGCAGAATAAAGATTCTAGCTGCAACAAAATGAGAAGCGGTACAGGTCGTTGAACAGTCTGACAAACTGACTCAAATGCAGCCGTGTTCTCGTTTACCCTTTTCCAGGATTGTTTCCGTGACAGTTAGCTTAAGCCAAGATGTCAGGTACTCGAAGAAATGAACTTTTTGACGGTTAGGATTCGAGCCTTTGTTACTTAATAGATACAATGTCACCAGTATCTCATATTCGAGTCATCCTTTTAGTTTGAAATTTGTTCAAGTTTAGAACAATTAATTTTAGAATTGACATCCTTTGGATTATTTGACTTTCTGATATCACGTATGGATATAATGTACACTGTACATACTTTTTTATAAATAAAGGATGCCTCATTTTACATATTAGAGGACAATGGCAGCCATTATTTTATATTTAATCTAAATGCGTTTGCTCCTACATGTAAGTACATGTAGAATGTAGATAACATGCATTATTTTAAGGTTACCAGCTATGGGGCCTGTAGCATAGAGAGATACAATCAATCTTACGATTGATATCAATCGTAAGTCTATGGCAAATATGTACTGAAGAGTTACAATTGATCGTAAGATTGATTGTATCTCTTTATGCTCCTGGTTTATCTGGTTTCTTTCTATGTTTCCTTCTCTCTCTCTCTCTCTCTCTCTCTCTTGTCATTTACAAGTACTCAGATGTTGAAATCAGTTAGAAAAGTTAAGAGTATAAAATGATTTTAATATTGGCCATACAACGAAAGTTGTAACATTTACTGATATTGGACAGTTAGGTCCAACACTGAGTTACAGACAAGAAGGCACGAATTCTTAGATAAATCGGTTGTTTTAGGATTGAAGCACGTTATAAACTGACTAGTTAATTCTGAAGTTGGCGATAAGTAGAAATGACATATTTGAGGCTGTTTATCGTAGAGACCTTGGTTTTATAATGTCGCATGGGTAGCCGACAGAGTGAGCTAACATGTTTGACTGAGGGGCGGATAGGCCCGTTTTATACCCGTTCAGCGGTGACTATGAAGGTAGATTATGCGGTAGGCAATAAGAAGCTAGGATATATGAGTGTTTTGGATCTGGAGAGATTATTGGATTACTGGTCAGCCTAGATTGATGTAGTTGAGAGGCTATGTTAGCCCAGAATGGAATTACTTTTCATGTTTCAGTTGGAAAGATAAGGTACACTGTTGAAATAAACGTTGTGGAATATAATTCAGTTGTTAGAGATCTGATACACTTACATAATAAACCTGTCCCTATACATTTACCAGTAGACAAAAGTACTTGTAGATTATTTGTTGTCGGTCAGGAGTGACAACAACTCTGAACATTTCTATGAATTGTACTTTTTTAATCTGATACCAGATTTGTGTACTAAAGTAGACACATTTGCTAATTTAATGTTATTTACTCTTTTTTTTTTCTTGTTATTGATAAACCTACTCGGATACACTCAGCTACCTTGACAACATTTTCACAAATACCAATGACCACTTGACTTCAGGAATTTTAGAATTAGAAGTAAGTGACCATTTGCCTATATTTGTTTCTCTTCTATCTCATTTTCATGGTAATAGTGAGTCAATCACATTCACGATACATCTCATAAATGACCAAACCCTTGTTATGTTTTACCTTAAACTTAGGCAATTAAAATGGAATCTTCCTAATAATGCTGATGTAGCATATAATATGTTTATACATAAATTTATAGAGTTATACAATCAATGTTTTGTTTACAAATTTGTTAAGATTAAGAAAAAGCATAATAAAAACATTGGATGACTCCTACATTATTAAAATTATGTCGTAAACGTCTAAGAATGTACACAGATTATACGAAGAATCCCACTGACTATCTTTACAGTACATATAAAAAATATAGAAATCATGTTACAACTAAAATAAGAAATGCTAAGTCTGTTTACTACCAAAATAAATTCAATATGATTAGAAATAATGTGAAAGCAACTTGGAGACAAATAAACCAAATCTTAAATAAAAATAAGTCAAAATTTTCCAAAATTACTTCAGTAAAAACTAATGGAAAGACAATAACAGATGACATGGAAATAGCTGATGAATTTAATGATTTTTTTGTTAACATAGGGCAAAAATTACTTTCTCAGCAAAAAGTGGGATCAAGGGATGCACATTCTTTTTACTGTTATTTAACTAACCCTAATAAACATTCCATATTTTTAATCCATTTGTTCCTAATGAAGTTATAGACATAGTATCTAAAATGAAAACTAATACAAGTGCTGGGTTAGATGAGATTAGTATTTCTGTATTGAAAAAAGTCATAACAATCATCTGTGAACCTTTGTGTAAAATTTTGAATTTAAGTTTGACAACTGGTGTTGTTCAAAAGGAAAAGAAAATAGCACGTGTTAGTCCAATTCATAAGCAGGGTAGTATTGAAGATATAAATAATTATCGCCCAATATCTGTACTAAAATTATATTCAGTAAAATATTAGAAAGGCGTGTGTATAATAGATTACTCTCATTCGTCGACAAGCATTCCTTACTTTTTCAGAATCAATTTGGTTTCAGAAAGGGGCACTCCACATCTACAGCAATTCTGGAATTTCTCAACCATAATGCTGTTGACAATACAGATCACACACTAGCAGTCTTTATTGACTTATCCAAGGCTTTTTATGTCATTGATCACACCATCCTGATATTTAAATTAAACTACTGTGGCATTCGTGGAGTTCCTCTGAAGTGGTTTTCCAATTATTTATCTGATAGGGAACAGTTAACTGTTGTAAACGGAATTAAGTCCCAACCAGTGTTGTAGTGGTAAATATTTTTTGGGGTATACTCCCTTATACTGATAGCTCAATCCTCAGAGCACCAAGCTAACGACCAGGCGATGCACCGTGCTGTGGTGGTGATTCACAAACATAATAACCCCCCCCCCCCCCCCCGTGACCTGACAAGAAAACACACACACACACACACGCACACACACAAATCATATGTCGCAATATCATCTCAAAATGTTAAAATTAAGTTTTGCAAAAAGCATCAAAATTTGAAACATTAGGGAGTTATATTTTCAGACCAAAAAACATCAAGTCATTTTTTCAGACCAACCCTTGCATAAGCCCTATAGATCTATACATGTCTAAATCACCAAGACACAAATAATCCAAGATGATTCAAGCCGTTGTCATAATAATTTGTATTTCTAGTTTATGCAACACTCATTTACATCTGATACAGATTTTTATAAGATACGATGTCATAGATCTCCAAATGTCTAAATTGTTTGGTACTGCAACTAAATATATAGTTATTTCATACATCTTGTTGTGTAGTTTGAAATAAATGTTCTTTAAGATACTTACCCACTGTTAATAACATTCACTGTTTTACGTTTGTATGTGTAATTTTCATATGATTAAAGACACCTGTTCAACATTTAAATAAGATTGAGTTGTGCTCACAGGCGTAGCCAGGATTTTTCAATAGGCGGGGGCCACAGGGGTGTCGATCCGTGTTCATGATCGGGGGCGAGGGGGGGGGGTTGACCGGCAAGGGAGCGAAGCCAGTGGCGTATCTAGGGATTATGGCACCCGGGGCAAAAAATGAAGTCCCCCCCCCCCCCCCCCCCCCCCCGTGCCCAAACCTATCTACGTCAGCGAGGGAGCAAATCGACCGAGCGGGAAATTTTTCAATTTTTAACCCTAAAAAAAAACGCAATTTCTTGTGCATTTTACCCAGGAAATTTTGCAATTGAGCGGTAGAGAAGCTCGAATTTTATGCATTGATAAGCGGTTTTCTATTCACTCACTTCTACAATCGGGAGCAAAACTAAAACCCTGAAAGGCTTGAGAAAAGGTCGAAAAATTCAGCAAGGGTACCTGAAGTTGAGATTTCTTTCAAAAGTTGAACCTTTACAAATGCTGTTTTATACACTTTAATTATCCTACATTGGGGGCGCAAAATTTAGCAGGAGTCATATGACACATACATGATTATCAAGCAAAGCAATTACATCTTTATTTTTTCAAATTTTGAACCCTAAGCTATTTAAGAACAATTTAGGCCTACTGGGGGGGGGGGCGAAATTACGAGATCCTGAAAGATAATAATTATGCGAGGGAGGAAAGCGACCGAGCTTTCGAAAATTTTCGCATTTCAAACCTTCAAAAACTAGATTTTTAGTGCATTGACAGGCCATTACCCCACCTCATATTTTGGGGGGATATACACCCCTACCGCCCCCCCCCCTCCCGGGATCTACACCCACTGGAGACGTGAAGGATCCAACCGCACAGCCAGGATGTCATTTTAGGGGGCGGTTGTGAGCACGCGAAGAGTGCGAAATTGGTGCGTGCTCCCCAGGGGGTGGGTGCAGGGAGTTTCCCCCCTCCCGTGCGAAGAGCGAAAGCTCTGACGTTTTATAGCAAATTTGGGAGAAAGATAACTGCTCGTAGCACCCCCTTTTTTTTAGGGGAAAAGGTATTTCGAGGTCAGGACTGCTTTACAGTTATTTGGACGCAATACAGCATTGCATGTAACAGGGGTGGGTTCAGGAAGGGGGAATTTCCCCCTTCCCGCTCGGAGCGCGAAAGCTCTGACGTTTTATAGCAAATTTGAGAGAAAGATAACGGCTCAGAGTACCTTTTTTAGGCAGAAAGTTATTTCGACGTCCGGACTACTTTTCAGTTATTTGGGCGTAATACTGAACTGCAACAGGGATGGGTGCAGGGAGGGGGTCCCCCTTCCCGCGCGAAGCGCGAAAGCTCTGACATTTTAGCAAATTTGAGAGAAAGATAACGGCTTGTAGCAAACAAACTTTTAGGCGGAAAGTTATAGTTCAACGAACCGACTGCTTTTCAATTATTTGGAGCAATATTGCACGGTATGTAACAGGGGTGGGTGCAGGAAGGAGGAGTTTCCCCCCTCTCGCGCGAAGCGTGAAAGCTCTGACGTTTTATAGCAAATTTGAGACAAAGATAACGGCTCAAAGCACCTTTTTTAGGCAGAAAGTTAGTTCGACGCACTGGCTGCTTTTCATTTATTTTGGACGTAATCCTGCACTTTACAGGATGGGTGCAGGGAGTGGGAGTTTCCCCCTTCCCGCGCGAAGCGTGAAAGCTCTGACGTTTTAGCAAATTTGAGAGAAAGAAAACGGCTTGTAGCAAACAATTTGTTTAGGCGGAAAGTTATAGTTGGACGCCATGACTGCTTTTCAGTTATTAGGACGCAATACTGCACTGTATGTGTCAGGGGTTGGTGCAGGGAGAGAAGAGTTATTTCCCCCCTAGAACTTTGACGTTTTTGCAAATTTTGAGAGAAAGAAACGGCTTGTATAGCGCCTTTTTAACCCTCTTTCTCTCACTTCTCCTGCTTTTTCGCTCTCGCTTTTTTTTTAGTGGCTGAATGGGGGGGGGGGGGGGGCATGGCCCCCTTGTGCCCCCCTGTCTACGCCAGTGGTTGTGCTTTTTAAAAGCCTGCATTAGTTGTAGAAGTGAATGCAAGTAGTAAGTTTGTAGTTTAGACAGTGTAACATTCACAGTGCCCTCATTATAAACACGATTTCAAAGGCATCTTTTTCACAATAAATATCACATCAAAATATAATTAAATCTTAGTTTTTGCAAAAGGCATCAAGCATCAACCATATGTCTAAAATGCACAAACTAATCCAAAATTTATCAAACCGTTGTCATAATAATGATTTTCTAGTTCTAGTTTCTGCAAATTCTCATCACCTGTAAAGGTTGTGCTATCATAAAGTGTATGAGGTAATTATTTAAAGGGCGAGTCAATTAGGATTACATTTCATGATAATATCAAAGTATTGTGTCAATACTGCTAGAAATCGCATATACTTTTTATTAAAAAGATCTGTGTACTTCTCTAAGCTTCGTTGAAATTGCCTAAATCGCACGTTTATCAGCTAGTCTGTCACGCCCCTCGAAAAATAGGGCCCAGTCACGTGCCTTGTCAGGTGACCTGTGACGTACCATCGGGAACATCTAGCTAGCGGACGACGCTTGTCTGTGTATATCCAGTGCAGGGAATTTTGGATAGGCATGATAGGAGTGCATATCTCAAGAAAATGCCGAGGAGATGTGTTGTTGCTGGGTGCAGCAAAGGCACCAGCGATGGTGTCAGTCTGCACACCTTTCCTAAAGATGATGCAACTCGAAAAATTTGGATTTCAACGATCAAGCTGACGCGAGCTAGCTCAGTGGGATGGCCCTTCCGCTCACAGTACTGTTTGTTTGCAGTGACCACTTCAGGGAGGAGGACTTCGATAGTCAGGCCCTCAGGCCAGGGGCTGTATGACCAGCTAGGATTTGCGCCCAAGAATAAAATGCTGCGGCCGACAGCTATCCCTGTCATCAGACTGGGAACTGAGGGCTGTGGAACTGGAAGCCAAACACAGGGAGCTAAAAAACAAGAGTCGGTCTGCAGTTCTGAAGCTGGAGTCACTGGAGAAAAAGAGGGTAGGTCTACCGTACCGTACCGTAGAGCCCCGGGGGGGGGGGGGGGGGGCATTCAACCTGTTTTTGGATGTGGGTGTGCCGCTGCCAATCTCAAAACAGGGGGCTAAGGAGCTAAATGGTTAATTGAGGAAGCTCATTTTTGAGGGTCTAAGGAGCAAACGGGCTCATGGGCAGAACTAATTTTAGCTGCTCGCGATCTCACTACTCTGGTACACATACGGTGCATGAGCTGAGTCAGCGGTCGCAGCGCTGTTTTTAACGCTGTACATGCCGGGCCACTGCACTGGCTCGATGTCGCATGTAGATTGATCTCGCTGAGCCACCGCTAGCACTAGTAATACCGCGTTCAGTTAGGGGGCACTAGGCCGCCCAGCTCCCCGCTGCGCTGACCTGGGAGGCTAGGGAGCGACCGTTCCCAGACAATAGGCTGTGCGCATTGTTTTCTCATATTCTAGGGAGCGAGTCGGAAGCCAATCGAGGTGCGGTTAGTGAAAATCTGAAAATCGCATATCATGGGAGCGACCCGAGAAGGTTGAAAATGGGGGACGTCACAGCGGCACATACATGTGTGACATATATATGTGAGTGCCCCCCCCCCCCCGGGAGGCAGCTAGCTTGCAGCACACGATTTTGCTGTAATTGTTGTAATATATTTAGACTTTCATCCAGTCTTTCAGTGTACTTGGTTGTTATCATAAGCACGCACACAAAGATTCGCAAGGTACGGTCAGCAGTAAAGCGACTGTCCACACGTCTACTTGTCTGTAAAATATTACGTTTTTCCAAAACATAAACCTAATCCAAAAGAGGAATTATCATGGGTAAAGTGTTTGAAAAAATGCCAGACTTGTCATTTGACCTCTACTAAAATGTCTAAACAACCTATTCAAATCCTTTTGGGGGACTTAAAGATTGTCGAAATTGTATAAATAGTGATATGAAAATGGATAAATTATCATTCATTTACATTGCCAACATATTAGTCAAACTTAGTGGCTTCGCGGGGGACTTCCCGATGCTACGTCAAATCGCTCTAGCCAATCAGCTGTCAATTTTGGGGGGCGTTCCCAAATTAGTGAGTTTTTTGACCAATTTCTTGTTACTGGGCAATTTTTTTTCTGTAAAAATGTCAGAATTGTGTCATTGGACCTATGTACTACATTTTTAGCCCCAATGTTGATTCTAATTGACTCGCCCTTTAATTGTTAATAGTTTATAAGACACACTGTCACCTCCAAACGTCTTGTTTGTTAAAGAGGCAATGTACAAGTGCACAACATCTTTACTCATTTCGTACATTTTGTTGGGAGCTTGAGCAAAATATTCATGAAGATACATACCCCAATGTTAATAACATTTTTAACAATGTAATAACGCCCACAAATGAACAACACTTTACCCACAAATGCAATAATCAAAGTAGCACATGCCTTTAAAGGCCAAGTCCACCCTAACAAAAAGTTGATTTGAATAAATAGAGAAAAATCCAACAAGCATAACACTGAAAATTTCATCAAAATAGGATGTAAAATAAGAAAGTTATGGTATTTTAAAGTTTCGCTTAATTTCGCAAAACAGTTATATGCACATCCTGCTCAGTATGGAAATGAGGGAACCCACCCACTATTTCTTTTGTATTTTATTATGTGATATATAGAATATTTTAATTTCTGCAGATTTCACAATAGGAAGCTCTCATTGAATTGTGTATAGGTTGCAACAATGGCAATTACATATGTTCAGCGAGGAAAATCAAATCTTGTTTCACATTATAACAAGGAAAAATTAAAATATTTCGTATTTCATGTAATAAAATACAAAAGAAATAGTGAGTGGGTGACGTCACTGGTTCCCTCATTTGCATACTGAGCAGGATGTGCATACAACTGTTTTGCGAAATTAAGCGAAACTTTAATACCATAACTTTCTTATTTTACATCCTATTTTGATGAAATTTTCAGTGTTATGCTTGTTGGATTTTTCTCTATTTATTCAAATCAACTTTTTGTTAGGGTGGACTTGGCCTTTAATTACCATAGTCTTAATGAGCATATCAATTACGCACTCAATTTTCCTCAAACTTCAAAGGTTGAAATTCCTTAGTTGGTCCTCGGGGACCTGGCCACTGCACGAAATCACATCCGCCTCCTTTGGCCTTGAAGTTGTACATTGTATATTTTATACGGCGCATGAGCCATGATTCTGGCCTAGCGGCTATAGGACTAGCCTCATAGCCAGCTCGCGCCTAGCCTAGCAGCTAGCCTCGCACTTGCTACCTAGCCGCGCCGGCCAGTGGCCTCGGGCTGGGCACACGCCGTCCACCACATGCACATCACACGCGCGCCGCGGGTATGATCGGATGTGGATCGGATGTAGGCCCTACGTAAAAAATAATACGCAATCATACTGCAATACGTACGTTTGATTTGTCAAAAGTTTGTCGAGTATATATGGATCGTCAACACAAATTAATTCTGTGGAACACAACTCACAGAGTATGAATTTCGACGATTTTTCATAAATTTCATACAATTCTTCTTTTTTTTTTCCTATATACGGTATATATTTTTTTAATTTTAAAACCTGATAATTTTTTTAAAGTATACGCGCGTATACCCGAAAAAGTTCAATTTCCTTTTTACGTATACGGCGTATACAAGCGTATACGCTCCACTACACCACTGGTTCCAACCCAGAAATGTTAGATGTGGAGTGCCCCAAGGTTCAATCATTGGACCTTTATTATTTTTAATTTATATTAATGATCTTCCACAATGTACACATTCCTTAAATTACTTATTATTTGCAGATGATACAAGTATTTTTATGTCCAATAATAATATATGTTCTTTTTTCAATTCAGTAAATATGCAATTTAAGGTAACCAAATTAAGGTATGGATGAATGCAAATAGGTTGATTTTAAACATCGACAAAACAAAAATGTATGGTGTTCACTAATTCGAAGACAAAATATGATAATTTAGCCTGGTATTCTGATAACAGAAGACTTCAATTAGTTGAAAACACTAAATTTCTTGGAGTTTATGTAGATAATAAATTATCCTGGAATGTTCATATAAACTATGTAAAGATTGCCAAGAATATAGAGGTATTGAGTAAATTACAATTCGTACCTAAAAATGTACTTAAAATGTTGTATGATACACTCATTTTACCTTATCTGAGTTACTGCAGTATTGTTTGGGAATATACATCTAAATCAAATTTAAACAAAGTTCTTATCCTCCAAAAAAGGGAGTTCGCACAATAACCAGCTCAGATTATTAAGCTCCAAGTAAACTTCTATCTAATACTCTGAAAGTTCTTCCAATTTATGATTTGATATCTCAGTCTACACAATGTAGGCCTACTCTTCATGTTTAAATGTCATAATGGCATATTGCCACAATTGTTTCAGAATTACTTTATCAAAAATTTTAATATCCATTCGTATGAAACCAGAAACTTAAAATAATTATCACTTACCTTTATTTCGCACAACTATAAGACAGCACTCAATATTCTATTATTCTTTGGAATAATCTACCTGAAACGTTGAAATGCAGTACATCCTATAACTATTTAAAACGCAATTATAAATTACTCCTTTGTACTTCTACCTCTCTTACTTACTTCTTCCTGTAATCTGTCCTTTCCGTAGTTTTTCTTAATATTTAATATTTTTTACATGCAATTACTTAATATGCATACTTTTATTTTGCATTGTGACTATTACTTGATTTTGCAAGGGCCCAATCTGTACAAGCCTTTGGCTTTCATTTGGCTCCGCCACAGTTTTGTAATATCTCTCTAATGGCCTTATATAATACAAAGTATTCATACGAACATGTTTTATTGTGGAAATAAATGAAATGAAACGAAACTTGTTTTACTTGACGTGCATTGAATTAGGCTTGACTGCCTCGTTGTGAATTGAATATCACTTAATAAAGTTATCCCAGGTAACAGGCCCATGTGGGGCCCATATGGGCATCATTCGGGCCATCTGGGCAAAAGGGAACCCATATAAATCCCATATGTATCCCTTGTGGGACCCATATGGGTTAACCCATTTTGAGATCTACTTGGGCCAGCCCATATGGGAACCATATGGGAAAAGACTGGGCAAACCGATATGGGAATGACATGTAAATGCCCATATGGGTATTACATGGGAATAAACTGGGCAAACCCAAATGGGAAAGACATGTAAATGCCCATATGGGTACTTTATTGGAGTAAGCTAGGCAAACCCGTCTGGGATATATTTGTCAATACCCATATGGGTAATAAATGGGAGTAAGCTGGCCAACCCAAATGGGAAAGACATATGAATGCCCACATGGATATCACATGGGAATAAGCTGGGCAACCCCATTTAGGGAAACAACTGTAAATACCCATATAGGTATCATTATGGGAATATGCTGGGCAAACCGATAATATTATGGAAATGACATGTAAATGCGCATATGGATATTACATGGGAATAAACTGGGCAAACCGATATGGGAAAGACATGCAAATGTCCACATGGGTATAACGTGGGAATTAGCTGGGCAAACCCAAATGGGATATATATGTCAATACGCATATGGGTAATAAATGGAAGTAAGCTGGCCAAACTCATATGGGAAAGACATATGAATGCTCACATGGATATCACATGGGAATATGCTGGGCAAACCCATCTGGGAAACATATCTAAATGCCCATATGGGTATCATGTGGGAATAAGCAGGGCAAACCCCTGGGGAAAGACATATGAATGCCCATAGGGATATCACATGGGGAATAAGCTGGGCAACCCCATCTGGGGAAACAAAAGTCAATGCCCATATGGGTTTCATATGGGAGTAAGCTGGGCAAGTCCATATGAGTATGATATTCCAAAGTCCAAATGGGTGTCATTTTGAAATGACTTGGGCAAACCCATATGTTAAAATATGTAAACCCCAATGTGGGTATCATTATTGGAATGATCTGGGCGAACCCATGTGGGTAAGATGTGTTTATCATAAACTGGGTAAACCCATATTCTTGAGGGGTACATACTTCTGACAAAAAATCAGCATACTATTAAAGATCTACATTGTACACATTTGCAAACTGAATTCATATTTTGTTGTCATTATACTGGTCCTAACTTAGCAAACGGTAATAGAGTACCGAAGTGTGACGTCATACCGCCCAAGTTGTCAAGGTTGCTGGTTCTAAACAATTTTGTGCTGAACAATGGCGTGGTGATCACACCGGCACCAAACACTGAATTTGCCCTGCTCCAGCCCGTTGCTTGACTGATTTCGCGGTGAACCTCAAGCACGGGCTTTGTTGTTTAGAACTAGTAACCTGGACGACGAGCGAATATGACGTCAGCACTTCGGTACTCTATTAATCTATGCAGACCTAAAGAATGTGAGAAGTGCTTAAGAGAAAATGAAAGCACCTCCCAACCCCCATGTGCTTTTGACCCCTAGTACAAATGGTTGAGTCCACTTTTCAAACCTGCGCCACCTTTTGAGGAAACGGCATTCCATTGCTACTACTTACGAAGGAAGCACTACACATCCACCTCCCTACTCTTTGAAGGTAAGCTGCTTTTTATATCTTATCATTTCTTTCTAAATTCCATTTTCTCTTTGATATTGTTTATTGATTTAAAAGTACATATATAGCCTGAGATGTACCATCCAATGACATTTTCTGGTTCATGACTGTCTTTTGTGGGATTATTATGAGTGAATTGATAGAGAAATGTTAATTCAGTTGAGATACCAGCACTATGAACACGATGAACAATTGCTTTGGTAGACAAAAGAACATCCCTTCATTACTATTATGTAAAATAAGCAGAACAGGTGAATATGCATGTGACACCTGTTCTACATACTTTTACATAATAGCAATGAAGGGATGTTCTTTTGTCTACCAGGGCAATTGTGGAAGGTACAATGAGGAGCTGTCTATTTTGTCCGCTTCTTTGTTCGCCATGTTCATAGTGAAGTTTACCTTAGCTTAATACTCCCATTGTTTAAGTTGCAAGGCCCAAGAGGAAAGAAGTATGCCTGGGTCATATCGTTCACCCACCGCGTGATAGTTTACATTCCCTACTGGTCTGTTTATAACCATGGGGTTGTGTGGTAACTCCTTGGTTTAACTAAGTGGTCTGGCTTTCCATGTATATGGGCTAAGAAATCAAAATCATTTCACTAGGCAAGTGTGTATCGAGCACATAATTATGCAGCTTCAATTTCAAGACAAGATGAATGTCATAGTTTATTATGTCATAATAATGTTATTGTACGCTTCATGTGAGGAGCATCTGCCATAAATGAATAATTGATGTGTCATTACTACCATTCTCAAAATATACAGATGATCTTGATATCTTTATAAAGTTGCCTTTCGTGCACTCTATTTCTCTCCCCTCCCCTTATTTCTGTATCAGTATTGTACCTTTATTCCATACACCATTTTATTTTCTGCTATATTTCTTGTCATTTCCCTTTGCATGGGTCAATAGGTATTATCCGTATTTCTATATGTTTGTTGTATACGATGTAACGGCCTATAACAGGAGCGGGCGGGCTACAGGTAGCTATGACGACACACAACTATGACGACACACAACTATGACGACACACAGTACACATACGTGACGATAGAGGGCGACACAGGCCGGGATATACGTGGGATCACGAGAGCGAGAGCAGTTTTGGAGTGAGACGTCGTTCGTGTGGATACACAAGTTTATGTAAGGTAAGATCTGTATGTAAGTGGAATGTGCTGATGGTAGCTGGTATTTTAAGTAATACATTTGATGATAAATGTACTCGACCACCAAATTGGCGACGAGGATTAAGCGGAAAGCGTGATTGAATGGAATTTTGTTGTGGAATTTTGTAGATTTGTCCGACGCGGCAGTGGGTCATATGACCAGTTGACGGCGGGAGCGCCATTTTTTTGAATTGAGGTATTTAATATATGCTGTAAATTTGTATTAGATTTAATTTGTAATTTGCTGTGATTGGATTTAATGATAATGTTGAGATTGTTTCTGGTGGAAATTTCGAGAGAATGTTAGGTTGTTGGTTTGATTACTGTTTGAAATGTGTCTGTATGCGTTGTAATAGTACATTGATTGCGTGATTTTGTAGTGTGTTTTTGATCATTCATGCTAGTGTTTTATTGAGACTGCCGTAGTGTGATTGCTGATGATTAATTATTTACTTGTGATATTTCAATATAATTATCTTGTATGATTAATGGAATTTGCCGATTTTCTTTTCCGATTATTATTCGGGACTCGGCCTATGGAATTCTGTTAATTTATATGCGTGTGTAATATTTGTGATTGTTGATTCTCAATTCTTGCCTTCACTGTAGTTGGCGTGATTGTCAATATTTAATAATATTGAGAGCATATTTGTATATATATCTTTGTGTTTAGATCCTCAATTATAGAAATGGAGGGCAAGATAAAAATTAACTATTGCACACGGCAACAATTAATGACGGTTCCTGGCATTGGACCGGCATTAGCGGAGCGAATTATCAACTTGCGGGAAGCAAGCGATATTTGCCCGCTGACGTTGGGTACATTGCCATATATACATAATGTGGAACAAATACTTTCTTATTTTGACTTTGCGCCATATATTCCTCCACCGGAGGGTCGCCTTAATCTTTCACTGGGGGATGAGCCGAGAGATAAAACGGCTTTTGATTTAACTCGCACAAACCCCCAGCGGGTTGGGCCCGAAGATCACCTAGCCCCTCTAAACCTCACCTTGGGGAATAGTAACCGGCCTGCTCCTAAGGCCCCCAAAGTTGTTCAACCTCAGGCAGCTATTTCCATGGGTGGGGGGAGGCAGGATAGGGATTTGGGCCAACCAACCAAATCCACATGGGGGGCAGATACCTACTATCCCCCGGGTGACCCTAGAAGAGAGGGAATACGCTTCCCAACTGGGGGTAAAAAACAAGCAGGCACAAATTTCAATGAGCAACGGCACTCGAATATAGGCGCTATATCGCCTCCAAATTTTAAAGATCAGGTGAGGGAATGTTTGCGGGAAGTGTTGGGGGAATTTCTTCCCCTTCCCAAGCCTACCATCTCAACAGAGTCCTCACCAGAGGTGAGGGAATGTTTGCGGGAAGTGTTGGGGGAATTTCTTCCCCTTCCCAAGCCCACCGTCCCGACAGAGTTCCCACCGGAGCGGGCTGGGGAGCATCTAAATCTTCCTCAGCCCCCAGTTCCGGGTGGATTTCTGTCGGGGTGGGCTGGACAGCCCTCACAACCCCTTTACTCCAGGGACTTTACACCGGAGTTGTTTCCCCAATTCCGGCCTGAATTTCCCGTATCTAGCGGAACGGGGATTCGAGGGCGGTATGATCCCTATGCACAATTTCCCAACCAGTATGGGTATATGCATGGTCATACATATCCATACTCATCCCCTCCAGTCCTGCCAGCGTACCGACATGCTGACTACCCACCGGTAGCAGGCCCCCGGGGCTACCCAGTATTCCCGAGTCCGCCACCTGTTACTCGGGAGTCACCCTTGGGGCCGGACGCGGGAGCGGGACGGAACAGGGAGACCCACAATATTCCGACGTCGGTCAGAAAACCCGCTTTTCTTCCAAAAAGCATTACCTATAGTGGTACGGGAAGCTGGATGGCGTTCCTTACAAAGTTTCAATTGTTTGCCGACGAGAGTAACTGGGACGACACCCAAAGAAGGAATCATTTATGCTGGTCATTAGACGGGGAGGCCAGTAAATACATGGCCCTTCTTACGGAGGGAGATCCGGATATGCCTTACGGTACCCTGGTGAAGAAATTGGAAAAGCGTTTTTCCCTTCGTGAGGAGCCCGCTGTGACTCGCATGCAGTTCCAAGGGGCATCCCAAAAAGTTGAAGAGACGCTAGTCCAGTGGGCTGATCGTCTCATGACACTGGCAGGACAAGCTTTTCTCGGTTTACCGGAGGCGTTCATACAAGAACAAATTGTCGCCCGATTCTGTCAGGGGTCACAAGACAAGGATGCTGGTCAGTATGTTCTGAATAGCAGGCCAAACACACTGGAGATAGCGCTTGAACGGTACAAGTGGTACCAGTACACACAGAGGACTATCAGAGGTCCCTCCAGCGGCAAGGGCGCAAAGAAGGAAATAAAACAACTGTCGGTGGACCATGACCCGGAACCTAGTGTTCAGAGGGTCGCGCCTCCACCGAGGGCTGTTTCAGCAGAAACCAGGGTGGAATCCAGGGTAGGTACTCTAGAGACCAAACTCGAGACTATGATTGTCCAGCTCACTGCCCTTCAGGCCACAGTGCATGGATTAGCCAGCTCCATCCGGGGACTTACGATTAATGTAAGAGGTCGTGGCCCCCAAGCTCGGAGGGATTCTCCGTACAAGTTTAGGGCCACGTCTGGCCAAGACTCAGCCACCCCCGATCGCTCGGTAGTGAGGCTGAGAGCCAACCAGGGGTGCTACAATTGTGGACAGTTAGGGCATTTCAGTAGGGAATGTCCTGCCCCGAGGGCTGGCCGGCCAAGGGATGAGCAGACTGAGAAGGCTGCAAGAGTCGTTGGTTTCCAAGAAAGGGACGCGGAGGAGGGAAACGGACCGAGATCGGAGGGGGCGGGGAGTCCCCAGTCCGATCAGTAAGCCCTTTTTCTGACTCCCGTACGCTGGTACATCCAGCAAGCCCTATGTATGTTCCCTGGTCCCACCCACCGTGGCCGCCAGACTCGATACTAGAGCGACCAGGAATGGTACATGATCAGATTGATTCGGAACGAACCCTGAGCGCTGCCGCCCCATCTCCTTCCGGGGAGTTGGAGGTGGTGGTATGCAGGATCTCCTCCACGTCAATGCTAAACATAGCGATTGAGATTGGTGCCGAATCTATCAATGCAGTCTTAGACACGGCAGCTGCAGTCACTATTCTTTCTGACAAAGTATTTAAACGTCTAACACCATGCCCAGCGACCCTCAAGCAAGTAGTCCTTAAGGGTGCTGGACGGGGCATGAAGATGGATGGTCTTGTAGTCGGACCTATAGACGTTAGAATCGGATCACAAGTGATAAGTGAGCCCGTATTTGTGGCTCCCATAACAGATGAAATGTTATTTGGGGTCGACCTATTACGAAAATATGAGGCTCGCATCAATATCTCGGATTCTATCCTAACGTTTAACAGTGAGGATATTCCCATTGTGCAGCGTGAGGAAGCGGACCAGGATGTTAGTAAAGTATCTGTCAAGGAAGAGG
Organism: Heliocidaris erythrogramma; assembly: GCA_025617745.1. NCBI lineage: Eukaryota > Metazoa > Echinodermata > Echinoidea > Camarodonta > Echinometridae > Heliocidaris > Heliocidaris erythrogramma. The sequence goes on from CM046864.1 coordinate 24,701,448, forward strand.
TTAGGGTTCCGCCACTGTCGGTGCGGAGGGTACAGTGCATTGTTGCTGCGCCCTCTGGGCCATTGTTGTTAGAACCCCAGCCCTCCATGCCTGTACTGATTCCTCGCTCTCTTCATGAAGCCGGGGGTATCATTTCAGTATACGTTATAAATCCCACAGAGGTTAGCCTGAAGCTAAGAAAGGGTGAGACCTTAGGAGAGGCTCGGGTGGTTTCTATAGTGGAACCCACTTCGGGTAACCCTACTGATATCGGGGTAAGGAAGGTCAGTGCTTTTGGGATTTCTCCCAGCATACCCTCTTATTTGCAGGACCTCTGGGAGCGTTCAATAACCGACCTGATCCCCGATCAGCAAGAACAATTGAAGAATCTATTGATTGAATTTGAATGCGTGTTCGCAAGGGATGAGTTTGACCTCGGGAATTTTACCGAGATCTCTCATGCTATCGACACGGGGGACGCCCAACCCATAAAACAGAAAATGAGGCGAACTCCCCTTAACTTCGTTCAGGAAGAACGGGCTCATCTTAATAAGATGTTGGCCGCTGGGGTAATTAAACCCTCCATGTCAGAATGGGCTTCTGCCCCCGTGTTGGTAAGAAAGCGTGATGGAGGCGTCCGCTGGTGCATTGATTATAGGAAGCTAAACAATGTTACCAGAAAGGATGTCTACCCACTCCCTTGCATTGAAGAATGTTTAGATACTCTGGCCGGTAATGAATGGTTCTCTAAACTGGATGCCAATTCGGCGTATTGGCAAATTAAAATCAGGAAGGAAGACCGGGACAAAACGGCCTTTGTCACAAAGCATGGGCTGTTTGAGTTCGCACGCATGGGTTTTGGGTTGTGCAATGCCCCGGCTACTTTCCAACGTGTGATGCATCTCGTTCTAAGGGGTCTTACCTGGGATATAGCCCTCGCCTTTCTCGATGATGTGGTTGTGTTGGGAACCACCTTCAGCGATCACATAAAAAACCTTAGGCTGGTCTTGGAACGTTTCCGGGACCATAAGTTGAAACTGAAGCCCAAAAAGTGTGCCTTTTTCAAACGAAGGGTGGAGTTTCTGGGCAGAGAGGTTGATGGCGAGGGGCTACATCTCAAGGAGGAGCATGTTAAGGCAGTGGTAAACTGGCCCCCTCCTACTTCGACCAAGGAGGTTGAACAATTCTTAGGATTAGCCAATTACCATCGGGGATTCCTTAAGAACTACGCACAGGTGGCAGAGCCGTTGTATGGACTCACGGGTAAGCACAAGTTCGGCTGGACGGAAGAGCACCAGCTGGCATTTGAGCAAGTGAAGGGCCTGATGACGTCCGCCCCTGTTCTTGTTCTGCCTAATCCAACTGACCTATTTATTCTCGATACCGACGCTTCGGCGACGGCCGTGGGGGCTGAATTGTTGCAGGTTCAGGAGGGTGAGGAGAGAGTAATTTCTTATGGCAGCCTCTCTCTTACTCCTGAACAGCGCAACTATTGTGTCACTCGCCGGGAGTTGTTAGCCGTAGTAAGGTTTACCCGTCAATATAGACATTATTTACTGGGCAAACCATTTACCTTACGGACTGACCACGGGAGTTTAACTTGGTTGCTTAATTTCAAGGAGCCCCAAGGCCAGCTGGCGCGCTGGCTTGAGGAATTGGGTCAATATAACATGACTGTCGAACATCGACCAGGTAGGCATCATCAAAATGCTGATGCTCTTTCACGGGTGCCTGACAGTGAACCTTTCTGTGAGACTTACCGTCTGGGCATCCACCCGGAAGATTTGCCTTGTGGTGGTTGCTCTTACTGCTACAAGAGACACAAGGATTGGGCCCACTTCGTTGATGTCGTGGACGACGTGGTTCCCTTAACGGGGGGGACTAAGGTAGCAGGTGTTGCCCTCGAGGAAGATTTCTGTGTTACTCACATGGACATCTCCCATGAGGGGAGTATGCCCTCCTTTTTCGTAAACAATGTTCAGTTAGACGATGCCTCATCTGGAGCTTCTGATGGTCTGCCCGCTCTTCATCTAATTAAAGTCGAGCAAGAGGCAGACCCGCAGCTCGGCTACCTATGTAGGTGGCTTAAAGATAAGGTTGAACTAGACCAAGGAACTCTGTTTCTCCTTTCACCCGAAGGTAAGTTCTTATGGGTGAATAGAGAGCTCTTCACCATGAGGGAGGGAATAATCTGGAGGAAGAGAGATGATGTGGATGTCGTTGTAGTCCCCCAGTCACTTCGACAGAACATCATCCGCCTCAATCATGACCCACCCTCGGCTGGGCATGCAGGTGTGAGTCGTACTCGGGCAAAATTGAAGTCCAAGTACTATTGGTACGGCATGTCTGAGGATATTCGAGGGTACATCAGTAAGTGTGCCACCTGCAATCAGAACAAAAAGGCCACACGCTATGGGAGGCACCCTATGCAGAGTTATCATGCGGGGGCTCCCATGGAGCGAGTCCATTTGGATTTCATTGGGCCTTTGCCGAAAACAGCACAGGGACATGCGCACATACTGATGATGGTTGACCAATTTACAAAGTGGGTGGAGTGCGTACCCCTGCCCTCCCAATCGGCGGAAGGTACAGCTCATGCCGCGGTGTGCGAGTTCTTCTGCCGGTTCGGGTATCCTTTCCAAATATTCACAGATCAAGGCAGGAATTTTGAGAGTAGGTTATTCAAGAACATGTGCCGTATCCTGCAGATCCACAAGACGAAGACTACTCCCTACCGCCCTTCCGCCAATGGCCAAGTGGAGCGGTTTAATCGAACTTTGTTGGATGCGGTGCGATGCTACATTGGGAGGTCCCAAAGGGATTGGGATAAGTACCTACCTCAAATCGCAGGGGCCATACGCGCCACGGTAAACCGAAGCACAGGATTTACTCCAAACAGGCTTATGCTCGGCCGAGAAGTAAACCTGCCTGCTGATCTTGTTTTCACCATTCCGACATCCCCACCCAACAGGCCCATAGACGAGTATGCGACAGACCTGGCGAATGCAATGCGCCATGCTCATGCGTCAGCCCGGGCGGCCCTCATAGTCGACTCGGCGGTTGATGAAGCGTGACTATGACGTAAAGCAACATGTACGCCAATTCGAGGTCGGTGACCGCGTCTATATTTTAGATACGGCCATAACCAAGGGGAGGTCACGGAAGTTGTCTCCCCCCTGGAAAGGTCCTGCGGTCATCACTCAAAGACTATCACCATACTTGTATAGGGTGGCCTATAAGAGAAGAGCCTTTACCCTAAACCATGACCGTCTCAAGAAGTGCACGGATAGGAGTGAAGCCCTCACGGGTGCCCCCAAAGATGTCTATTGTTTTTGTAAGGGTCCCGACGATGGATCATTAATGATACAATGTGACGGATATAACGAATGGTTTCATGGCAGTTGTGTAGGAGTAACATTAGCGGAAAGTTTCGAAATGGACAAGTATTTTTGTCCGTTTTGCAACAGGAACAGGTGATATGAGTCTCTGTACATTCGGTAGCGGGTCGTAAGTAGAATTGTGTTGTTTGGTTTAACCACCTGTATCTTCCTTTCTGTTTTTTCCTATGCAGGTTTAGGCTATGAACAGGGACATGAAAAACACAGGTCCGGATCATCCGTCAGGTGAGGAGGAGGCTGCCCCGGCTGAGGTGCCGATTTCTTGGGAGGCCGATCCCTTGGCCCTTCCTCCACCGCCGGTCTCCTGGTTGGGGGGGAATGACTTCCCTCTTCCACCGGAGGATTGGTTGGATGGGGAGGCTCAGGCTTCGGATGACCCATGGCATACAGCGCGGGTGGCCACCTCGCCTAATGACATGCAGTCAGACATAGGGTTGGACCGAGGCCCGCAGCAGGACGCACTGCTGCCCTCTTCCCTGGAGCCATTAGAACCGGGCGAGATCAGGGGGGACGTGGCGGTAGAATCCGATAATGTAGTCAACCTGCGGGCACGGTCGGGGATTAATCGAAGAACAATAAAACGGAGGGAGCGCCGGAAGCGGATACGTAACGCGGTACGTTCACACATGGACCCGGTTCCGCTTCCGGGGCCTCCTCCTCCACGATCGTCCCCGGGCCGGGGATGGGGCCGCAAAAATTCGGCTCCGTTTCCGGACCCGATGCGCTTCTGTGGTCGGGGCCGTAGTAATACCCGGCCCCACACGTCCACGGAAACCTTGGATAGGGGATTACCCATAGTAGGTGCGATGCCCCGCCGACGACCGGTTGTCACCCTCTTGACGGGATTTGACAGTCACTACCATCTGGACAGGGTAAAGCGGTCCCAGAGGTTGTGTGAGCCCGTCGGGAGGCCTGACTACCCGGTGGAGGTAACCGGAGGGATCATGAATTATTGCGACCCTTCCACATATATGAACTCCGGGTATCTCGACCGGGTGATCGAGGGGTTGCCCAGCTCTTTTGGCGTCGCGGTGGGCATCCACCCTAAACATGCCCATCGGGTGAAGGCAGAGGAGTGGTCTGCCCTTGTAGCTGCCCTGGCTAATCCCAGGGTGGTCGGCATTTCGGAGGTTGGCCTGGATTTTTCTGTCTCGGAATCTCGCTGGCCGGCGCAGGAGGTACTCTTAGCGCGCCTCCTGGGCCTGTCAACTAGGAGGGTTCTGGTGGTCCATCTCCGAGGTGCCGTGAGTGGCAAGGGCGGTTCGGACTCGGTTTCCAGGTCGGCGCATACCATCGCGCACCGTAAGATTGCTAGCAACTGCCCGCGAGAGCAACGCATCCACATCCATTGTTTTGAGGGCACTCCCAGCATTGTGGATGAGTGGATGGCCCTGTTTCCCCATGTATACTTTGGGGTGACGGGACTGGCTAAAAGGCACCTGGGTGCGAGGTCCCCTCAGGCCATGGGAATCAGGGCCATCCCTGACAATCGCCTGCTACTAGAGACAGATGCGCCACATCTGCCCGTCCACCCCCAACAATCATGGCATACCCCAGAATTCCTGGGAGATGTCGGCTATGTCGTAGCCCGGATTCGGGGAGTCTCTCTCACCGGTCTTATGCGGGAGACGGCCGCTAACGGCATGAGGCTGTATGGCCTCTGCTAATTTCAGGATTTTGCCAGATAAGTTGCGCGCGTTTTGTTTATTATTCCGTTTTTCCATACCAGCTCTTGCACCCCCCTGCAACCCCAATATATGTTTATGTATGTATTTATGTTTCACTTTATATGCCATATATGGAACACCATGTTATAACAGTTGCTTTGTAAATACTCCGGTACGAGTTTTCATACCCCCGTGGTTTTTCGAACACTTGTGTTCTCCGTATTGTTCGTTTGTTTGTTTATTGCAAATTCTATTCAGTAAATTCTATGTATTGATTGTTTGATTTACGTGTTGAAATTTGCAGGGGTATGCAAGTCCCTCCGCCATATTCGACCTACATATATATAAAAATGTGCGCGCGTGGGCGAATAAGGTGTGCTGATGGAAATTTTAAAGATATTATTTAGAAAAAAAAATGGATGTGAAAAAACAATGTAAGAATGTAATAATTGCAGTACTTAATCATAATGTTATGTTGTGGGAAATTCATGAATATTTCAACTGAACAAAAATTTATATCAAGAAAATGTAATGATGTATAATGTTATGTTGTGGGGAATTTCTTGAGTATTTCAACTAAAAAAAAGAAAGAATGTTAAAATGTTAATAATTTAACGGGGACAAGAGACTTCCCCCCGGCCTTTTTGAGACAACCGGGGGGAATGTTGTATACGATGTAACGGCCTATAACAGGAGCGGGCGGGCTACAGGTAGCTATGACGACACACAACTATGACGACACACAACTATGACGACACACAGTACACATACGTGACGATAGAGGGCGACACAGGCCGGGATATACGTGGGATCACGAGAGCGAGAGCAGTTTTGGAGTGAGACGTCGTTCGTGTGGATACACAAGTTTATGTAAGGTAAGATCTGTATGTAAGTGGAATGTGCTGATGGTAGCTGGTATTTTAAGTAATACATTTGATGATAAATGTACTCGACCACCATATGTTTTCTTTTTTTCCTTTTCTTTTTTCTTTTTTTTTTTTAATGGAAAAGGCATGATGTCTCGTATATGTGGTATATAGAGAGAGTGAGAGGGAGAGAAGGGGAGGGGCAGGAGAGAGAAAAAACGAGCTAACATTTAGATTTGCTTTTTAAAAAATATCTGCATTGGTAATCAAAAATTGTAGCATATTTGCAAATTTCACTACAAAAGTTTAATATAATTCTAAATATGTTAGTGTAATATTTTTTGTGAAATTTGTTACATGTACATATATCTCACTCTGTCGTTTCAGATCCAGCAAATAGACGAGAAAAACAACAACGGTACGAGGAAACAGCATAAGCAGTAACGTAACAACTAAAAAAAAAGAAATTAACGCATATTCTAGATGGACAAAATGAAGAAGACTTCTGGCACGTGTTAAGATTATATCATGATTATATCCAAACTGGATGAAGCTGTTAAGGTGGCACCATAAGTAGTACCTGCAGGAAAATGTTTGCAGTATTCGGAACTGAAGAAATGTTTACTATGAATACTATGAAGGCCGGGAAAACTCCTTTCAACATGCCCTGGTCGTGTATGCACCTCAACTATGGGGAATGCACAATCAACTGATGAACAAAAACCGCAGCTTCATTAGATGTTGACCAGTAATTTGGATAATTATGAGGAAGAGCCATATGGAAACAACTATTGTTTAACCTTAACTTTTGGATAGCATGATGTGATTGTAATAACAAATACTGCATATTAATCATCTTTAATGTATGCATGGTGAAGGAGGAGGCTAATTTAGATACAGTGTTGGCCTAGAGATTACAACTGGAGGAGAAAGTCTATTCATTCTACTTCTGACCGCCGTTCTGTTTTTTGATGAATTCGCCAACTGGGCCTTTGGGTATTAAAATATTACTTACTCAGCTCTTTGTGATAAGATACATGCATTTCTGAAAGAACATTCTAAACTCATGGGGCTTGACACTGACAAACTGGATGAAGCTGTTAAGGTGGCACTATAAGTAGTACCTGCAGGAAAATGTTTCCAGTACTCAGACTGAAGAAATTTTTACTATGAGTACTATGAAGGCCGGGAGGACTCCTTTCAACATGCATGCATCTCAACTATGGGGAATGCACAATCAACTGATGAACAAAAACCGCAGCTTCATTTGATCTTGACCAGTAATTTGGATAATTATAAGGAAGTGCCAGATGGAAACAACTATTGTTTAACCTTATCGTTCGGATAGCATGATGTGATTGTAATAACAAATACTGCATATTAATCATCTTTAATGTATGCATGGTGAAGGAGGCCTAGAGATTACAACTGGAGGAGAAAGTCTATTGTATATCAATTCATTCTACTTCTGACCGCCGTTCTGTTATTTGATGAATTCGCCAACTGGGCCTTTGGGTATTAAAATATTACTTACTCAGCTCTTTGTGATAAGATACATGCATTTCTGAAAGAACATTCTAAACTCATGGGCTTGACACTGAACTCCACTAGCCTGCACGTTATGAAGGAACTAATGGCGAAAAATGGATAGTGTGAAATTGTTTCGGGGTATCGCCTTAACCATGACACATGTAGTGGCAAGCTATAATCCGGAGTCGACCCTTCCGAACAGATGCATATTTTTTCAATAGTGAGAAGGAGCCATGATATAAACTACCTAACCAATACAATATTCCATTATTTATTATTTTCACAATGTGTTTTTCTTTTAAGTTTGTTTTAAGTGAGTTGCCAAGGCTGTTCTTTAGAAATTGTACTAACAGTATCTAAACACACTTCCAATACCATGTGATGTGTCACAAAATGAATTGTATGAGAAATGATTCCATCAAAATCCCATTATCATTTTTAATGGTAGACCCCTAAGCTTATTTCACTTCAATAATGTATGTCGTTGCATATCCCCAAGCTTAAAATGAAAAATCTCCAGTTCTTTTTGTAAGATGAACATTATGGTGGTTAATTGATTGATAATTTATTTAACCTGACAGCTAAGAAAGCAAGTTAGCGTATGTTTGTAAGCAAGCAACCGGGGGAAAGAAATCTTTTAGTCCTATTCGAGGGACTTGGATTAATTCCTTACCAACTACACAGTATTAATTTCTAATATTAAAAAGGTTTACTTTGAAATATGATTACTTACTATTTAATGGGTAAAACTATGTAGAAATAAGTGAATACATGATTGCATGAATGGGATTTATGGGGTACTTCATGGAAATCTAATTACTGCTATGGAGTAAATTTCATGGGCATGTACGAATAAGTGAAAATATATTTGCAGATCAATATAAAATACATGTATGTCGTTGCCTATTCCCAACTTAAAAGTAAAATTCTTGTTTGATGAAAATATCATTTATAGATGCATATTTATAATAAAAAATGTTTATAAACTTTGATAATCTAATTACTACTCTGGAGTCAATTTATTGGGTATGTAGCAGTAAGTGAATACATGTCAGCGTGAATGAGTTTGGTGGGGGTACTTCATATATAGGCATGCTCAGAAATTTGTTGACCGCGCAAACAGGTCTGTTTTCAAGACAAAATTCCACAGGCAATACTCATTATTTGTGACATACATGTATGTACACAGGTTGCATGGCAGGTCACCGGCAACTTATATTTCAAGTACCCCCCATTTCTCATTTTAATGTTGTTGTTTTTTGTACTGGCATAGCTGTGGTGAGAGGCTGATGATGATTGCATGATCAAGTAGTCTTTGTGTCCCATGACTTTCCTTAAAACCGATTTAGAAGTTGTCCCCTTGTATCGAATGAATAGACCAAAATAGGCATATTGTAAATCTCAGTTGCTAAATTATTTCGGGCCCATGAGGGGGCCCATGGGGGAACACAATATATGGGATCAATCATACTGTTCCCATATATTACCCAGATGGACCCCAGATTAAACCCATATGGGCCATCGGGTATGGCCCATTTGGGGCCCATATGGGCATTCCCATGTGGAACCCATATGGTAGGCGACAGATAATACCCATATGGGATAGCCCATATTTTACCCACATATTGCCAACATTTTTACCCAGATGGGCCCCAGGCCGAACCCATATTGGCGATCTGGGAAGGCCCATATGGGACCCACATGGGCCTTGGGTGCAAATTCTTTTGGGGCCCGTGTGGGCATTCCCATGTGGGACCCATATGGGAACCCACATATAATACCCATATGGGATAGCCCATATTTTACCCACATATTGCCCACATTTATACCCAGATGGGCCCCAGGCCGAACCCATATTGGCGATCTGGGATGGCCCATATGGGACCCACATGGGTATTGGGTGCAAAATCTTATGGGGCCCATATGGGCATTCCCGTGTGCGACCCATAAGGGATAGCCCATATTTTACCCACATATTGCCCACATTTATACCCAGATGGGCCCCAGGCCGAACCCATATTGGCGATCTGGGATGGCCCATATGGGACCCACATGGGTCTTGGGTGCAAAATCTTATGGGGCCCATATGGGCATTCCCGTGTGCGACCCATAAGGGATAGCCCATATTTTACCCACATATTGCCCACATTTATACCCAGATGGGCCCCAGGCCGAACCCATATTGGCGATCTGGGATGGCCCATATGGGACCCACATGGGTCTTGGGTGCAAAATCTTATGGGACCCATATGGGAACCCACATATAATACCCATAAGGGATAGCCCATATTTTACCCACATATTGCCCACATTTATACCCAGATGGGCCCCAGGCCGAACCCATATTGGCGATCTGGGATGGTCCATATGGGACCCACATGGGTCTTGGGTGCAAAATCTTATGGGGCCCATATGGGCATTCCCATGTGGGACCCATATGCAAACCCATATGGGACCTACATGATCCCCATATGGGCTTGCTACCTGGGTATTTGTTATTTGTTCACTTGAACAATTTAGGCTTACAGATTCATTGTTATACATGCCTGGTTCGACATCAGTCACATTAGTTTGAGTAAGTGTGAATGAAAATTGGCACTTTTATATCTTATTTAGATGGCATGATTGAGAATTTAGAGAACGAAACCATCCTCTGGCTCTGTATCAGACACTTATCCATGTCATTGTGCCTTAGATTGCTATATAGGAGGAACGTACTAGAAGACGTGAGAGAGCTTGCCACAAGAATCGAGTGCGTGTTCGTGACATGATTGATTGTGAGGACAGGACACCGAGCGTGCCCCGTCACGTGAGTGTTGCACATGGTGTCATGTATAAGACAGTTTTAGGGGTTTTATTGTAGAAGTCTAGAAATACAAATCTTATGCTTTAATTGTTTACAGATAACTGAGTATCAAATGAAGGAATTGAGATAATGATTTTAGCTCACCTTGCTTCCGGTTCTCACAAACATCAATGCACCACTGTCATCGTGTGTAGTTCCTCGGTCGTTCAAAATATCACTCATTTTCCCTCTGTTGAAGAAGCCTAATCTAGACCAAAATGACCTGGGCAATTACCACCCAATTGCCAATTTGCCATTTGTGAGCAAGGTCCTGGAAAGAACCGTGGTAAACCAGCTAATGTACAGTATTACGTGGACAGCCATCATTTGCTCCCTGGGAACCAGTCCGCGTACCGCAACTAACATTCAACAGAAACAGCATTGTTGAAAGTGCTCAACGGTCTACTCCTTTCTGTTGACAAGGGTGATGAAGGTGTTCTACTTTTTCTGGACTATTCCACAGCGTTTGACACGCTTGACAACACTCTGCTGCTCCAGCGTCTTGCAAAGGACTACTCCATCACAGGGAATGTTCTGATTCATACTTACCAGACCGTACACAGAGGGTAATAATCAACGGGACTTGCCCAGCTCCGCTCGCTCTCAGCTGCGGAGTTCCTCAAGGCTCCGTTGTCGGCCCTCTACTGTTTCTTCTTTACGCTGGTCCTCTTGCAAAAATCATCACTGGCCACCAGGGTGTAAACTACGCTATGTATGCAGATGACACTCAAAGCTATTTAACTATGTCACCTCGTGGTAAGATCAATACACTAAAAGATTGTCTAGAGGACATCAAGGTCTGGTCGGCCAATAACAGACTCCGTCTCAACAAACGTAAGTCAGAACTTCCATCGTTTGGAAGATTGCTCCATAGTCGTGGACCACAGTGTCTGACAGAATTAAGCAGTGACTGAGTTTGAACATTAGAATAATGTATTACTTGAGCGAGTGTTGTGGCAGTGAATGAATTTATTGATAACGAACATTTCGGAAATATTGCTATGAATAATATTATGAATTGTGCAAAACAATAAAGCTGCTATTTGTAATGTGTGTATATCATAAGGAGTAAAGGGTTTTAGAAGAAAAAATAATGGACGTGAATGAGCTCTAAATGATGAATTTGTACAAATTCTCAATATTCTTTTGTAATTTATGTAAGGGTTCCAATTTGGTTATACCTACATTCGCCCAAATGATATAACAATATTGCAGATGTGGCAAGGTGAGGCAATTATACAACATAAGCAACTCCTTTTCTTGCAAAATAAACGACGTTTACACAGAATTCCAGCAGTTTTGGAAACCTTATTTACAACAGTAGAACGATGTTCATTAAAAGATAATGTGTCATCTAAAATTTACACCAGAAATATGACTTTTTAGAGACATGTAAAGAGGTTTTGTTAATATGTATTTTCACAGCAGGTATATCACGTTTTATATGTTCTTTATTACCAATTCATTTGCATTAAACCAGTTAAAGACCTTAACCGATTCTCCATTTGTCGTTTTAAAAACACATCCAAACCATTGCGAGAAGCAATCAAATTTGTGTCATCCGCAAAGAGGAAAAAATTAAAAAAAGGATGAAACATTACATAAGTCATGTATATAAATTAGAATCAGGAGATGCCCCAGTGTGGAGCCCTGTGGAACTCCACATCGGACCCTATCATGACGAGAAACAGAATTGTCATAAACAGTATAATGAAAACGATCAGATAAATAATCATGAAACCATTATTAAGAGCAATACCACGTATACCAATATTAGACAATTAGCAAATCATATCTTATGATAAATTACATCAAAGCCTTTAGAAAAATCAAGAAATATACCAAATGAGTGTAAATCAGCATTCGTGTTATTAAGAATATAATCATGGAGATCATCCAGGGCAAGATCACATGAAGAATTATGGTTCTAAAACCATATTGTGATTGTTCTTATTAATGATATATATAAGTCTTTTGTACATTAGCCTTTCTAAAATCTTAGAAAAAAAGGGGAGTAAAGTTGTTGGTGTATAGTTTGAGAATAAGTTACGATCTCCTTGTTTAAATAAAGGAATTAGTTTACCAATTTCCATATTTTTAGAAACCCTACCTGAAGAAAATGAAAGATTTTGTTATGTGAACAACGGGCTTAGTAATAAAATGTATAACTTTCTTAACAACTGACTGACTTATACCATTAAATCCCATGCTTTTATTTCCCTTAAAATGTTTAGCAATCTCTATAATAATTAATTATCATTTTCATTTGTAGGGTTGAGAAATATAGAATTTTGACAGTTTTTTTGAAAGAAGGGAAGAACAATTTTGATTGGAAGTTTGAGCATGGTTAGCTTGAATTCTTGTTGCAATATTGGAGGAAAAAAAATTGAATTCTTCAACAACGGTTTGACTATCTGGTATTTTAGTATCATCCTTCATGAAGTAACATGATGAAATATTTTGTTTCCTACTTTTCCAATTAAGTTATTAATAATATTCCATAATTTTGAAAGGTTATTCCTGTGTTTCTGCAGGAGGTTACAAAAATATTTTTTTTTAAATCGTGTTTAATTTATTGCGATATCTTTTAAACTTACTTTTGTGGACTCATTTCTTTTTTTTTTACAGAATATTTTATACAACTTACCTTTTTGGTTAATACATTTCAATGAAGAATTAGTTATCCAAGGTTTACAGATTATTCGCTTATTCTTTCTCTCTTTTTTTTAAAGATACATTTATTTTCATAAACGTTCTTTAAAGTACTTAGGAATTTATCAAGCATTATCAATATCAGAAGCTAAAACCTCATCCCAGACAATGGATAAATCATTTTTAAGGAATTCATACTCAGTGTGAGAGATTAAAGGGCAAAAGGGTGTTTGAGGGGTTGATTATTCGGGAGACATGTTAGGTATTTGAAATACTGGTAAATGGTCAGAATATCAATGTAAGATATTCCAGTCTGAATTTGAGTAGAATTTATATTAGATATAATATTTTCAATAAGAGTTGCTGACTTAGTGGTTATTCGCGTGGGTTTATCTATTAATAGACGGAATTAATTATTATATACAATATTATTAACGAAATCATTTATGTAATTCAATGTGTTACAATTGAGAAAATGAATGCTGAAATTCCCCATGATATAAATATTTTTATTTTCGCATGAAACATTCTCCAGACATTCATTTATATTAACATAGAAATCCTGAATGGGCTTATTTGGGTCCCCATAAATAAGTTAATAATACCAATAATTACATTCTTTTTATTTGAAAACACAATTTCTGTAAATAAAAATAAAAAAGCTTATAATGCCACGTCGTCGGTTTGTAGAGATTTTTATGTACATTTGTATTATTTTTTTGGTTTGTTTAAGAACAGAAAGAAAAAAGAAAAGCTTATAAAAAGCAAATAGTCACCTATGAATATGATATAGCAATAAAATGGCAGCAGTGACATCTGCTATTTCATTTTCATTTCATGTTTGCACCAGTGCGACACCATCATAATTGTAAAAAAAAACGGCCGCGGTTGTTTTGAAAAAAAAACAGTTTGCATCAAATGATGAATATCGTGAAAATATAAGATTTTGACGTAACTGGACTCCTGACCTTCAACTGCAAATGGAAGCTGAGAAGCTCATCATTAGAAGTAAAACCCCAGATGGTGTAGTCAGCTTTGATGAACATGGGTTCGCTGTCTTTTCAGAAGATCAAGCGGATATTGAGCGTTGCCACAAATACACAGGGTAAGCATGGTAAAATTGCGCATGTAGCCCAACCAGACGCCGTCACCGTGCGAAGCACGGCGTCTGACAACTGACAAGGACACATGTATACTATGACTGACATAGGCCTAGGCCTACTAGTAGTAGTACTACTAGTACTACTAGTGCCTACTACTAGTACTACTAGACTTACATTTCGACACCCCTCATTGTCGCTTATAACAATATACAAAATTAATTTTAAATGTATGTTAAACTTCCAATTTTTACGTTATAGCCAATATAGGCCTACTACATATAGCCTAGGCCTTACTGCGGCAGCCCGAACACGTAGTGTTCGGGCTGCGATCAGCAGTCCTTTGATTGCGTGGATGTCTCTTAATTACAAGGTCGTTTGTCAAAATGATACCCATGAAACATGACATTATTTGATTTTAGGATACTTTAGGTACTTACAATACTTAACGATTGACTGTCGTCTTTCTTTTCAATGAGGATGATACAAAAAAGGCCTATTTATCTCCAAAAGCCTGTACTAAAAACTTCCGTAGGTCGGTGTTTTGCTTGCAATGCGCATGCGTCAGACAAGAAGGGAGCATTATGAATATTCATTAAGACGAGTGGCAGGCAGGAGCTCGAGCGAATAGAGATCGCCGGATCACAGTGGATATATGAATATTCATTATTCCTGTGACGAAAACTATGCCGTCGTTGTAATAAATATTCGTAGGCGCATGCGCAAATGCCTATTTTCGCTTCTGCTTCAACAACATGGCGAATGGGACTGGTTTCGAAAATTGAGAGTAAAAAGTGACATTCATCGATTCTACACATTTTTTAGGGAAAGCTGATTTGCGGAAGGTCTGTTTAGGTAAGTGGCATCGTATATATGATACTTTAATTTCAAAAAATAACTTATATGGCCATATTTTCAATGGTCATTTGAACATTGGTAAATTGTGAGACCCACCGAATCGTACTGTTTTCACTCAGGACGCTGCCACTTCGTGGCAGCGTCCCGGGGCTAGCCTAGGCCCTACTCACATGAAATCGATTGCTTGGAATTTTTGGATGGATTTGTATTTGTTTAACTTGCCTTGGCTTGGTTAAAATCCCCAGCAGCAATGAAGCATGGCAAGCCATCGCATCAGCCATCACCTCATTTTCATTTCAGAAATTCAGGCAATGTCCACCATGTCCAGCCACAGCCACTCTCTCTAGTCTAGACAGAAAAATCTGTCATGTCTGTCTTATTTGGATAGCCACTGCCAAAAAAAAATAAAATTAAAAACAGCACTCACAGTCACAAATGCCTTAAATAATGCTTAATATTCCAATTATATAGATGGCTCAAAACTTGCCTGAAAATCTCATAAATAGTGAAAAATGAGGGCTAAATAGTCCATATCATGTCCTGAAAAATATGTTGACATATTCGTCGTTGCTATGTTAGGCATGTACTATCGATAGTCAAAACCCAAAATCGTCCTGAGTGAGACCAGTAGTCAGTACGATTCGGTGGGTCTCACAATTTACCTATGTTCAAATGACCATTGAAAATATGGCGATTTATTTTTTGGAATTAAAGTATCATATAGGCCTATAAGATGCCACTTACCTAAGGCTTCTTACGGAAAGTTTTAACATCGGCGGGCCCTCGGCGGCGCCGATTGATTCGGCGCGCCTGCGGAGCGGCTTTGTTCTCAACACGCCGACTGAGCGATGCGGCGGAAGTTCTATTTATCTCGTTTAGCAGGTGGATCGCCGTAAACAAAAGCTCGCGCTAATCCCGCTGAACGGCGACTTCTTAGAGTCGCCGATGGATATGACAAGATCCGGGAGAAAATCCCGCTAATCGGCCTTTTTAACTTTGGCCGCGGTGAAAACGGTGACAAAACTTTCCGTAAGAAGCCTAAACAGACCTTCCGCAAATCAGCTTTTCCTAAAAAATGTGTAGAATCGATGAATGTCACTTTTTACTCTCAATTTTCGAAACCAGTCCCATTCGCCATGTTGTTGAAGCAGAAACGAAAATAGGCACTTGCGCATGCGCCTATGAATATTTATTACAATGACGCCATAGTTTTCGTCACAGGAATAATGAATATTGATATATCCACTGTGATTCGCCGATCTCGAGCACTCTCGCTCAAGCCCACTCGTCTAATGAATATTCATAATCCTCCCTTCTTGTCTGTATTATATTGGAGCTGCTGACGCATGCGCATTGCAAGCAAAACACTGACCTATGGAAGTTTTTAGTACAGGCTCTTGGAGATAAATATGCCTTTTTGTATCATCCTCATTGAAAAGAAAGGCGACAGTCAATCAGAAAGTTTTGTAAGTACCTAAAGTAGCCTAAAATCAACTAATGTCATGTTTCATGGCTATCATTTTGACAAACGACCTTGTAATTAAGAGACATCCAAGCAATCAAAGGACTGACATGATCGCAGCCCGAACACTGTGTTCGGGCTGCCGCAGTAAACTGCATGACATGCCCATTTCTATGCCTCTCACAGGCATAGGCGATTCACTGCGGCACGATTATTCAATGACGCATCGATAGATAACGAACTCAACTGCCATAAAATACAAAGATTCTGACACATTTCACTAAATCAACCACTCAAACTATACAAGAACAAGGTAAGTAGCGATAAAAATGCCTAAAATTGCAAACATAGGGGGACCAATCACAGAAAGAAAAAATCTCAGATTCATTCGCTTGTCATTCGCTTAAAGGGAAGGTAAACACTGGACTTTTGGCCTACTGAGAGTGTTAAGAGCACAATTCTTGACATTACTGTGAAAATTTACCTCTTATGAACGCTTGACGGTGGAGTAATTCACACTTTTGTGGGCAATGATCGTCTGCTACAGCCTGCTATCGGGGTCGGCCATATTTTTGATTCACCCGTGCTATGATGACGTTTTGTCGGACATGCCAAGGGGGAACTGTGATTGGGCTGAAATTCGGAACGTCTTGTTAATTTTTATTATATTGGAGCATCCGAACGCCTGGCAGTACACCATTTTGAAACGCGTAATAATGGCGGCATCCGGGTACTTCTGGTCCGAGAGGTCCGACAAAACGTCACAGGGCGGGGCTTATCTGTTCAAAATGGCGGCGCACACGATCGATATAGGACCTTCTAGCAGACGACAAAATGATATTTCTAACTACTTGTTGACGGCGTTAGGGGGGCCCAAATGTGTTGAAATTCAACATATATAATCAACAATGTGCCCTTCAACTAAACAGCTAACTATATTGCCAGGATTTACTTTCCCTTTAACACAGGCGGTATCGGAAGTGTGTGCATGCATAGCGGGCCGAATCACGCATTGACTATCTGTGTACTTGCGCGATAGCGCCATCTAGCGTCCGTGGGTGCGACTAGTTTGGAAGAGTTTTAATATAACATTTTCTGACTAGTTTAGAGGTTCTCCTCCAACTCCAAGACAGACGGAAGCCTACCTAGCCAGGACTAGCTACATTATATATACGAGCGCCTTGGCTTATCAATCTGGTACTGGGCCTACGGAGCTATACACGGCATCCTATTATGGCCTGTAACGGATCGTATCAACACAAAAAACCTATGCATTAGAATCACCCATTCCCATGCACGGTGAACCTTGCAAACCACCCTCGGTGTTTGCTGTGGTGGTTCTGGTCACATTTTAATGTTAACATTAATATTCTATTGATAATAATGAACACTTATCTACAAAAATTAGGCAGCGGGGATAGGATTCAGCTTACCTTCCGCAGGTTGCTGAAAGAATTGTCATTATCAATGACAAACGATGACCTCTAATTCTCTCGAGGAGCTGAGTCGGCGAGGGGTCAGCAGACTCAGCACTAATCTAGGTTCTAGACGTTTTTAATTATTTTGTCCGTAAAACCGTGAAGCTATATGAGCTAAGATACAAACCCGAAGTTGTGGGGAGAGTGAATCGGTGGACTTCGCATGCACCGTTCTATGGTGCGCACACACGTACACACAGGGTTTCTGTACCATTAAAATTGATTCCATTATATTTTGAGAAGAATTGTGATGTGTTCCTTTTTTTCCCGTCCCGTCTCATTTAGTTGGTATGATTTTAGGCGCGACGGGACAGAATTTTGCATGGAAAGTACAGTCCCATGTACGAATCCGGGACAACCCGACCACCGGACAACTCGACCCAATACCCTGGACAACTCGACCGGGTCGAGTTGTCCAGGGTGGGCTGCGTTTTCGGACAACTCAACCTACTTTTTTTCTTCTAACAAATTTCGTGAACAGAGTTTCACAGCATGGCTACAAAAGACATTTTCTGCATCAAGTACTATATGTTGATATGATGCATTCATGACATGAAACAAGGAATTTTAAGATTTTCATTTCTATAAAACATGATTTTCCTTGCACCGATCAATGAGAAGCAACCGACTCTAACGAGTAACTTACTATTTATTGGGAGTTCATTTTACCGTCTCTTGAAACATTTCAGTGGTAAGAATGCTCTATTTCGTATCTTTACATTTCAGTATTAACTTTTCTCTACTTCATTGAAATTATGGCTTGCCGCAAGTCTGACACTTAACACAAACTTTCGTGATTGTCTGACGTATAGTTAGGGTCGCTCTTATCGCCAACCAACACAGTGCTTTCTCCCGCCAGCGAGCTGGGCCGTATCGAGCGAGCGAGCTGCCTGTATCAGTGTATGGCTGTACCCCTGTAACTGACCTTGCATATTGAAAACCCATGATTACATTAACGCAAAAAGGCAACGATTGTCCAAACATTGCCAAACACATGTCATCAGTGAATGCATGAGATGATGAGTGCATGGTGGTTCAGCCCAAGTTCAGCAGCGCGAGTGGGTAGCTTTGCCCCTAGCTAGCCCGCGGCAGCCGCGGGGCCCACCTGGTGAATTGCCTTGGATCGGGGATCAGTGGCCTGTTTGTTGAAGAATTTCAAGTTTGTGTTAAGTTTCAGACTTGCGGCAAGCCATAATTTCAATGAAGTAGAGAAAAGTTAATACTGAAATGTAAAGATACAAAATAGAGCAAAAAAATTCTTACCACCTATTGAATTCCGTCCTGTCGCGTTGACAGGACTTTTTCGGCTCAGACCCTTTTACACTCAATACTACATGTAACTTGTTAGGGGGACGCTACCAGCCATTGGTCACCTACAGTATACACATCCACAGGCACAGGACTGGGGTCGAGAAGCACAGTCTTCAATGGCTCAATCCTTCAAAGGCAAGTGGCCCTGATGAACTCCCACCAAACTTCTGAAGCTGGTAGCTCACGAGATTGCTTCTCCTCTGTCGTTTCTGTTCCAGCAAAGCTACAACAGCGGCGTTGTTCCAGTTCAATGGAAGCAGGCATTGGTCATTCCCATGTACATGTAGACAAGTCTGGTGAAAAGTGTGACCCTTCAAATTATAGACCGATCTCACTCACTTGCGTATGTTGCAAAGTCATGGAGCATGTCATCCTGAGCAATATATATTTTGAAGCATTATATAGCAGTGACCAACATTACTGGTGCTCAACATGGCTTCCGACAGGGCCTCTCAACTACTACCCAACTAACATCAGGCGTACATGACTGGACACTATTCTTCAACGTCGTAGTCAGGTTGACATCATCTTCCTCGACTTTCAGAAGGCTTTCGATTGGGTACCACATATCTTCTCTCTTCTAAACTCAAATTTTGTGGAATAACTGGCAGTTCATTGCAGTTTATTATGTCACTCCTTGCTGATCGGAAGCAGGCAGTTGTAGTTGATGGATCAAAATCAACTTGGAGAGATGTAACATCAGGCGTGTCACAGGGATCCGTCATCAGGCCAAACGGGCCTGGCAGCCGGGGGTGCAATTTGTTTTTTCTTTAAAAAGTAGTTAAAAAGAGTCCCTAAAACGCTGAGGACCCTTTTTTTTTTTTTTTTTTTTTTGGCTCATCAGAGAATTTTGGACAGAAAAAGCGACACTGAAATGCTGAGAACCTTTTTTTTTGGCTCACAGCACCTCCGTTCCCAGGCGCCTGGCCAACACTGTTCTTACTGTATATTAACGATATCCAAGAAAATGTACAGTCAACAATGCGACTCTTTGCAGATGACAGTGTCATTTATCGTGAGATCCAGCATTCTGATTATCACCCAACCCTCCAGAATGATCTCCAACAGCTGTCCACTACGCAAGCGTACTCCCAGCATCCAACACTATCGCCTGTCAAATGGACTGATCCGCAGAGTCGAACACTACAAGTACCT
The DNA here is from genome assembly GCA_025617745.1 of Heliocidaris erythrogramma. Lineage (NCBI taxonomy): Eukaryota > Metazoa > Echinodermata > Echinoidea > Camarodonta > Echinometridae > Heliocidaris > Heliocidaris erythrogramma. The sequence continues at coordinate 24,721,749 of CM046864.1, forward strand.
AGGGGTTACAGTTTCTGCTGATCTTTGTTGGAATATATAAGCAACTGCCAATCAATCCAGCAGATAGTGAGCTGTACTCTTGGTCTCCTTCGCAGGACTCTTTCCTCTTGCACAAGAGATACGAAGTCAAAGGCTTACACTGCCTTAGTGCGCCCACAACTGGAGTATGGCTCTGAGGCATGGAACCCTCACACCATCACAGTGACAAATATGCTTGAGCAAGTACAAAGATCAGCAGCTCGCTTTGTATACATGTACATGTACTTGACTACAGGAACTCCACATCACCCTCTGTTCTTATATCAGCACTGGGATGGGACTCACTTCACACACGCCAAATTCTTTCCCAATGTTCCCTCTTCTACAAAATTCATCACCAGCTTGTCTTCATACCATATCCACCTATTGTCACCCCAGCAACATACTTCACAAGACATGATCACGACTTGAAGTATGTTATTCCTGAAGCAACCATCGACTCGATCAGGGTCTGGAACAATCTACCTAGCTCAGCAGTTAACGCTATTAAAGGAATGTCCAGTTTCAAGGAGGCTGCCCTCCCTTCCATTAGAGTGATGCAGCCGCCTGTAGGCTCTCACATAGCTTAATAAGTAAAGTGGAATGGTTTACTTGCACTTGACATCTACACGTTATGTCTAGATATCCACCACCACTTTTGCACTTCACGAGTCACGAGTCACGACACTCCCTGCAACTGCTCGCTTCACCTACCATCCCAGTATAGCTTCCTGTGTGAGCTGCCAAAGGGATTCCCCCATCAAGTATCAATTATCAGGTATCGAGGTACATGTACATCCGGATCCGGGTACTCTGACCACGGGTCAGAGCGAGGTGAAAACAATGCCCCTTGGAATCTGAGCATCACCTCGATACGCATTGCCCGCGAAATATATCGAAGCCATGTATGGGGACGCGTCTGCAAATTACTAGCACTCCACTCGCTATATACAATGTACATGTGTATGTAGTACATACACATGCACTGCATTGTCTGTCTTCTGAGTTTTAGTGCTCCAAATTCTAAATGCCTAAAAGCTGTGAAGCTGCATATTACAAAAATCACAACTTCAAACGAGGGAAATTATCATTCTACAAATTAGTTTCCTTCTCGAAAGAAATCTCCAGAAAGACATGATACATGGGTAAACGCTTTGGAGAAACGCTTTGGAGAAACTGACCAAAATGGGTAGTCGATGGAGCCCAGGAAAACATGCCTGTACTGTGCAGAAATTCATTTATTTAATGTTAAAAACTGACAGTAAATTACAGATTTCATTTTTTTATTTATCTTGTCCAACATCGGTGATTTGAATTTCTTGCATTTCATGGATATGTTGGTGTCGATATAAATTTGTAAATTAAATGCTGATTTTGAGTGAATGTTTGTGACGTTTGTGCAGTGGTGTTTGAAAGTGTTGAGGTGTATGACTGCCTAGAGTCTACACACAAAGTATAGAATGCCGCTACGAGTGCCGTACTGTGCTGTTGATTCTGTATACCGTTGATTCTAATGACTCGTTTGCACATATATATATACACATCGGTCGTGCAGGGTCAAGTAGGACTATTGGAAACTCAGGTCAACTTAGACCTACATGTACATGTAGATTAACTACATTTTAATGTTTCCAATTCTATCGTTTTACCTTCATTTTTCAATTATATTTTCTTACATGCAGCTTGCAAAATTCATCAGATGAGTACCTTTCAGTATGGGAGAAGTACATTGCAAACTGGCCCAGCTCCTACATCAACTCGCCCAACAAGCTAAGGTACCTCCTGAAGAAGGGCATCCCCAGAGTCCTGCGGCCAATCCTGTGGAGCAAGCTGCTAGGGTGTGAGCAGCAACAGAGCACCTCTTCCTTCAGCTATACGGTAGTGGTTTACTCTTTCTGGGCCCCGTTTAATTTCTATGACAAATTCGCTTTCAGCCAATCAGATTCAAGGATTTCAGTAGCTTATAACAATTATTGTAATTTGTTACGTACATGTATTTAAGTTTTATGAAACAGGGCCCTGACAGCATAATAAAATGGCGTTCCTGTCTGTAGGAGGCCAGTGGCAAAATTATATGAGAATGGAGAGCGATTTCACTCTAAAAAGCTGAGAAAGAACGCTGAAAAGTTCTCTGTAGAGCTCTTAACAGCTCTTAAAATGCTGAGTACATGTATACACATGTAGATCATGATTACATCGCCAGAAGGGCTTTGGAAAGATCAACAATAGCTCTGGAAAGTTGAGATATATACGTATATATATATATTTTAAAAAGAAGTATCATATCTTAGGACATCTCCCTACATTTCCACATTTTTTAAAGAACATCCCCAGCGAACAAAAAGAAACGTGTTGTACATAAATGTATTTAGAACCTTTTGTTAAAGAGCAAAGTATAAACCCAGTGCAGGGGCGGGATACCTGATACAAAGCTCTCTTGAAAACAATTATGCGTCTGTACATGTATTTTAGTATAGTTCCTACGTCTGGGAAGGATATGGCCACTTTCACAATAGTCTTTACAACACAAAATAGGGAATTTTTCTACGAGTCCGCTCGCTATTCATAGAAAACCGCTATTCATTTAACACGCATTATGAATAGTGGTCCTTATGAACGGAGGTCCTTATGAATAGCGGGGTAATTTGTCTATGGTTTGCTCGCTATTCATAAGGACCGCTATTCATACAAAACTGCTATTCATTTAGTCACGCATTATGGATAGCGGTCCTGATGAATAAGTGGTCCTTATGAATAGCGGTCCTTATAAACTAGCAAGGTTACCCCTTTTCTAAACGTGCAGTCAATCCCTAAAATTTCAAATGGTGGCAGATTTTGCTATTTATAGCTATGTACATGTAACACTCTTATTCTTAAACCAGAAATAAATTTCAATCCTTTGACCATGTAGGAATGCGTAAGGGCCTTACGCTCCCAGATGGTCGAGCTGGGCATCAGTGAGTACTGCTTCCGTCCCAACCACCAGGCTGTTTTAGATGAGGACGACGATACCAGTAGAGGAGGAGAGGAGATGGAGAGACATCAGCCGACTAAGATGAAACATCTCATTCCTCTGCAGATCCTCAGACAGATTGTTGTTGATCTAGGTAGGTTCTCTGAAGTGACCACTTGGTCTGTTTCCAGTAGAGACACCTTTTTATACCTCCACCACCGAAGATGATGCATGTACGTCTGTGGAAGCATTATGTAGCAGCCCAAGTTATAAGCCATTGATAGCTGGAGACACAGTCACATTCATCCAGTTTATATGATGTGTATACAAATAAGGGACATATGCATTCTTTTGAACATTTTTTATCGATTAAACATAGTTCTTTCAAGTGACTTCATACTCACTCAGTATCATCTTGTAGAAGATCCATCTGGAACAAATCAATATACCTCTTCTCTCTCCCTTTTCTTCCTGTCTCTTTCTCTCCTTTTTCTTTTCTCTCTCTTTCTCTCTCTTTCTCTCTTTCTTTTTTGTTTCCCTCTCCCTCCCTCTCTCTCCCTCCCTCTCTCTCTCTCTCTCTCCCTCCCTCTCCCTCCTTCCCATTCGCTCTCACTCTCACTGTCACTCTCATTCTCTCACAAACCATCTCCCTCTCTTTTTCTTTCTTCGCACAGAGCGTACGTTCCCCACCCATCGTCTCTTCATGGGGTCCAAAGCAGAAGCCAAGGAAGGGCGTGCCTCTCTCTTCAGACTTCTCAGTGTCTATGCACTGTACAACCCCGCTGTGGGATATTGTCAAGGTATGCATGCATCTACATGTAGCCAATTGATTTGGGGATGAAAAGTATATTGCTACAAACATACATTGTATCTGCCATTGAGTAGAGAGAACCTTGGTATTTGATAGGCCAAGTTGCTCATCTCATGGCCTCATTATTATTTTTTATTATCATGTCACACTTCTCCCATTGTGCCCCTTTACATGAACAATGCATGGTCAATCAACTTGCTTGTATTGTTAATTATGCAGTTTTGTTTCAGGGGTTGCGGAGCGTTTTGAAAGTGGGGGGGGGGGCTGATCTGATTTCATTCATTAATGACAATTTTTGAACCTTTTTTCTGAGATTTTATGAATGTCTCCCCGGTTCCGCGGCCCATGTGGTTGACCCAAATTGATGGATAGTTGATGTAGTGTGTTGGGAGGAACTGTGTGGTTGAAGCCAGGTATTCATAGATTTTCATATCGATCATTTCATTTCAAGTTTTGGCCGCATCATTTATTGTTTTTACGCCCATTTCTAGCACTTCGTCAGCGCTTTGGACGAGAAAGAGGCAATCGTGCATGTTAAACGGAAGAGCCAAATTTGTGGGTGCTACATGTATATAAATGTATTATCAAATATTTGATGTTCTCAGTTCATTAGAAAAATGAGAAGAAAAAAATATAAAGCAAGGGTACAGATCCATGGAGTGCCATTACTTTGCAGATATGAGTGCAATGCCAATGTAATTGTTATCATTATGATCATTGTATTCTTAACTATTGTTGTAATGTGTGACCACTGTTTTCTCTCTCTCTCTTTCTCTCTTCCTCTCTCTTTCCTGTCTCAATCAGGAATGTCTTACCTAGTAGGCATGCTCTTAATGGTGATGGACAACGAGGAAGATGTTTTCTGGGCCATGGTGGCGCTCTTCGAGAAACCAAAGTTCCTTGCTGGCTACTTTGACAAGAATCTCAAACGGTAAGTTTCAGAGAAAACAAAGAATGTGTCAAAACGGCTATTTTTCATGTTGATTTTCTCACAAGAAATTTCAAAGATTACAAACATACTTTCTATGGAAATGACAAAGTGGCAATTTTCATTCAACAAAGTGAGAAAGAGTACTTACCAAATAATATTTTACTCTGTATGTTAGGGATTCCATGCGCTATGCTATGTTCAAAATATGAGCTTAGAATGTTGATTCTATAAAGAGATATATATTGCAAGTTGAAATACATTCTAAATAAACAAAACAGCGACTTATGAGGGCACTAGCTGACGCACCCATACGCACTTGCATAGATTAAGGGCCCGCGCGGAACCCAACTCTGAGTTCAGTTCTGTGCGAGGGGGTTTTAAGTTTTCCTTCATTTTCTTCATGCTCCTTATAAAACCGTTAACCCGTAGAATACCAGGTGTTATGAGGTTGATTTTATACATTCTAGCAGTAGACAATTATTTGTTAGGTGATTGGTACACTACTGATTAGATTTTAGGGATTAGAATTTGTAGGAAAAACTCAAGGTGATAGTGTACTGGTTTCTAGAATTTCATCAATAATTCAAAGATGTGACATTGTGCAAAGCAATTGAGTATTTTGAAGAGGATTTTGATAGTATTCATAATATGAATCAGTAAGCATGGGAGCGTTTCATCAAGTGTTTTGTCTGTGCTTTTTACCGACAAATTTGCTCTCAACCAATCGGATGCAAGGATATCAGTAGCTTATAACAGTTGTCGGTAAAAATCACTGACAAAATGCTTGATGAAACGCTCCCCATATATCACTGGATACTGTGAAAGTGGAAAGCAGATGTGCAAAAGTTTAAATCATGTAAATTGAATGAATCTCAACAGTAAATTTTGAGAAATCGTGTTCCAAAACTGTCATGTCGTAAATTAACATATTGATACTGAGACATCATTGTAAATATCTTTACCTCTGTTTTTGGTAGAATCCAGAGCCATGCTTCTCTTTTCCACAAACTACTGGGTCAGCGCTTCCCCAGAGTGGCCAGACATTTTGTAAGTAGTACAGTCAGACATTCCTGTCTCCTATATATTTCACCTATTTCTTTTTTCTTTCCTCTTGTTAGTTTGTCTGATATTATGAAGACACTTCACCACTAAACCACTTCGTAATTAATTCATGGAACAAATGACCCTGATATGACCCCAATTTGTATGCGCACGCGCATTTGTTTTGGTGGATGCGCTACTTGTTTAGCAAGTAAAATCATACTGGTGCGCGCATCACGGTGCGTACAAAATGAGAGCGTATTAAGGTCTATTGTGCTCAGTACAAATGACCTTTATCTGCACATGCGCAAATTGTAATTACGAACTGGCATATTAAAGAAAATCTTTGGTAGCAGGAAGAAAGTGTATTGTTGACTTTATTCCCACATTGTTCCACTTATGTTACAAGCAACTTTTGTAACATTAAGACCTGGGACGAGCAAAAATACCTTGTTATATCAGGGGAGCATTTCATCAAGCGTTTTGTCAGTGATTATTACTGACAAATTTGCTCTCAGCCAATCAGATGCAAGGATTTCAGTAGCTTATAACAGTTGTCTGTAAAAATAATTGACAAAACACTTGATGAAACGCTACCCGAGCTCTTTATACTTGAGTTTCCACCTGTATATTGCTCTTTACCAACTGATACTTTGGTTTTCCTCTTTCCTATGCAGGATTCCCTTGTTGTTCAGAGGAGAAAATACTATACAACGGCTCAGAATGTTCAGTGCCTAAAGTTTTGGTTTCCCTGTTTTCTCTCTCTCTCTCTCTCTCTCTTAGGATTCCCTTGGTGTTCAGCCTCTGATGTATGTTACGCCATGGTTTATGTGCCTCTATACGTCACTACCTTGCTGGGATACAGTGCTCGCAATATGGGATCTAATTTTAGTGGATGGTAAATATACATCGTGAAGGGTGGATAAACACATCGTAACTAACTTTCGGCTGTTTTTATTTACTTTTTTTCATAATTCTGTAAGCTGAGGACCAAGTTGATGTTCTGATAAACTCATGTATTTACATATCTGCAGAAAATAATGCCACAAGCGACCTGTAAAAAGAGAGTCATCAATGCATATATCAGTCATGTGAATTTATGTTTTTCGCTGTCATGGAAATATAGAAAAATTTTGATATGTAGTTTTATTACCCCACCAATGATATATATACTTTGATAAGATCTTGCGTTCAGTGTCTGGTGTATGTCACACCACGGTTTATGGGTCTTTATACATCTCTGCCTTGCTGAGACACAGTACTCGCAATATGGTATTTAATCCTAGTGGATGGTATGTTTAACTCGACAGAGATATGTATGCATTATGCAATGATTACAAACTTATTTTATTCCTATGCAGGGGTGTTGGTTGGGAGTGACTTTCAGTGTTTTATACCAAATTTGAGAGGAGATCTGAAAGCTCACACAAAATATCGAATGATCCACATTCTTTGTTATTTTACAAAATTGAATTTCCTCTTTAGAATGCAGATTTTCAGCCATTATGAGAATGCCAAAATGTTTGTGTGAGATTTGTCAGCGCTGCCTACAGCTCTCCATTAAATGTATCTGATGTTATGAGGAGAGAAGAGTTTTGGGCTACAGGAAACAGTTTTCTTTTCATTGTGGGGGAAAAAAAATTTTTGTAAATGTTTTTCCACAACCTTTTACAACTTAAAACTCTTAAACCATTTGTGACCCAACACCACAAATTTGGAAAAGTCGCAAGATGGGATTTTTAGTTTAGGCCTTTTTCTAAAAGAGGAGATTCTCAGCTTTGAAATAATAAATTTAACTCATCAGAACAGGATGTTTCTAACTTGTATTCACAAGAGAAAAATACCCACTCCCAAAGAATGTTACTTTAAAAAAAAAGGGATTTAGAGTTTGGGGCCTGTTGAAGCACTCCTGACTCAAGAGGTACATGTATTGTGTAAGGTGACAAAAAGGAAGATTAGAACTCGATAGAAATTTCTTTGAAGTGATTATCTGATTGTCCTACAACTTGGCAACCTGGTTAAACAAATCCTGGTTATTTTTATTATGCCCAAGTATGAACCCAGCAGCTTATACTGTTTTGGGGGATCATAATGAGAAGAATGAGCTAAGGTCATTCTGAAATTACAACTAAAGTGTACTACAACAAACTCCAGTTAGTCTATAAAGACCCGCAAGAGCTCAAGCTCCAGGGGAGCAATACATTACATGTACCACTGGGGAGCGTTTCACCAAGCGTTTTGTCAGTGATTTGTACTGACAAATTTGCTCTCAGCCAATCAGATGCAAGGATTTCAGTAGCTTATAACAGATGTACGTAAAAATCACTGACAAAACGCTTGATGAAATGCTCCCCAGAGGTACATTATTGTTTAAGATGACAAAAGGAGGATTAGAACTCCACAGAAATTCTTTGAAGGGATTATCTGATTGTCCTACAACTTGGCAACCTGATTAAGCAACTCCTGGTTATTATTATGCCTCTTTAAGGAAATCCCCCCCTCCCCCCCCCCCCCCCAAAAAAAATAAATAAATAAATAAATAAAAATAAATAAATAAATAAATAAATAAATGAGTAAAAAAAAAAAAATAATAAATATAAATAAATAAAATAAAAGATGAAAAACAAAATAAATAAATAAAACAGATTTCACCATGCTCACAAAATACACATTTTTTAAACTGTAACTGAAATCATGCTGTGTAACTTTTTGGTGGTTGTTGTGATGCAAGATTATATAAATGTCAGTTGTCCTTATTTTTATGTTTTGATTCTCTTTGTTTTCAGGTGTGACCACTATATTCCGTGTTGGTCTGTCTCTGATTGATATCCATCAAGACACGATTCTTGCAAACACAGATCTCACAAAGATATTGCCTCTCCTGCTGCATCCCAAACCTGAAAGGTGAGTGTGAACAGTGTCATCTTGCATCATTGGTAATCAGCGGTGAAGACTAGCTTCATTCAGACTGGGGCTAAACTGGACTGTTTTATAAAGAATATACTTATTTATAACTGATTAGTTTGACATAATTTGACATTCATGATTCATGCAAACTCAGATTCCACAAACATTCTACCTCCTCTGCTGTATCCCAAACCTGAGGGTAAATTATGAAGAGTCCTCTAATGCCTTGTTCATTATCACTGGTGAAAGTTAGCTTTGATCAGACTAAAGTTAATCTTGACTAATTAAATATACACTAATGTAAAAAGGGCCTTGGTGGTTTGACATCTACCAGGACTTTAGTCTTGCAAGCACAGGGCCCCGTTTCATAAAACTTGTCATCAATGACAAATTGCAATAACTGTTATAAGCTACTGAAATCCTTGCATCTGATTGGCTGAGAGCAAATTTGTCGGTAAAAATCACCAACAAGATACTTGATGAATTAGCCACTAGATCTCACAAAGATCTCACAAAGGTGAGTGTGAACAGTGCCGTTATGTCTGGTTGGAATAGAGCAGTGAAAGCAAGTTGCGTGCACGCTGACGACTAGTCTGTTCAGACCATATTACAGATGCATGTAGATAGCCATTGCAGCCCTGTATGTAAGAGATACATTTGAGTTCTTATAATGATGGAAAATAAATTCTAACAGAATCCAACCAAATTACGGTGGAATATGTGAAATTACAAATAATAAACACAGGCCGAATAATTACGATAGAACGAAAACCTGTGTCAAGGGCATTTGTATAAATGGGTGAGAATTTTGAAATATGTACCAATCAGTCAAACGAGGCTCAAAAAAAAAAATTGGAGAAGAATGAAAATGGCATGTTTATTGTTGAAGAATACCTATTCATGCATTACATAAACCTGATTATACCGGGATATTACCTCTGGAACAAGTTTTTATTAACCATGAAAGTTAAACCTCTCAGAAACGTGAATGTCCGTGATTAATATAAGTACCCTATATTTGTTATACACGAAAGTGTAAGATTTTCCTCTAAATGTTTATTAATTCACTAGCACCGAATAGTGTTTGTAATTGCAGTTTCAAATGCAGATGGTCCTTATCGAGTCTAATGACCACATTTGGTTTGCTAATGATATCAATATCAAGTACTCTTCTGATATTTTCACCATTTTGCACCTGCATTCATAAGGTTTTTTTAATCTTTCTTACATGAAAAAGAAAAACGCTTTATTTTTACTTAAATGTAACTGATATTAGAATCACAGATTATGCACTTAAAGAAAAAATATTTTACGTCATCCCCTCTGACATATGTGAGCTCTTGCAGGTACTCAAACCTAATGTACTTTTCATAACGGACGTTCTCGTATCCCTCACGGACGTTCTAAATAAGACTGATAATGTTATGGCAGTTTTCTTTGAAGATAACACAATTCTGTTCAACACAATACATGCTAAAATCTTGATAACACATTTTAATACAGAACAGGAACACTAAAATGCATCAGATCACAAACTTGAAACATAACTTTACATCTTCTACTTGTCAGAAATATCCAAAGTCTCCCAACTTTCCACGAGCAGAACAACATTCAGTGAGCTAATTCCACTTAAAACGTTTGAGAGCATCCACAAATATTCCCGATTGCAGGAAATAAACAAGCATTTTCAGGATTTAGGAAATTCAGTAATATATCTTTCTCGTTCGGGCAGAAATTGTTACCCTCACGGACGTTTGTAATTTAACCTATATAATCAGGGCATGAATAAAGTATCTCCGTGTAATATGGGATCATGAAATCCATCATAAACGTTAATACAAATTATCATTAGCTCAACATAACTAACTAGAGCTATCATGAAAGTAAGACCACCGCATCTGACCAAGCACTTCACACTTATTTAAGATTTGTGTGCATACTGTTCCGATGGATGGAAAATGACATACCACTAAAAACTGCGTAACTGTTCTGAGAATAAACAAAAGCAGAGTTTTCAACAAAATGCTTTCCAACTGCAACTCAAGTTAAGGAAATCTGGGAGCAGCTTCTCAATAGACGCTACGACATGGCTTGGTAGGGTGTATATCTGCCTCTTCGTCCCCCATAAGGTTGGTGGAGGTACAGCCATAATGATGTCTTCCTGTGGAACTGGTAAGGTATCTTTATCCTCTGGCCAGCGAAACCTAGGAGGTTGGGATTTGGTCGATTTCATGAAGTCGATAGTGTAGAGAAGGCAGTCATCTTCCTCCAAATACCCTATTACCTGCCATCACCAGGTGGGTCACTGTCAGGTCTGCTTGACAGTCCGCGAGCTTGTGCACTTCCGTCACCAGGTAGGTCACCTTCAGGTTTGCTTGACGGGCCGAGAGCTTTTGTGTTGCCATCACCAGAAAGGTTTTTGCTGGATTCGTCTGAAGAAGTTTCGGCTTTCTTGGGAAAGAGCTCGACCTCCCTCCATCCATCGCAGCTCAAAACTGGCTTGTAAGAAGACCAGCAGCATTCTTGGTAGCATGCTTCTGTCCGCACAGCAATTGCCTTTGAAGGTTGTGTCAACATCACCCCATGAACCTGCATGGTGCGAGGAACTTTCTTCTTTGACACAACGCCTTGCTTCAGAGATAGCCATTGGCACGTGATAGTATGTCACTGCTCCTCCCTCGTCACTGCTCCTCCCTCATTACCTGCTCTCACAAAATCTTCTGCATTGAGGATGGTCACATTACGCATCAGGGTCAGCTTTGCGCTTTGCAGCCGCCCCCACGCCATCGCACGGGCCCTTCCCATGTCCAGCCTCGAAATACGACCAAGAGCAGTCAAGGCCGAATAGTTGTCTGTGGCGGCACATGACAGAAAACATGGATATGTTGCGGTACTGACTGCTTGGTGAATCAGACCAGTAGTGCACCACCTGGACTTGTGGATATTTGTCTTTGATGTGTGTCATTATTGCATCCATAATGGCCAGAATAGAACCCGCATCGTGTGTCCTGTCATCTGAAACTACACACAGTGAATCTGTCTGAAGGGATCCATCATTTCCCCGATGATGAATGATGGCCGGATGAATTGTGACAGAGTCCTTGGCGAGGAATGCAGACTGCACTTCTTCGTGGTACGACACAAGCCAATTTTGTGCGAAATCCATCTGTACGGTGCACTCACCTCGGACAATAGATTGCCGCAATTCACGTACCACCTTATGCTGGTGGTTAGCACGCGTCCCCTGCTCCTTCATTGAAGGAAACTCATCCAACAATCTCTCTATAAATTGATCCCGGGTCATGTGCACTGCATCAGGTCGCAATTTGTCTGTCGTCTTACCAGCCTCTGGATCTCCAAATGGCACTGGCGTTCTCTTCCATTCTTGAAACTTTACAACAGGAGGGAGGTTGGATGGAGCCAGTTTTTCCTCGAGATCCTGCTGAGTCATCTCTCTTACCAACGAATCAGGTACAGTCGGTATTCCTCTAACTGAGCCTTCCAGAGCCCTCAATTTCAAAGTGAAATTCTGATGTTTTAAGCACAAGCACATGATATTGGTGCCGTAGCTGAGAAGCTTGATGAATTTGGACCTCCTTCGTAGCCTGCACTGCAAGTCCGCATTTTGCCTGTTGTACTCTTCGTGCAGTGGCGAGGTAAAGTCTGTAAGTATCACTTTTTGCTTCTTCACCTTCTTGACTGTTACCGTGTCCTTCTTTCCTGGGAGTGTTATGCTGTGTTCTGGCTGCTGGAGAAATGAAAGTACTCTCTGTTGAAAGTACTCTGAGTCTATTCGACTTCTGAAGGCGCTTGATGGGCTTACTTTTATTTGATGATATCCCACGACGGTCGATACCTGTATCCTGTGCAAGCTGTCTCGTTACTTTTAAGTTTTTTAACTTGTCTGGTGAGGAAACCTGCTTTAAGGGAAATCCAACCTTAATGGCAAGTTGCTCTGAAAGAAAGAGGAAAAATCAGAGAAGCAGATTGGTAAAAGTTTCAATGAAATCGGACAAGCAATAAGAAAGTTATGAATTTTTGAAAGTTGTAATCACTATATCTATGGGGATTTCAAATTGGCTGAATAGGTAATGTCCCTGTGATGAAGTTGTGGACAACTCCCCCATTTGCTCCAACACACAAAATGACTAAAATGTAATTTTTTCCAAATGTATTACTAAGTTAGACTTTTTTCTTTCATGAGGACCTATAACAATATGCTATCTGCATTATATTTTGAGTACTGCCCTGAGGGTAAATGCGCTTCAGAGAAAACTGCAAATTAATGATATTTTTGTGTACGACAAACGGGAGAGTTGTCCACAAGAATGTCACAATCGACTCACCAAATTGCCAATTTGAGATTCGCATAGATGTAGTGATCTCATTTTTCAAACATCCATAACTTTCTTATTCCTTGTCCGATTTCTTTCAAACTTTGACCATCCTGTTTTTCTTATTTTTCTGCTTTCAGACAAATCAACTTATTACCAAGGTTGGATTGCGCTTTAATAATGCGTTTATTTGGGGATAATTTTGTCAGTTTTCTGGCAAACGCATCATACATTCTCAACTTGCGCTTAACGTGCAACTTTGAAGACTTTCTTTCTTTGCTTTTCTTCATGTGATTTACTTCATCTTTTTCTTCACATTCTTCATTCATGTTAAATGCCTTATGTGCTCCATTGCTATCCGTTGTTGAAGCAACCTTGTTCACAAGAATCTCATTCCCCTTTTCAAGTGCTGCAATCTCAGCATTCAGTTCTGAAACTTGCTTCTCATGTTCCTCCCGAAGGACACGATTCACGTAGTACAAGTGTGCTTTTCTCTGGGTCCTTTGCAGTCTATCAGAATCAGTCAAGCTGCGTGGTAAAGAAAAGAACAACAGTTAGCTGTTGCATGTTTCTGCATATTCTTTAAAAAAAAAAAAAAAGCAGTATGTATAGACGCACTGCTAAAATCAAGACTCTTTTTTTCTTTTTATTGAAGTCTTTGATTTGCCACTGGTCATGTCGTATCTCTCATAGTGGAATTCTTTACAGAAATCATAAAGTTTTGACGTTCTCTTTTTTTTACTCTTTAATGTTTCAATTAACACTGTGACCTACTTAATATCAAATATATCAATAATTATATATTCACTGAAAGCCCTTCAACTATCCTTTCGGATGACACCAAAATATATAAAAATAAATAGGAATAGAAACAAATAGCGATGTTAGAAATACACTGAAGTCCGGAAATGAACAAATTGGTACATTATTCAAAATCCCATATATATATATACAAATTATGTATAACAATGCGCCCTCCCGGCTATTACCATAATGGTTTTATGGCAACACAAGGACTTGGGACCCTTGTTGTGCGGTTACACATTGTGGGGAAGAATTGCATAGTGGAGTCACCAGAGTGCTCAAACTGCGAGCAGCGAGCATAGCATATAACGCAAATAGTGAACGTCTCACATAGAGACTCTCCACGCAATCTAAGACAGTGCTCAAACTGCATGTGCAGCGAGCGTTAATACAAATTATGTATAACAATGCGCCCTCCCGGCTATTACCATAATGGCTTTATGGCAACACAAGGACTTGGGACCCTTGTTGTGCGGTTACACATTGTGGGGAAGAATTGCATAGTGGAGTCACCAGAGTGCTCAAACTGCGAGCAGCGAGCATAGCATATAACGCAAATAGTGAACGTCTCACCTAGAGACTCTCCACGCAATCTAAGACAGTGCTCAAACTGCATGTGCAGCGAGCGTTAATACAAATTATGTATAACAATGCGCCCTTCCGGCTATTACCATAATGGCTTTATGGCAACACAAGGACTTGGGACCCTTGTTGTATATGCATTAAATGGGAATTCCACTAAGTTCAGTGCGAGTGAACTGGGATTTATTTCGCATTGGAACTCCTTATTGAATATTGAGATCTTTAATGTGCTTACATTCATAAAAGAGCCTTTGTCAATTTGTAAGTTTACCCAAAAGTTTTAGTTTTAGTTCCGTGTGTATTACTTTCTTCTCTTTTCTTTTCACCATTATTTTGCAGTGTGTATCATGAAGTTCTCATACCAGCTGTGTGGAAGATGAATGTGGAGAAGTGGGAGATTGAGACACTGCAGGCTATAGTTGCAGAAGAAGAAGACCCTGTTCATTCAGGTATGTAGTGTATGGTGTCATGTGACCTGTACAGTGAAACCTGTATATAAAGACCGCTTTTGGGAGACAAGGGAGGCCTTCTCTAGAAGTAGGTGGTTTGTATGTACAGGTTCCTTTTATATAATGCATGTTAGAATGAGAAACACTTTTCGAAAGAGACAAAAATGGTGGTCTTTATGGACAGGTGGTTGCTGAAGCAGGTTTGAATGTATAATCGTGACAACCATCGTTTGGACTGTTACATGTACCTCTAAACGACCATCCTACCAGATACTGAATAGTAAATTTATTCTGAGAAGCTTTTCCCCTTGTGCTGATCTTTTGTAATGGCGTGCCCATTATGTAAGATCAGAAAGTCTTGAAAAACAAATTGCAGGATTGATGATTTTTCCATGGGAGTGGGGTATTGGGTTGGCAGATTATGATGTATCCCCCTCCCCCCAGATACTTCTTATACTCTCATATTAAACATTTAATTACTGGGCTTTATTTAATCCACTGCCTAGGGGAACTGATTGACCCCTGTATTAAGCCTATGGTCCCTGACTGGGGGATATGGGGGGGGGGGCACCTTGCAAATGGTTACCCAACAATACTTTGGTAAATGTAAGCTCATAGAGGTGCCGTGGTCTAGTGGATATGTCACCGGACTTTGGATAACATGGTTCACGGTTCAACTCCCGCTGTGGCACTAATGTCCTTTGGCAAGACATTAATCTACATTTGCCACTCTCCATCCAGGTGTTAAATGGGTACCCGTTAGGATGCGAATGTCACACTGGAATAGTATGTGCGCCTGTAAAATGGCAGCCAGACTGGAATGCTCCCTTTGTGGAGTGGAGAATGTGCACTATAGTGCAGAATCGTAATAGAATCCAATAACCGGGATAATAATACACTGTAAAGCGCTTTGAGCAGTTACTTTTATTTAAACTGGAAAGGCGCCATATAAATGCAGATTATTATTATTATTATTAAATATACTCGATATTCAATAAGGAGTTCCTATGCGAAAAGGGTTAAAAGTTGACATACATGTAGGATTTGAAATTGCTGACAGTGATAAGGAAATACAATGTGATCCTGTCCAATGTAGATGTAAATATTTGTAGTATTCTAAACAGAAGGTTTTTTAGATGTAGGCCAACAGATCTAAATTATGTCACGTTCCTCATTATTGAAATACTCCTTTTTAGAATAAACAAACATGACAGCAATTCAAGATTGACAATTTCTAATACATATCAAGTGAATCATAACAAAACAGACTTTCTTTGCTCCAAAAGACCAGGGGGGTGTTTCATAAAGTTACACATGGCTTTACGAACGACTTAAATATAACAAGCCAAATGGGGTGCTCAATCATTTTTAACTGCATCAACTAAAGTTATTATAACAAACATTTGTATTGTAAAGTATATTTTTTGCCATAATTTAATTGAGGTTATTGGAAATACAGTCACATTTTGTTAAAACATCAGGAAAAACTTTGGGCATCCTATCTGGCACTTCATATGCAAGTCGTTTGTAAAGTCATGCGTAACTTTACGAAGAGCTTTGTGAAACACCCGCCTGGGCTTGCAAGTGCTGTATATACAAGTCTAACACAGTAATGAAATCATCGATGAAACTTTCACAACTTCACATTACCTCTGAAATGGTGTGTTATATGATTGCAGGCATGAAGAGACGTCATCGGACCGAGAGAACATTGGGAGAGGTGTCACAGGATAGCAAGCGTATTAGACTGGAGGAAAAACCAAAACCTAAACCAAGTAAGAATTCTTGTTGACTGATTCACTAATTGTGTATTACTTGCTCGTACTATCAAGCTAAGAGTATTTCCGAGTAGAGGATAGTGTTTTGTTTATATTGTTGCTGTTAAACTTCATTGAGGAATCTGTTAATGTTCAAGAAATAGAATTCAAAATTTTGCTAAGGAGCGTGATTCCCTCTGAGAGAATAAACATTAAGTATTCTTTATTTGTTGATATTCCTAATGCTTTCTATTAACCCGTTTACTGAATATTCTCTTTTCCATAGGCAATAGGGTAATACTATTATTGTTATAATCAAAGAGTCCTGGTTCATAATTTTTGTCTGCCTATTCACAGCAGCAACCAGCGGCTTCTTTCAGCGAGTGATCAACATCTTCACCCCTCGTAACCAGAGAGATCCAGAGCTTCAAGGAGTTTCAGTCAGTATGTCACCAGGTCAACGGTGCCAGGATACAAGGCACAGCCAGCGATTGAGGCAGAAAGGACCAGGGGCAGCACGACCAGCAAGTCACCGCACTTGCTCGAAAGTCCAAGAGGTGTCACATGTAGGGCTAGCTACAGGAAAAGCTATTAAGGGGTCTGGATGGAATCCTGCAGCCAAGGATTGTCCAGTATCACCAAGCAAGCTGATGAAACTTGATGAACAGGAGGATGGACATGGAGCACAGGCAAGATGTACAAGATCTGGGTTTACTGCACCGGGTAGCAGTCAAAAGAGAAAAGGAAATACAATGAACAAAGATGCAAGAGGAACTGTGGGTAGGAGCCAAACACCTTTGAAGGTTTCTGTTGAAGAGAATGGAGTGACCTTCAAGGGCCTTAGACAAGCTCCACTCACACCAAAGTCAGCTGGTCGGAGCAAGATGTTTGGTCGGCTCCATGCCCAGGTCTTTGGGAGCGAAGAACCCAGATACCCAACATTCTCCCATCCTCTTGAGGATCTGGCACAGGCATCACCTGGACGGCGTCGAGCCCCTACCAAAGCTAGACGCAGTCTTGGCAAAGAGTCAGCCGAGTCGCCCAAGCAACAGCAGAGGACGTCCCCACGGTTGTCCTCCAGATCTCAAAAACCACCTCCCCGCAGTGGCTGGTTATCTCCTTACTGCAAGCAATACATGGTGAAGCCGATTCTCCAGACCCACCACCAAACAACACTGCATAAGGCATCCCCACACCGTAGCCCTCCAAGAAGTGCAACTCCAGAATTTGAATTTGTCCATGTGGCGAGCCCTAGTCGAGGAACATTAGACAAAGAGAACAGTCCTACACAGACCTTGTCTCTGGATGGCCAAAAGAGAACAGCGCCCTCAATGGAGAGCCTGGAGTCCATTCCTGATGGTGTCCTGTCGGTTCTTGGTGACCAAAGCTCACAAGCATGGACAGAAATGAGGTAATGATATCCTTGTTATTGTAGATCAAGAATACATGCACAGTACGTGATGTGACCCTGAAGACCTCACAAGTTTCTCCACCATAAAAAATCACTGAAACTCAACAAAAATCTACCAGCAGCTTGATCGTCATTGTTGTAAAATGCTTTGAGTTGGTACCCATAATCCAGCTAGTATCACAATATGATGGCTGATTTGTAGTTTGCAGGCATAACACCAACTATACAGCGATCTATACGTAGCCATTAACCAAAGACGTGCCATCAGTTCAGTGATGTAGCTCTTCAACTAATGTTATAAAGAAAAGAAAAAATACGAAATTAAATTTCACATAAACACACTTTCGTATGAAGAAAAGGTTACAAAAAATACATGAATGATATTGGTATTTCTTCTAAATAGTTTTTAAAAGCAGAAAAATGGAGAGAATTTAACATAATGGTATAGATTTTCCAAACTGGAGTCATTTAATATAACTGGACTAAACCATTGCCTTTGCCAAGCCCCCACCTCCCAAAATGTCCATTTTCAAGAAAAGATTCCAAGGAGAATTGTTTGTAAATAATGGCTTCACAGACTGGTTAAGCAATATCTTTTTTCCTTTGCCAGATCCCCTCTCTCAGACAGATACTCCACACTGAATAACAACAACAACTCGTTGTTCAAGACCCCTTCACACCCAATGAACCTGAGACCCAAGCAGTTCACACCTGGTATGTACAGCTCCAGGACACCTAAAAGTGAAGAGCGCCATCTGCTGGCCTGGCAGAACCCCATGAACATGCCTTCAGCGAGGAGGCTGATCTGTCGGTAAGTACTTGTTTGTTTTATTGGAATCGAAAATTTGTTGTTTCTTCTGTTATTTGCTTCTATTATGTTTTATGGATTTCGTTTTTGTTCTTTCTTTGTTTGTTTTGTGTGTTTGTTTATTTACATTTCTCTTGTGTAATCTAATATTGTCCTGTCTCTCTCCTTCTTCTCTTCTCCTCTCCTCTCTCTCTCTTTCTCTCTCTATCTCTGTCTCTCTATCTCTATCTTTTATATCTGTCTCTCCTGTAATTTTAGATACATATTGGTGTTATGCCTCTCTCTTATTTCTGCAATATCTACATTGTATCTTTATATTCCCCCTTATTTCTTTTTACACTCGTCTCTCTCCAACTCTATCTTCTGTCTTTGTCTCTCCCTCCCCTTAATTTTTATGAATCAGAATTGTAAAGGTTCTACTAATTACATAAATATTGTGAGCACAAACTGTCGCCTACATTGTATGTCAGTTGGACTAACCCCCTGTTCATCGCGAAACACATGTTTGAGCGTCTTTTCGAACGAAAACCCAATATAAAAGAATCGGCATCCCCTTGTAGTCTGAACCTCGTATAACGAGAAATCGTATAACTGGGCGGGGCTTATCGTGTGTGTGCACTGATGTGACTAATGATACAAAACATTATGGTGTCAGTTGACTTCCCCAAAACCTGTTCTTTAGAAGATTTTGTAGTCTGTACACTCCTTTCGCTAATCATGATTCTTCATACGACGTTTTTATGCCTCCGCCCACCGAAGGTGGGTGCAGGAGGCATTATGTTTTCGGGTTGTCCGTCCGTCCGTCCGTGCGTGCGTGCGTGCCTGCGTCCGTCCGTCCGTGCGTCCGTCCGTCCCACTTCTCGTTACCGCGATATCTCGAGAACTTCAAACTTGGTACTAGTATGTATCCCCATACGAAGATGAACTGATTAGATTTAGGGGTAAGTAGGTCAAAGGTCAGAGGTCAATTTACATGAAATTACATGAAATTCTTGGTTTTTAGCACCGTTACCGCGATATCTCAAGAACTGTTTGAGGTAAGAACTTCAAACTTGGTACTAGTATGTATCCCTATACGAAGATGAACTGATTAGATTTTGGGGTAAGGAGGTCAAAGGTCAGAGGTCACAGAGGTCAATTTACATGAAATTACATGAAATTCTTGGTTTTTAGCACCGTTACCGCGATATCTCAAGAACTGTTTGAGGTGAGAACTTCAAACCTGGTACCAGTATGTATCTCCCCATAGAAAGAGGAACTGATTAGATTTTGGGGTAGGTAGGTCAAAGGTCAGAGGTCACAGAGGTCAATTTACATGAAATTACATGGAATTACTGGTTTTTAGCCTCGTTACTGCGATACATGTATCTCAAGAACTGTTTGAGGTAAGAACTTCAAACTTGGTACTAGTATGTATCCCTATACGAAGATGAACTGATTAGATTTTGGGGTAGGTAGATCAGAGGTCAGAGGTCACAGAGGTCAATTTACATTATAGAATGGGTTTCAGAATCCCTGCAATCTCATTGGTCAAGAGCTGTGCCTTGAATTTTACTGGCCTGCACGTTCGATATCAATAATTATTACGATCACTGACGATAGCCACTGTAAACATGCTATCGATATTTATTTTAGCGAGTGCGAGAGTCTGAGCTGAGAGCCGCGATATACGACTTTTTAATGACGGAGAATTGCAAGATTTGAGACAAAATTCAGATGTTAATGATAGTTGACTTCGGATTCTGATGGTAAGCCCAATAAAATCCGATTATAGGTCTACCTGTTTAAAAACAAGCAAACTGAAAAGGCGATTAAATGAAAATTAGTGCAGTGTGAAACTGAAACTTCAAGGAGAGGGTTACTGTGTTAGTACCGTACGCTGCACTGCACTGTGCATGCAGTGCATACGGTACGGTGATTCACTACAGTCTACAGCGCAGCATACACTGGTCTGGGCTGGCCTGGATTATGGGATGACCAGACTTAAAATTTGTTGATGCAAGACTAGAAGTTCTCTTTGCATTAATTCTTTAAATTACTTGCTTTAAAGTAAATAGACTAGATTATATCTAACTTGGGCTTGTTGTTGACACTGACAGATTCTAAAATAAAAAAGTTGACAGTCATGACAGTAGTTAGCTTAGCCTTAGCCTTAGGGTCAAGACTCTAACACTGAAATAAAATGAAATTCTGAAATTTAACCTTAAATTAGCCAGATTTTCAGTTCTCTATGGAAGTCATTAAATTTCTAAAATCTATTTATGATGCATGGAAATGATTTACCAGTGCAAGCATGAAGCAGTGCCTTGTATAAGGTTTTTTCTCTTATCATGCATCCGGTAAATTGGATCATGCGTCCGGTAAAATTTGGCCGGTAAATTGTTGCATGATACCAGTAATAATGCCATTTATCCCATTCTATAAAACAGATGATGCACAGATTTATTTCGTGGGTCGGTAGAATTGTTTGCATTCGGTAAATTTGGCCTGGTCTAAAACACACTCGGCTGCGCCTCGTGTGTTTAAACCATGCTCAAATTTACCTTATGCAAACAATTCTACCGACCCACTCATATCTGTGCATCATCTGTATATTAAATTATATGGAATTACTGGTTTTTAGCACCGTTACCGCGATATCTCAAGAACTATCTGAGGTGAGAACTTCAAACTTGGTACCAGTATGCATCCCCATAGAAAGATGAACTGATTAGATTTTGGGGTAAGTAGGTCAAAGGTCAGAGGTCACAGAGGTCAATTTACTTGAAATTACATGAAATTACTGGTTTTTAGCTTCGTTATCAAATATTTCTAGAACAGTTTGAGCCATCAACTGAATTTAGGCGGAGGCATATAGGAGACGCAGTCGTATTCATTTTGTTTTATAATACAAGTCTTGTACAACTTTGCTGTAGTCTGAACAGGCTATTATCCACAATACTTTGTGACATAAATGTAGGTGATTACTTTAACCTGAATCGGTGAATACATTTTATTTTTCTTTCATCTGTCAAATGGCTTAATAGCTAGACTAAGAAAGTGTTCATACAACTTTACACTCTCCCAGTAAGCTTGGCAGTTTAGGGGGTCTGAATTTCCTATTATAAATTCTACAATAGAAATGAACAGATGGATTTCTTCTTTTTTTTTTTGTCACAATTTTTTTTTCCTGTCCTTTTACCATAGTACTATGGGATATCAATTTAAAAGAAAAACTTTCATGGAACTTGGTCCTTCAAATCATGATTGATTATAAAGTATCAAAAATATCCCGTCACTGTGAATATGCCTAGATACATGTAACATGTCCCGGCTGTTACTACTTTATTTTTCAGTAGGAAACATAGTACTCTTCAAACAGTGCATAAACAGTGTGAATATATATCTGTAAAAACATGAGTTCAGCTTCCCATACTTTTCTCCTACGACTGCAACTGCACCCCATCTAGGGGTTATTTTATTTGTAGAATAAACACGGATGATTATCTGTACCCTGCCACAATGGAATGGATTAAAATCTACATTGTATTTGTTCCTTTGCCCGTGGGGGAAACCGGGGACAAAGAGGGAGCGCTTTTCCCCTTACAGTTATTATTGTCATTCTATTTGACTAACTGTATTTGAAGGGGCAATGAGTTTTGGAATGATTCATGTCCAAGTCGTTTCAGACTGACATCTTCTAGAAACGTTAACACAGCTTCCATTTTGTCTTTATGCTGCGCTGAATGGGAACAAATTTTAAAGGTAAAGGGAAGCTCTGTTAAAGGGATACTCAACCGCAGATTGTGGACTTTTTTATGCCGCGAGAGGGCACCGTGATCGTTACCTGATCATACCGTTGCCATGCGGGGCTCAAACTTCGAACAGACTGGTCGCCGCGCAATATGCACGCTCCGCCTGAGCTCGAGCTCTCGTGCGAGACTCGGTCGGCTTCGTGCAGACCGAATTGTAATCCCAGTAGTCCGACGGACGCGTTTGACACACAAACTTTGTGTACGAGTGAATGGGCTTACGCAATCATGGCTTTCCCCACGGCCACCTGGTGGCGTATACCTTTAATGAAAAATGTACTTGAAGGAACCTTGATGAATACATGATTTTGTTCCATATCAAAGAAGAAATCAGTAATGTGCTAACCCTTTCAAAATGCATATATGTATTTGAATCGAGGTTAGCAAACATTTGTGCAAATTTCCTTTAAAGATTTATTTTATTCATGAATGAGAAAAGTTGAGTGTCTTGAGGCCAACCAAACAAACTATGCGGGAAGTCCTTAAAGTAGAACTTTAATGATTTTAAATATTGGCTTAATACTTATTATTGCATAGATGGCATAAATTAAACAAGGTTATCCAAATTCAACGCTTGGAAACATTTGAAGTAATGATTATTATCAATTATAAAACGGTAAAATACAGCCCCCGATATAGCAGCTGAAGAGCTCCTCGAACGCTGCTGAGATATGTGACGACACACCATGGACCAGTCCTGTCTAAGCAGACGATGTCCCATAACATCTTACACATTTTTCAGAGCCTATTTTGTCATCTCCTCTTCACTTATTTCTCTTCCTTCACTAGCGTCAGTCTTAATGTTAGTCTGTTGCCTCACTCTTAACTTCGTGTATGGTATTATTTTGATGAAATATGCAGCGTTAAAAAAATAAAGGAATCAGTCACTTGTAAACAAAATAAGACGCCATTGTATTTTCAGCTGCTTGCACCGGGGCATGTTCGGCGTTTCAAGAGGGAACGAATACCATCCTGCTATTATTCGGAGGGCTTTTCAATTTGAAAGTGGGGTTTATTTCATTGATCATTGACCCTTCTCCTATGTATTTACAATCAAACGGTTTTAGCTATTAGAATCAGTTTCACTTTCCCTTTATAATGGTGTGAAATAAGGTCATGTTTAAATACACCAAACTCTTTATAATTTGATAAATAATTGCATTGCAATTACGTTCATTCATTATAGGACGTCGTCTGCTTAAGCAGGATCGATCCCGAGTGTGACGACATCAAAACATCGCTATATTTCTGGCGAATCCTCGGATATTCCAGATGCTGAGAAGAGCTTTTATTTGTGTTGTTTTTATAATCATCAGATACGCAGTTGACATAAAACTTATACGATTGCCATCTGTAAGCTTCCCAGTTTCTAGTGATACATTAATTGCCATATTTGTGATTTTCTTTGAATATCTACTTTAAATATAAAGCCGAGAATTGAAAGAATGCTTGTCACCAAATTTTCCAGGGCCTTGCATAAAAAGTTGCGATTTTAACACAACTTAAACACAACTTAAACCCAACTTGATTTTCAGCCAATCAGGATCGAATATTTTACACTTGCATTTAAATTTTTGAGTTGCCTTTGATTACAATTTTTCATACGAGAGTGCCCTGGGAACCTGTTTCAGAATAACAACTGCCCCACTTCTATGACAAATTTGCTCTCAGCCAATCAGATTCAAGGATTTCAGTAGCTTATAACAATTATTGTAACTCGTTTTTGATGACAAGTTTATGAAAGGGGGCCCTGATCAAGTAAAAGTATAAAAGTGTAGCTGGAGTCTGCTGAATGGTAGAAAAGCGACCAGTCAAAAAAAAAAAAAACCCAATTTTTTTTTTCTCTCTCCCTCTAAATTGCTTCTTTTTTTTTGGGGGGGGGGGGGGAGGGAGGATGGGGGTTAATGTTGCTTGATATGGACTGTTTTGGAAACAGTGATGATTACATAATGGTTACTTTAATTGATAAGTTCAAGATACTGACAATTGCATTGCTTTCAAAGTTTCTTTTGATTAGATATGTGTGTTATAGAAGTGAAAAGTAGTTCATAACACAGACAAACATTGTAAATCAACTTTTATTCACCGCTACATGTATGTACCTTTAATTTTGTAACACATTTCAAATATTTTCTTTCCAGAGAGGATACAAGTGCATATTGGCTCTTGTGATTTTTATCTATAATTATAAATCCAAACAATGTCACAGGTCCGCATGTCTTTCCTAATAACTGTAACGCTTGCCATAACCATTCATGGCCTTTAATAGTGGTCTAGGTGTTCTGTTATTGTGTCAGACCTATATGATCATGCTCATATATTTTCCTCTCTCTTTTTTTCACTCCATCTTTCCATTTCCCAAGCCCTTTTTTTTCTTCTCAACTCGCATTCATTACCAGGGGAGTACAAGGAGATAATACCAGCAAATTAAATTCTCATATTAAGAGTTAATAGACCAGGGGGGCTTTGTGCCGCGAAGCCTCACTCTTGACTGGCAAAGAGTGTGGCCTTATTGTGGGTATTAATCCGGCACTTAGTGGGGTCGTTGATTCGCGTGAATGTAAGGGGCTTTTGAAAGAATTTGTTATTGTTCGGGGCCCCGCTGGTTGACGCAGAGGTTTGGATTGTCCCTCGGGCAAGTGAGGGCGAAGGAGAGGGATCAGCTAGTGGGACTAGTTACAGAGGCAGAGAGAGAGAGAGAGAGATTGTGTGAGTGAGAATGGGTAAAGGGAGTGTTTCAGATGTACAGCTTAATTTGATTTTGACATTGTGAGGGCTCTGTTTCAAGGTTGAAGATAAAGTTGCGTTCTGATCATGCAATAGACCTGTTTACAAAGTGATTCAAATTTTATGCATACTTTTGAAACAAAGGTTGTTCTTGACAACCTGAAAGCTTGCCAGACATAGCAACAAGTAATGTATGCAAACTGGATTCCAAGTATTGTAGTTCATTCATTAATAACAGGTTAATGGAATACCTCGTTACTAGGTCCCCAGGAAAGAAACATCCATAAATTTGAATCACTTTAATAGTAAACAGGTCTATTACATTGTGAAAGAAACTGTCTCAAAGCAATAGACCGCTTCTGTAATGTATACAAATTTATGCACATATATTCTCTGAACACCTAGTGACGAGCTATTCCATGAACCTGCTTTTTATAAATGAGCCTCAATGCTTGGAATCCAGTTTGCATACATTATTTGTTTGCTATGTCCGGCAAGCTTTCAGGTTGTCAAGAACAACCTTTGTTTGAAAGGTATGCATAAAATTTGCAACATTACCGAAGCGGTCTATTGGGAAAGGTTGATCATGTCTACAGGTGTACATAAATAACTTTATAATACATAACTTTATATCGAAACCTTGTTATATCAGGGCTAAAAAGCAATAGAATACAAAGAAGTGGGACCAGTAAAAATTACCATGTTATAATGAGAATTTGTTATATCCTTGCTCATTATTACAAGGTTCCACTGTAGCCATTTAGTACCTGGGTCGAGAGATAGATTCAAGAAAAAAAATGCCGAAACTCTTTAGGTAGGGATTTGAACCCCCAACCATGAAACTGAAAGTAAAATCTAGTGTTTCAGAAAGGTAGCTTTGTAGAAATGGGAGAAAATTCTTGCTCATCCATGAGCAAACCCATTGGCCCGACTTCATGAAAGAGAATTATCTTAAAACCTCCATAAGCGTAGTGTGCGCATGTCCTCATCTCCAATGGGAGGATAGCAATGCGCTGAAATATGCTTTATTTTACGCTTATTTTAGTCCACAGCAGAGGTTCAAACCGTGGTTGAAGAAAAACCTCTTTCGTGACGTCGGGCCATCATGTTCAGTCTTTTTGGCATCAATATGGCTTTATTTGCTTTATTTTTCATTGTTCTTTTTTAATGACCCTTTTAAATAATCATCTGCAGTGGAAACTCAGTATAACGAGGTCCTTGGGACCATCAAAATTACCTTGTTATAGCAGGAATCTCGTTATATCAGGTTAAAAAAGACCAATAGAATATAAAGAGCTGGGACCATGAATATTACCTGAATGTATATCAGGAATATTGTTATATCAGATATCTTTATACTGAGTTTCCACTGTATATGGAAAAGGTTTTCTCTCACACACTTATGAATTGGGAGTGAGTTGATAGAATAGGATTGTCGTCTACTTTGCAGAGATTATTGAAATCTTAATTTCATTTTAACCCGTTGACTACTGAATTATCTCATCCCCATAGACCTAATACAGGGACCACCCGATTCCAGTGGGGAATGGGTTGGTTCACTGTAAAGCAGCATGGATATATTTGAAGCCCTCATGTTTCAGTGCATGTACCATGTACTGAATGTGGGCATTCTTGTAGAAACCAAGCTTGTCTGTGCCATTGCCCGCCTTCTCCGTGTTGTGGAGTAGACCCATTCTTTAGTGGATTAGAATTGCATGTTGTGCTTTTCTTTGGCCGATGTTATCTTAAAATCTACCTCCTTTCTTCCTGGACCCCTTTGTAAAACAGCATGCAGATTAATCGGGTGTCAGAATTTAGGGCTGCTGGGACCCCAGGCTGTGAAAAAGAAAAACTGAGAATTTCCTTTTTTATCCTTGTTTCCCCCCCCCCCCCCCTGTCTTCATCAGTGGTTCATTTGAGGATACACAGCCATGAGAGTTTTGCTCTCAGCTACAGGGTGGTCCATAAAAAGGATGGGCCTTATTCAAAGCAGCATACAATTTCATCAGGTGTCAGAATTTAGGGCTGCTGGACCTCAGGCTATGAAAAAGAAAGAAAAACAGATTTTTTTTTCTTCCCTTATTCATTGGCTAATTTTAGGATACACAGCGTCAGCAGTAAGAATTCTTGCTCTGAGCTACAGGATGGCATAATAAAAATCGGGTGTTGGTATGACGGCTGCTGAGGCCCCAGAATGTGAAAAAGATTTTCTTTTGTCTTCCCTTATTTATTGGTTCATTTGAGAATACACAGCGTCAGCCATAGAAGGTCTTGCTGTCAGCTATATAGGGTGGTCCATGAAAAAGGGTAGGCCTAGTTTTAGAGCAACATGCTGAGTAATCAGGAATTGGAATTGAATGCTGAATTGGGCCCCAGGTTGTGAGGGCTGTGAAAAAGAAAAACTGAGCAGTGTTTTATTTTTGATTTTTCTTTCTTTTTATTGTTTAATTTGAGGATACATGACCATAGGAATTCCTGCGCTCAGCTTCAGGGTGATTCAGAAAAAAGTGTCGTTTTTTTTAAGTTATGAATCCTGTGATTCTAAGCACAATCGATTGAAATTTGAGATGAAATGAAGAGGGAGAGAGAGAGATTCCTACTTTTAGCTCTGTTGTGATTACAGATAAAACATGAACATTTTGAGAATTTTAGTTTCAAAATTTTGCTCTGTGGTATAGGGTAATCGAGAAAATTAGGGTTGGGCACTTGGGCCATTGTAAAGCACCAGCAGATCAGTCGCATTTCGGAATTTGGGTAGGTATATGGGCTGTGACAAAAGGAAAGAAATTTTTACAAGTATGTTGAAATTCACAGCCTGCCTTCCTCATAAAGCAAAATTAGTAGAGAGATAGTTTCCCAACGGTTTATTCAGACTTTCAAATGATAAAAAAACCGATCAAACTGCATTTCAGAGTATAAAATCGATAACTGTGCAGGTGTCTGCTTTTTAAAAATTATTTTTCTTTTATTTAATGTTTTTTTAAAATAACCTGTGTCGGGGGGGGGGGGGTTATCGTTATTTTTTCAAATTATTTTATTAATAACCTACTGACAACAGAGTTTGATTGGTTATTGAGTGTTGTGTACATGGATTGGAAAAGAAGACCTTCGGGTCATAGTTATTTGGTTAATCTTTTTGTTTTCCCGGCATCCATGT
Organism: Heliocidaris erythrogramma; assembly: GCA_025617745.1. NCBI lineage: Eukaryota > Metazoa > Echinodermata > Echinoidea > Camarodonta > Echinometridae > Heliocidaris > Heliocidaris erythrogramma. Next base: position 24,750,230 of record CM046864.1, read on the forward strand.
GACTCTCTTCTAATCTACTGTTTTGTATCCTCTGATTTCTTGATTTTTGTCTTTGCCGAATAAATAATAATAATAATAATCTCTTTTGTAGAGTTGATGTACACAAAATTCCGCGAAACTTTGCACAGGTCTAGTAGACATCCGGTAGATACTGCCGAGGAAATTTCAAGGTCACAAATTCTATTTAACTCCTTTTTAAGAAATGAACATCTTGCTTTTGTCGCAGATGGAGCTATTCAGAAATCAGCTCATGTACATTAATATATTACTAGTAACGGTCAAAAGATAATTATTCAAATTACGCAAGTTTTTTCAAGTTGAAAAAAAAATGGTCTTACCAAGTTGTTGTTATTACATACTTAAAAGCAAATTATAATCATTGTCACATCTGCACAAGTTTTCTAAAATTTTATAATTCTTTTGTTATTTATCGCATACTCACACAACTTCAAAATTTAGGGCTGCAAAAAGGATGAAGGACCTTTAAGTCCCAAACAAAGTAAATAGCTTGGACTTGCTTTCAAAGGTATTTTCCAGTTTGACAGCTCAAGATTTAATCAAAACTATTAAGCACCATGTGATCTGATAGTCCTTAACTGATGATTGTCACAAGTGTTTGCAATCATATAACTCTGAGTTATGCTATTTCAAACTTTAATTCTACTTGCTTTTAATATTGATGATGCTATCTTTAATAGTCTCCTGTCAGAAGAAAGGGATATAACTCTAAAGGCTACATTAGGTGGACAGTTTTTGTCTTATTTCTATGCTCAACTGTCCACCTAATGTAGGGGGCGCTATTATGACGAAATAAACCACATTGTTGTGTGTCCACCTAATGTACCCTTTAGTAATAGGTTATTTTTTGTTCTTTGTACAGGCATAAAGAGATATTGTTGAACTAGTATAGGGTGGTACAGTATTTCAAAAGATAGGATCTGCCCTAAAAATACTGGAAAAAGGTGTATTATTGTAAACACCTATTTGGAAAAAGGAGGGAAAATTCAAAAAATTGTATAAGCCGCATTCTGTTGCTGAAAAAAGAGAGAAGCATTTCCAAATACTTGTTGCATTCTAAAAGTGTAGATACACGTTGACTGGTATTCTGAAAACGATTGTATCTTTTATGTTAGTAAGACGATGTTAATTGTAACAAATCAAAATTAGGATAAGACATTGGTTAATGTCTCTGCAAAGCTGGCTGCGTTTGCGTAAAATTAATAGAGACAACTGCGCGAGCGCCAATGACAAGTGTTTATTCTGCGCAATACCAGTTTGTTATGACAATCAACGTCGTTTTCCTTAACATAAAAGATAACATCGTTTTCAGAATACAGCCCCTGAATAATTTTTCTGCCAAGAGATGTGGGAGCCAGATGGGCGTTAAATAGCTTTATTATTACATGTATTTAATTCCATTTCGGCTCTCAGCAATGATAGAAAATGGATAGATAACAATAAGCACTTGTATACACGCTGTTACATTATTATCATCATATCCCATTGTTTCCAAGGTGTTTTATCTTCAGTTGCCTCTCTCAACCCAGGGCACTTTATGGGTATCTATATAATACATGTAGGTAATGCCTACTACATGTAGCTGATCATCTTGTCCCATTGCTATCGGCGCTTTGTCATGCAGCCGTATCTCATCCCAGGGGAGTGTTTCATCAAGTGTTTTGTCAGTGATATTTACTGACAAATTTGCTCTCAGCCAATCAGATGCAAGGATTTCAGTAGCTTATAACAGTTGTCGATAAAAATCACGGACAAAACACTTGAGGAAACGCTCCCCTGTTGTAAAGAATACAATGTAATTACATGATATGTTTTTATTATTCTTTGTTTTCTACTGTTTTGCAGCTCTGCTAAAGCTCGTCATGCTTTCAAGATGTTCCACACACCAACACCGCTCAGGCAATCAAAGGTAAGTTTACATGTAATTGTCTCATGGGAGTTTGAATAGAAGTGATACACGGACGAAACTGTTCAAATGCATGTGTTGCATAGTGATGAAATATATAAAATGACAATAATGGCCCTTGCCATTTTGATTGTATTACATTGCCTACGCTAATCAATTCCATGAAGAGAATAAGTGCATTTCATGATTTGCCAGTAATGCAGCTTGCACTGCTCATTAATTAAATGCATTAAAGGGAAACTCCACCCTGGTATTAAATTGATTTGAATAAAATAAGAAAAATGAGAGAAAGGGATTAGTGACAGTTTGAGCAAAATCAGATAAGAAATAAGAAAGTTACGACTTTTTGAAATTGTAATTAATCAAACGCAAATTGGCAACTCCGTGACCTATCTTGCGAACTCTTCTCCCATTTGCTCAGTACAGAAACTCTCGTAAATTTTCATTTTTCTCTGTTTTTGATGAAGGAATAGATGTGTTTCATACAGGTTTTGTCTAAAAACATACGGGCAGTGATTATAGCTATTAAGGTGCATGTATGTTTGAATATTTTCTTTAGATAAAATGGAAATTAATGAGTTGGGGGTACAGGGCAAATGGAAGAGGAGCTCGCAAGATACATGTACCTCACAGAGTTGCCAAATTTGTGTTTGATACATTACAACTTCAAAAATTCATAACTTTCTTATCCATTGTCGTATTTTGCTCAAACCTCCGCTGATCTGTTTCTTTAAATTTGCTGACTTTTAAAATCAACTTGTAATCGGGTGGACTTTCCCCTTTAACTGTTTGTACCATGTCACTCTCACATGGCTTGTCCAAGACTGCGATGCAGTCCTTCGTCGAAAGGACGGCTATGTGCAACAGGCATTATCCAAATAAGGGTAGCAAAAAAATCTATATCTCATGCATGTTCTTGAGAGATCACAATGTTAAAGAACAAAGAATGGGTCCTAGAAGTGGAATCAAATCTACAAGTAACAGGAGAACACTTTAAAGGTGCACCAAGGAACTGTTCAGTTGCAGTCATGTCATAGGGAAACAGGGGGGCGTTTCATCAAAGGACTTGTCAGACATTTTATCCGACAAATCTGCTCTCAGCCAATCAGATGCAAGGATTTCAGTAGCTTATAACAGTTGTCGGATAAAATATCTGAAAACTTCCTTTGATGAAACGCTCCCCAGGACCTTGATAGATGCATTGACCCATTTCAGATCAGAGTTTTGTTGTGGTCTAAATTAATCAGCTGTCCCTCCTCAAATTGGCAACAATAAATCTTTTTTTCCTTATTAAGTGAATAGATGTGAATGAAAATTGCCAATTTGTACACAAATCCCTCGTGTTCTTGAACCACATAAGGAACTGCATTGGAAATAAACTGATTTTTTTTTTAATTTATGCTCTTTCTGGAGAGCTTTTCATCAAGTGTTTTGTCAGTGACTTTTACCGACAACTGTTATAAGCTACTGAAATCCTTGCATCTGATTGGCTGAGAGCAAATTTGTCGGTAAAAATCACTGACAAAACACTTGATGAAATGCTCCCCTGATCTTGTATAATGTGTAATTTGTAGCATTCGGGATCAAAAGATAATGCAAAAACATCGCTAAAACGAGACACTAAGTGTTAGAAGACAACGATAAACCAAATAGGGGTACATATGTAAACGTACAGTAACCCCCATCTCATATATGTTCATGAAAAGCTTATGTTGCCAAGAACAAAGAATGGGCCTGCAAGTGCAATCGAATCTGTAATTGTCAGAGTAAGACCACTTGTACAGTAAGGGGTGAACCAGAGCACAGTTCAAATGCACTTTTTAGTAGGCGGGATCCACATGTCACTCTGCATCAATCAGTACCAGACCATCTTTTCCGACGTTCTGAAAAGCGGCGCAAACATGGCGTTAGCGCTTCCCAACAAACACACTTAAGTCATGTCAACAGAGCAAGAATCAGGCAAATATCGCTGGAAAATGCTCCGAAAAATGATACATTTGTCGTGGATTCCCTTTTGGTCGGAGTTCACATATTTGTATTTGCAGTGGCGAATGTCACTCTTATTGTGCGGTTGCTGGTGGAAGTCTGGGCTTTGTGGTAGGACTGAGAGTGTTAGTGCTTTTCTGTTTTATTTACATTATTCTGGTTTTCTTTCTTTGTGAGTTGAGCAGTGCTGAATAGGTGGGTACACATACATGAACTTGTTGCTTATATTTGATTCGAGGAATGGTTCACATAGAAAAGTGTTAAGAGGACTTACTATGGCTTATTGGAGAATGGAGATGCTTTCGTTTTCATTCCATTTTTCTCTCTTCTTCTTCTTCTTCCTTTTCTATTTTCTTCCTCCTCTTCTATTTTCTTCCTCCTCTTCTATTTTCTTCCTCCTCTTCTATTTTCTTCCTCCTCTTCTATTTTCTTCCTCCTCTTCTATCTTCTTCCTCCTCTTCTATCTTCTTCCTCCTCCTCTTCTTCTTCTTCCTCTTCTTCTTCCTCTTCTTCTTCCTCTTCTTCCTCTTCTTCTTCCTCTTCTTCCTCTTCTTCTTCCTCTTCTTCTTCCTCTTCTTTCTTCTTCTTATTTCTTTTTTTTTTCTTCATCTTCTTCTTGTCTTCTTCTTCTTTTCTTCTTCTGCTTCTTTTCTTCTTCTTCTGCTTCTTCCTCTTCTTTCTTCTTCTTTCTTCTTCTTCTTCTTCTTCTTTCTTCTTCTTCTTCTTCTTTCTTTTTTCTTTCTTTTCTTTCTTTCTTTCTTTCTTCTCTTCTTCCTCTTGTTTCTTTCTTCTTCTTCCTCTTTTTTCTTCTTCTTTTGAAGAAGCTACTATTCTATGTTTTTAGAAATCATTTAATTTTCATGTAGTGCAATTTGAAAGATGGCAATTTTAGCTGAAATTACCCTGTACAAGTTAAATGTTAAAACTACTATTCATATTGTGAAATTACATGGTGAAAAAAGGCAGTTTAAAGGCTGATGTGAAGTAAGATGACATCAGGGGGGCATATCATCAAGTGTCTTGTCTGTGATTTTTACTGATAAATTTGCTCTCAGCCAATCAGATGCAAGGGTTTTGAACGGTAGCTTATAACAGTTATTGCAACTTGTCATTGATGACAAGTTTTATGAAACAGGGCCCCGTATGGACAATGGTGTGGAATTCCTTGAAACTACTCCTCTCGGTATAATGAAATCAATTATCTCAGAATTATTATATGACGGATGGAATAGAATCAATATTCTTATTGAAAATGGATGCAAACGAAACATGATAGATATTTTTTCCCAATTACTTTCAGGGATTCCCACCCACCCCCCCCCCCCCCCCCCCCCCAATATGACAAGACAAATCAGTAAACAATTAAAAAACTACATGCCGTCAAATGGGAGCCACAATTTACCCCAGACCTTTCTTAGGCGAGAGACAATGTACATGGTTGCAATTCAAATGCACATGTGTTGATAATTGAACTCAGTGGCGACAAATCAGCCCTACTGACTGGTAAGAACACACCCAAATGTCTTGCCCTCCAAATGACATTGTTACAATGTAGCATTATATGTAACTTGCCTTAACTGGTGTTGCCTGAAACCAGGTCCTATAATGGAACGATAATATTTGAACCCTCTAAGAAATTACAGGCAACAACATCGGACATGCAGGTGTTCACTTGCTGCAAGGAGGTGAAAAATCGCCTAATAAATTTGATCAAAATGTGATCATTTTATGACCTTATAATGCAAAGTTATGAAAACATGTTGCTGGGTTGAGCTTTTTATGAGAGTAACAACATGTACATGTTTTGTACATGTATCTACATTACTTTTTTGCAGTACTGTTGCAAACTATTAAAATATGTCTTCTTTAGGCCATCCCAGATTATTGCCTTGAAAGTCTAATCACAAGTGTTAACTTGTTAAACTAAGTAATAAGTAGATCTAATATCATTTGAGAAGGGGGAAATGGAAAGTATTCTGTCTTTTCTTTCATTTCTCAGTCACTTTGATTATTCCTATTATTTGCTATCCTACATTCTCTTTCAACCCAGCCCTCACTCTGCATGCCATGTGATTAAAATATTGTGATGTACATGTAGTGATCTTCACTGGCATGGTTGCACCTCTGTCTTACCCACATTTCCAACGTAACCTGTGTACAACTTTCCATATACCAGAGTGCAGCTGCCCTTGGTATTTCATCACTACCCCCTCCCCAGAACTGCTCCAGGAAATTTACCCCCTTCCCCAAAGATGACTACCCCCTTTAAAACAGTGTCCACAGTATGAGGGTGTAGTTGTGTCGGTTTGTGTGGGTGTAGTTGTGTGGGGGGGGGGGGGGGGGGGGGGGGGGGGGGGGGGCTGTCAAGCGTTATTGTCCTAGGGGGTCATTGTCCATGGGATGACAGTCCAAGGTGCACTTTTCCTAGAATGACACATTTGTAATTTTTAATTTGTTTAAAACTTAGAAAGGGGCCATATTTGCTGGTCTGATGCATTTAGCTTGTTAGAAAAAGTACTACAGATCCAAACTTTAAAATGACTTTTCCAACTTCACCTCACCCATGCACCCTCTCCTCCATAAAAGATACATGGGTCTGAGCCAAAAGTAGTCAACATAAACCCTAAATTTTCAATTTAAGATTTGTGTCTGCCCTTGTATATCACATGAAAGCTGAGAATCTGTAGTTTATGAAAATGTACATGTCTCTTCATGATTGCGTTCCGTTTTTTTTAAAATAACCTTTAAAATGGAAAAGAGCGCCCTCATAGCGCGACGGGACGGAATTACTAGAAAAAGCAATTTTAAAAAAAGTGAAAGGGCATTTGAAAAATAAAGTTTGGAGTTGGAATACTAAATGCAATACTATTCACTGCCCAATGCCAGTTCTGGCAATATTCTGTTATAATTGGGTTAAAATTTGAACTTTTTGGTGCAAAATTGTATTTTGGGGCACTTTGACGCCCCCTTTTTATTTTTTTGTAGGATAAAGTGGAGTTTATAGACTGAGGTCTTATAAAGTATCAATGACCTATCGTACCATCACTTCTGTACCATTAAAATTGATTCCCTTATATTTCGAGAAGAATTGTGATGTGTTCTTTTTTTTTCCGTCCCGTCGCATTTAGTGGGTATTTAGTGGGTATTTAAGGGATTTTAGGCGCGACGGGACGGAATTTTGCATGGAAAGTACAGTCCCATGTATGTCATTTGATGTAAGTATACTTTTTTTAACCCGAGCAAGTTTTTATTCATTTAATTTGAATAAACAATAGAGAATAAAAGTTTTCTTACTCGAACAATGTAGTTCTACCACATTTTTTTAGAGAAAAGAACTATTTCATGATATCAAAAAAATTTCTTTTCAAAATCCCCATTTGTTTTGTACATGGTGCAAAAGTGTCCATCCTCTCTAGTGATTTTATCTCTTTAATTTGAATTAACAATAAAGCTTGCCACTTCCCTGTGCCTTAACATTGTAGTTCTACCATAGTTTAAAAGAAAAAAGTACAGTTGGACAATATTTTAAAAAAAATTCTAAATCCCCATTCCTTTTGTACATGCGCAAAAGTTTCCGTCCCGTCGCGCGACACCCATTCATCAATTTTCAAATTTAAAAAAATTGATTGGGCCAAAATCTTAGCTTCATGGTTGAATGTCATGTGCTCTATCATACTAATAAAAAATCAGCATACGAGCTAGTCTTCAATTTTAACTTCGATAGAATTTTACTTTGAATCTGTCTTACAAAATTTCACCATTCTATCGTTCCGTCCCGTCACGCTAACAAAAAATGTTGTTACCATGGAAACGGAATTACGATCATTCTTGTGTTTGTAGTGGAATTGTTCTTCAGTGTAAACTTATTACAAAAGTAAAGGTATGCAGCAGGTAGCATTTCTTATTTTCATGTAAGGGGAAAATATCCTATTGAATTCCGTCCCGTCGCGTTGACAGGACTTTTGGCTCAGACCCACATGTATGACCATGTGTTCAGTTGTAACCAAGATTGAGATGGTGAGTTTTTATAAAGGAGATGATAAACATGGAGAAAGATAGAGAGAGAGAATGATTGTTAAAAGGAGTACAAATAACGGTAGACTGGTAGTGATGAGAGCAGAATCATGTTTGAAGAAGAGGATATAAAGAAGAAGAGGATATAAAGAAGAAGAGGATATAAAGAACAAGTGAGAGGCTAATTAACAATAGAACAACAAAATGAGCAAGTAAAATCGTATCCACTAAGCAAATTTGCAAACTCACAAAATGGCCATCCAACACTGTTCTCAGAATGCATTTCACTTCAAGTAGCACTCGAAACTTAAAAAGCATTGTTACCACCAGAAAAGTGGTTCTTAAGAACCCAAATTTTAGGACAAACAAGCAAACAAAGCTAACCGATCCTCAGGGGGTAGGAAAAGATTTTGAGATTGATTGGGATATTGTTGGTCAATTCTCACCCCTAAGGGTGATATCCCGATTCTCTTTATGGAATCGTTGAGAAAATAGTTTCCTAGCTGGAAAAGGGGGGTTATTTGTTTGAGAGCTACATGTAGAGACCCCTACAGCCCATTATTAAACAGGCTGGCTGTCCGGCTTTATGGCTTTGTCCAGCTCTCACAATAGGCCTTTTAACTGGGGCTAGACATGTGCTTTGAAAAGGATTATCTATAAGTGGCAAATGATGTCAAAAGTTTATACAAAGATGCACATCCATCAATTAACGGTGTAATTGAATGGGAGGGGAAGATGTGAGAAAATTGAATTACATATTTGTTGATAATTTAGAAGAAAATATAATAGTTTTGATGTCTATTGTATTATATATTTATTTGAATTCAGTTTTTACCCATCAAGTTATATTACAGTAACATCTGCTGAAGTTCTTTGCAACTTATATTTATCCTTTTACCTCCAGATATTTCCTTTCTATCAATACAAAATGATATAACTTTCAGTTTTATTTACATCTATTGTGAGATTTCCCCATAATTATGTCACAGATGACCAATTTGCCAGTTTTAGATTCACATAGGTTAAAGTGATCTGAACTTTCATATAAAGTACTTAAATAGCATTTTAAATTATTCAACTATATATCTTTCAAGCTGTCCCAAACCTTTTTCTACTTCAACAAAATTAGCTTAACGTGGAGAAGGTTTCCGGTTCACCATGTGGTTAGTCCTGAAAAGGACTATTGAGTAAGAAGAAGAAAGTGGAGAAAAGTTGAGAGGAGAAGAAAAGGAAAGGCGAGATAGAAATTCACAGAGTGTAGAAGTAGTCTTTCTTGAAAGTGTGAAGTCCTGAAAAGGACTGTAAACCAGGTGAGAAGGCTGAGAGTGGAGAAGACTCGACGTTTTGGACAGGTTGACTGTCCGTCATCAGGAGTGAGTAGGTGCCGGGAGGAACGGGGTATTCTTCTTACTCAATAGTCCTTTTCATGACTCACCACATGGTGAACCGTAAACCTTCTCCACGTTATCAGTACCACCATGCAAACCTCTACCTTCAAAGATCATAAAAATTAAACTTGTTACAAAGGGTGGTGGATAGCCCTGTAATTACTGTTTCTCTAACTTATGGAATAATAAAAAGAAGAAAAAAATCTGGCCAGGCTTTCTGTCCATACTTTCATTGCGCAGACTGGTCTGTCTGAGTTTGCCTTTCCCCTGCAGTAATGGTCCTTTGTAGAAAGGAATTAAGGCACAAGTAAAGCCAATCTTTTCTGAAGTACTTGATGGATATGTCACTTTTCTCTGAGCGACTGTTCTATTTTGCTGGATGGCTGGAGTTTGAGATTGTGTGAGTTTTGGACCAATTGCACCCACTCTGAAATGAATTAGTAAAGGCAGGTAGCGGCGCTGTGTGTACTTTTGGAATGTCACCCACTTCTTAAATGAAAGAGAGAAATAGACTTTGTTATTCGCAGGCTTTTAACCTGAAATCTGACAGGTGTTGGTGCGAAGGCAGTCACATGCCCATACTCTATGCAAATTTTGTCTATACATTTTACAATGACAATGACAATGATATTTTATTTCTTGAACGGCCCCTCATGGGGGCATGGAAGAAATACAATCATACACGTACAAGTACAACATACTGTACACCTCTAATTCAGCTTCTACATCTCTAATTCAGCTTCTACATGACTCAGCAGGATCCATTATTTGGGATAAAATGTTGAGAATTAAAGCGTGGTAGACAAGATGCTGAAATGTATGTCTCGCCAAAGGACATTCTGTTCTGGGGCTCGAACCCACAACCCTCATACATTGTATCTCCAGTTTAGTTTCAACCCAACTGAATACAGTAACTCTCAGTACTGCACGTTGCTAACAGGAGGAACACATCATTTGGTTTGGGTTACTTTGTGAATTAACTTTTCACATTAATGCTCAAGATATTCAAATGGGTTTACATGTACTTTGTTATTCATTACTGTTCCTTTCTTTTTCTCTCTCTCTTTTGTTGTTATTTTGTTTTGTTTGTTTTTTATTAGAGCAGCATGAAAGTAGTGTTCTACAAAAATCTGCAGAGGTTATTAAAATTCAAGTTCAGTTTTGGTGCTATAGCCAGCCAAAAAGAAAATATAATAATAATAAAGATCTGACTATAAGTGACAATAAGAACCCTTGACCGCAACTCTATGAAATAAGGTTTGTTGTTTGTGATAAAAGCCTCACAATCGCTGTGTTTCTTAGAGATCTAGATCTGGGGGATTATCTGAAATGTGATATGAGCAAAAATGAAAATTGTATAATAGGCCTATTCTTGCCCTTTTGAAATTTCAGCAAGTAACAGAGTAATGTCTGGAGGGTCTAAATTGTGGCCTGTTTTATGATTGATTTGAAGTTTTAAAAGCTTTTTCTTCTGAGTCAACACAATCTTATTTCCTATTAATTTGTATAGGAAGTGCAATTGTTTGGGAAAGTGTGAGGGAGACATTGCGGCTAAGAAGAAGTGCACTGAATTTTTCTCTTTTTTAATTGCTGAAATTTGTATCTGACAAAGTGTAAAGACCTGTGATAAATTTAATCTTAAATATTACAGGCTATATTCACCTGTATTTGAAAACATTTTATAGCTTCTTTGTGTTTCGTTGAAACTAACCGTTTCTTTTTTTTTTTATCTTGTTCATCCCCCTCCCCTCTCTCTCTCTCTCTCTCTCTCTCTTATGCTGCTTTCTTTGTCTTTTCCCCCTTCTCTCTTCTTGTCCCTCGCTCTTCTATTATGTCTATTGCCTTTCTCTTTTGTCTTTCATTCCCTCTCTGTCGTTTTTTTTTGTTCTCTCTCTCTCTCTCTCTCTCTTCTGTCATTTGTCTCATTTTCTTTCTGTATTTCTTTCTCTTTTCCGTCTTTCTCTTTCTCTCTTTATCTTATCTATTTCTCCTCTCTATTTCTCTCCCTCTCTCTCATTTCTCTGTCTTGGTCTCTGTCTCTGCCTCCCTTTGTTTTTTTCTTTCTTTCTCCCTCCCAGGTCCTGGATCTTCATCAAAGTCCCAACCTCTCCAGTCCAGAGGTGGAATTATCAACCATGAGCTTTGCTTCACCCTCGTCTAACCTCAACCTGAGTGGAATGAATTTAGACGACTGAGATTCAACTCAATTGAACAAGTACCTGAACCCTTTTGTCTCCATCATCTTCTTGCTTTCTTCTTCTCCTCCTTCCTCTTCTCCTCCTTCTTCTTCTCCTATTATCATCTCTCTCTCCATTTCCCCTTCTCACAATCTAGAGGTGTAGTTGCCATTTGAGCTGTTCTTTGTTTTCTATCCTTGGTCTGAATAGAATTAATTTTAGTTTTGATGATTGACTAATCTCAATTATTTTCTCTTCCTCATCCCCTCCCTTTCTCTCTCTCTCTCTTTCTCTCTTTCTCTCTCTCTCTCTCTTTATCTCTCAATCTATCTTCCTCCCTTTTTACTACCCTCCTTTTTAATTACTTGATAAAATTAATTACACTAAAAACAATAACTAAATGTGGTCACAATCCCCTCTATTAATTTGGTCAAATTATTTGTAACTTTATGTAATGAGTAAGGAGAAACATTACTTCAACCCATTTGCGTATACATGTATCTATTGCTAATGAAGTTAATGAATGTATAATTCTGTACAGAAGACAGTTCATTCAGGTAGAATCTGTTCCTCAAAATAAATACATTATAAGACCAAACATGTCATATCTACAAAGAGTTAAACTCATCTTTTAAAGACGGCAAAAGTATTAAAAATAGTATTAGTCAGATGCAGCAGCTTTCACTTTTATGCAAAAGCATACTTTTCAAAATATTTTATTTGCTTTTTGTAGAATATATGCTGATTACAGTGCAATGACTTTGTATTTTTTTAATATAAAAGTCTACCCCATGTGCAAATATTTGAACACTTTTATTACATGTACTAATTTTCGTGACTTGTATTAGTCAAAACTGTAGATGAAGTTATTTTCACTTTTTTCAAGATATATACTCTTTGGATTTGGTGAAAAGAATATTTGTGTATGAACTTACTGTATGTATATGTTTATAATGCAGATGCTATAATATTTGTATTGTTTTCATGCAAGAAACAGTTTAACATGTCACATTTGGGAAGGTAAATCATTATTTCATTGCATAAAAATGATATAAAATTTGTTAGGAGCTTATAAATAGGCTTAAAAATAATTGTCGCTTTTCAATCTGGATGTTATAAGGCCATTGCACAAATAATCTGTAAGTTAAGAATTAATTTTTTGTATAAGTTTAATATATGAACATGATTAAATGAATAAATAGAAATATCCATGTGTGCACTGTAGAATATAAATGAAAGGATGTTTCTATATAATTCTTTATAAACCTTTATCACTGACAGAATGACAAATGTTTAAAAGACAGCTGTGGCTTTTGCAAGAGTTTTGACGAATAAAACTATTCCATATGTAAATTAGCTGCAAGCTTGCCGCACGCTTACTATTTTTGTGCAAGCTTGCCACATTTCCGGCAAGCTTGCGTAACACTTGCGGTATTAGCTTGCCATCATTTTCTAAGCAGCTTGCCGCAAGCTTATTTTATCTAAAAACACGCTTGTCAAGCGTGCCGCAAGCTTAAATTTGTATAGGGGTATACAGTAGTACTCTTCAACCACGTGTATGCTAAACTCATATTTAAAAAATATCAAAATATATCAAACTGATTCGGAATATGAATTTCAGATAAACTATGATTATGATATATGCAGTGTAGGATTGATAATATGTTTGAATATATTTTCATATTGAATTTTGAACTGGAATTATATCAACAGTAATTTGTGTGCTGTCAGTTTTGTTAGATTAAGTAAATTAAAACTTTTCTTTTGTGATATAATCTTATATCATTTAGATCAGACAGAGGAAAATAGTACTTGTAACAACGTTTTCATTTTAAATTTGCCAAAGTATGGACTTATAGTTATAGATGAGAAACTTCTATTATGCTAAATGATCTACTGAATTTGAATCAAACGGAAATTTTAAACATAACATTTTTATTGTGTGCCTGCAGTGTCTTCAGATTTTTTCCAAAGTAAAAACACATTCAACAACACACTTCCTAATAATTACTAGTATGCTATATGATCTTAAATGTTTAGATCAGACAGAGGAATTTTAAGTAACATTCGTTCTAGTATTTCACATATCACGCAATGCCCAGTAGTTCATTGAAATGTAATATTATAGATATTAAACAACAATGTATACTTTTTTTTTCACTAAAAATAAAACAAGGATACTAATATTCAATCATTGTGTCATTTTACGTCATTTTGGGAACTTATACTTTCTTCGTATTTCTCTGTTTTTGTTTGTTTTGTCCGTTTTGTTTTGTTCTGTTTCTTGTATATTTGTAAGTGAATGATTGAGTGGGAGTTAAATTTCAATAGACCTGCGTACCTTTTGCTCCTAAGTCATATTGGTCTTATACGTACTACTGATCTATTTTTTTTAATCTAACCCTAATCCGTTGTGAATTTTTTTGATATCTCATCTTCTCTTATCTATCATTTTTGTTCGATTTTTTTTTTTTTTTTTT